>JAECUM010000477.1:0-71039 GCA_016617855.1 Megalonaias nervosa | reverse complement strand
TTTTAATGCCAAACAACAGACTCTGAATGAAATAAGATTTTTAAATTAAACCAACAGCTGCTGAATGAAAACTGCTGTTAGTGTCTTGACATACCAATAGTTTCTTTCTTCAGCTTATCCTTATCTTTCTTGGGTTTTGGTTCTTGTGAAGTCAGCTCAGAGATGGTGTGTGTAGCAGTCAATTTACCACTCGAGGTTCTCTTCTTGATTTGTGCAACTTCAAACTTTGGTGGTGGCCCAACAAAAAAGTCCTCAAACTTAACCTGGTCAAGACCCTGTTTCTGCTTTGTATCAGCCTGGATGAACAAGTGTACAGTGATTGGCACATTATATGCCCAACTAATATTTAATGCATCTCTAGGTAGCTACTATCGGACCATTATGGACCAAATGGGTCTCAATGACCTGGACCTTTGGTCAAGTTATGCAAACTAAAACTAAATTTACTGTTCTGATGTAATTATTTTTTTGTATTAGATCTTTGAATCAGTCATTGTAGTCAGACTGCAGCGCTAGTTTCTACAATTTCTGCCACTGTTTATGATAGTTATTTTAATGAACAAGGAAACTGTAGCAAACCATACACTGTCAGACTCAACAATGACCATAAGTACAGAATGCTGAAAAAGTGAATATTTACTGACGTACATGTAATTATTAAATATAAAAGCCAAATATGAAAAAGGACACAGCCAAAAATGATTCCTGAACATGTGATAAAAAAAGGGGGGGGTACCAGAAAAGGATGGGGCTAGTGAATTTCCACTCCAGATCATGATCTCGTGTAACTTAATACCTAATTTTCAAGTTAAATCTCAATTGAAACTAGAATTTTATTAATTTAATGTAGTACAAAGAATTTGTCCACTTTCCCCCTTTAGAAATTGATTACCTGTCATTGTGAAATTCAACCTAAACAACATTATACCAACAAACACCAGTGATCCTGCACTTAAGAAAGCAGTAGGACAAGCAGTGAATTTTTTTCCACACTGAATACTTTGCTTTTGAAATGAATAGCCAGTACATTTGACCTCCTTTAGTGATGGCAAGGTTTTTCATGACAGTTTAGAGTCAATGAAGATCAGGCATCAATTGCATAACTTAAACTATACAGCTAAATTGTCAATAAGGATACAACAAATTTTTTTATTTTTTATGTTACTAAAAGCTTAGTCTACTGGGAGTTCCTGAACAACAAAAAATGTTTTTCTAATAATAATACAGAAATCATTTAGATTCCAGTGTTTTGTCTACAAATGGCTTCATGTAAGCCATCTGACTCATCAAGGCAAAAAACAGTTTGTCAAAATCCAAACCTATGAGTCCTCTTCAAGCTGATGATCAGTCTAAAGTAGTTTTTAAAAAATAATTATATTGTTTAAATACACAACAAAAATATTAGTGTTATAATGTGACTAAAGCCAATAAGGCAATTCCTTTGCCAGAAGCATCTGAACATTCTATATTTGTTAAAAATCTTGTTGATGGTTTCATATCATCAGAAATAATATGAGCATAAATGACAAGGCGTTTATTGTTGGCTATGTCAGTACTTTCATCTGCCATCACTGTCACAAATGACAAATTTTGCAGGTCACGTATAAAACTATCCTCAACAATGTTTGATAGGCTCTCCAGTACCTCTGAACAGGTAGTAGCCAAGTCACACTTAATGGAGGAATTCTTCAAAATACCAATGGCATAAATTTCTTTAGCTGTTTAGTCGTGTATTAAATTAAGAAGAGATTTGTATTTTAAAAAAAGGGATGTCTTTTACACTTGGCCAATGTACACACTTAAGTAGCACTTTTGCTGCTATGTCTTGTTTGTAAGACTGCATTAAAATCTGCCTGGTGTTGTGAACCTTCCAGAGGTCTCGGAAACGCTTAATCACGCGTATTTGGATGCCAATTTTTATCTGGGACGCAGAAAGTCACTTAGGCAGGAGTCCTCCGTACACATGTAATAGGTGGGCGGCAAATTCAAAGACTTGCCAGTCCTGCTTCAGCCACCTGCTTAGTGAGAAAATGTATTGTACAATTACAGAATTCAGTGGCTGAAAGACCCTTTGAAGTACATGTCGTCATTATAAGAGTACATCAAAAGAACATGATGCAATAACTGGGCAGAAAGTTCAAAGAATTTGACTGGTGGATGGTTGGACAAATATGCTTATATTACAATGACAGAATTCAGTGGCTGAAAGACCCCCTGATGTACATGTTGCCATTATAAAAGTACGTCAAAAGAACATGATGCAATTAGCTGGGCGGCAAGTTCAAAGGCTTTAACTGGCGACTGGGTGGGAAAATATAGATATTTACAGTGACTGAATTCAGAGGCAGAAAGACCCAGAGATGTACTTGTGGTCATTTATAAGAGCACATGAAGTAAACAACTTTAGGTTTCATAATTGCGTTCATTTCTGAATGTAGCGGAATAAGCAGTGCACGTGACCTCGGAATCAAGACATGTTGAGACTTGGACAAAATGCCATTCACAAATTTGGATAGTATTTTGGAGTTAAACGGCAGAATGACGAAGATTGTAATGAGATTCAGAAGAGAGCTAAGTTACTTGAACTGAAAGTTCAGATGGGACAGTAACCAAGTGTAAGAAAAGTTTGTGATGCCTAGCTTAGTGCTTGGAATAAGACCTTCTTGGGATTGACAAAATTCAGTCTCACTCTGATGGACAAACGAGAGCTATGTCAATGTTATAAAGAATGTAAAATTAAACTCAATGGCAACCAATAGTTTTTCTAATTTGCATAGTTTTCTGGGAGGGGACTGCAACTTTTGCTGGTGTGACTCCCATTTTTACCAAAATGGGAGTCCTGGACTCCTGTTTAAAATCCTAGCGAGACCTCTATCTTCAATCAACAGTTTGTTTTCTGGCAACCCAGCATGCATTCCCAGTGCACTGTTCTGAAAGTTTTTGTTTTTTGGCACATTTGGTCATCGAGGTTTATTTAGCCTCTGTATATATATATGGCAAAACATAAAGGCGTCTCCACTATCACATTCTTCACTCGACTTTACTTCTTTTTGAAAACGTTGCCAGCTGTATGTTTTCAACCATTGCTGCACAAAATTACGTTTTACCTTACGAGTAACCGTTACCTCATCTTCAGATGATGAAGGCTCTACTAGTTCGATAACAATACTGTTATCGACGGTCGGTTGTAAAAACGCGGTCCAAATGATAATTTCATTTGTTTCGGATCTATTTTAAGTTTTTTGCCTTGGACGTCATTTTCATTCGAACGCTGATATTATCTTGGAACAACACAAGGCATACAGTTGAGGGAATGGAAATTGTTGCTTCTTAGCATGACAAGGATGCGCATAAAATAATAGTTTCTTGTGAGAATCACAGTAAAATCACATGTTTATTTTTTGCCTCTTTCTTATGTATGGTGATTTATGGTTCTAACATACTGTTGCTACAAAGGATGTGACAGTTACAGGTCACATAAGGTCAGCTCCAGGCTCCACACTCAGTTGTAACCCCATGTGTGATGATAACATCAGCATAAGAAAATGATGTGTGCGCGTTTTCTCTGTTGAGCGAGTTGTAATCTAGCCAATGAAGTAGTTAGACCAAACCTTTATTTTGTGTTAATGAGCAAAACATAACATTGGGTGTGGGTGTGTCAATTTACGTACTGGCGACGATTTTTAGACCAAACCTTTGTTTTGTCTTAATCAGCAAAATATAACATTGGCATGCGTCAATTTATGTACTGTCGTCGACTTTTGTGCGTCAAATTGGAAAATTCTGCATATTTGACGCATGGGTAGATAAAACACTGTAGATTCTAGAACTAATTTAGCATAAAAAATATGTTACTAAAGCCTAAAAGTTAACTTTCCACTGGAAATTGAGAAAAATCTAAATTTGCATGCATGAGGAATCAAGCCATATTTTAGCCCACACCCCACCCCAACTAGAAAAATGCATGTACCTTGACTGTCCACACTCCAAGTACAGTTTCACAATGTTGTTTCAGGAACAGCTTGCTTTTATCCCTTGTGTACAGGCCTTTCTTTCGGCTGTGGGGAAAAAGAAAATCAAATTAACTCATCCTTTTTCTATTGTGTTAACACAAAATGTAAAATAATCAATATTGACAAAAGATCGTGCCTTTCATCCATTGGACACAAATTATCCAGCAGTGAATGAAACAAGATGGCCCTCCTGGCAGGATGCTTTTTGTTTAAACTTTTCCCAACACTGCTGATTGCATATGTTATAAATATAATTGTTTCAAGGTTCTTAACGTTTTTCTGTCTTCAACCATATCTGATGCCAAATCAGCATAATCTGTCTAATGCTGAAAGGTCCTTATGCCAGGATGCATTGTGCCAGTGTACACCGAAGTCTGTACATCAGGTCTTTCTTGACAGTTAGTGGTGGCTTGCCACCATTAGTATATATATTTGACAGCCCTCCATGTCAAAACATTGTCAAATTTGGTTAAATTCAGTTGAGCAACTTTTGAAATGAAGTTGTTTTTGCAGCTTGTAGTAAAGGTGGCCATATTGGAAGACTGATTATCACATTTTGAATAAATCTGTAAGGTTTTCACACCAGTCTCGAACATGCCAACCCATCAAGAGGTTTAAGCGTAATTATTGCTATTATAAAGTGGCATAATTTGGGAGCAGAAAGTGTAATCTATATATTAGATGCCAGAATTATAGCATGTATGAAAATGACAGATCTATTTTTGCTACTAACCTGGTTCTGTAGGTGGTCAAAGTTCTCATCAGAAAGGGCAAACTCCATATGGATTAGAACCAGAATACAAACACAAAATATACTGAAAAACTGTTCATATACTGCACTCACTTTAAGTAGTCAACATACGTAACTTTCACTGAAGGATTGTGAACTTTATAATAATAATGATCATGTGCTCAGATCTGACATGTTGTTAAGTTTGAAAAAATCCATATTTAACATTTTCTGTCATACAGCATCCACAGCTCATGCCGTAAAGCATTTCACTTGACATGTGGTACCATTTCTTTAAAAGTATAAACTGGTCCACTAACTAACTAGCTTATCAATAAAATGAATCTCTGAGACAATGTTCAAATCTGAAGAAACCCATCTGTTGTGTGTGCATGTGATTTGGATTTTTTACATAGCTTTAACACTTTTTCAGTCATACTGCTACAATGTCTGCAGTGGCAGTTTATAGTGATGTCAAGCACTAGAGCATCATGCCTCAGACATGTAGCATCATGTCCCACCCAGTTACATATCTTGACACCAGGCCAACCAGTCCTAACACTAACCTCTTAATGCTGAGTGCCAAGCGAGGCAGCTGTTAGTACCATTTTTTATAAGTCTTTGGTATGACTGCTGGGGTTTGAACCAGCGACCTCCCTCATCCAAGGTGGATGCTCTAACCACTAGGACACTGGAGCAGTCCATCTGTTTTCTTGGAAATGGGTCATATACAGTTGCTATAAATAGCTAATAAGGAAAGTACTCTTTAAACTATTCTTATGCAGCAGTCATCTTTTAAGAATATTCTCAAATTTATGAAAGGAAATTAAAAGATGTTAATAAAAATGACAAAAACAACTTTTTATTGATTTATTTTTATTTATCTTTAATTTAACCAAAAAGGTGTAATCCATGTACAGGCAAGTGTAAGACATAATTTGGTTGGAAAATATGTAATGGTTACACAGAAAAACAGAATGGTTGGCATGTATGCAGAATTTTTTCTATGGGTTAGTTTTGGAAAAAGTCTGTAAAGCTTTTCACATTTTTAGCAACAGCAACCCTATTTGATGCATCATTTGTGTAGATTTAAAAGGTCTCAAAACCAGGATGCTTTCTGATCAACGGTTGTGAAGAAGTCATTTCAAGAATTTTCTACTTGTTGGAAAACAGTGGCCATGTTTGATGGCAGATCAGCATCGTTTGGATAAATCTTAAAGGATTTCATGCCAGTAAGACTTCTGTTAAGTTCTGTTTAGGAGTTTGAAGAAGTCATTGTTTATGTTTTGTTTTGTTTTTCTATAGTAGCCATATCTGACTGAGGATCAATATTAGTTGTAAAAATTTGAATGCTCTCTGTTCCTAGATATGTCAAATTTGGTAAAAAATTCCGTCCAGCAGTTTTTGAAAAGTCATTTAAAAGCTTTTGTATTTTGTGATGGTTTGATTGAGGCTTGGAATCATTTGTACAAATTTTGAATGTCTTCATCCCCAAATACTTTCTGTCATATTTCATGAAGTTCTTTTTAACAGTTTTAGAAAGATGTCATGGGAATGTTTTTTGAAACTGTGGCGATATATAATGGTAGATCAGAATAATTTCTAATAATGTTAAAATCCCTTATGTCAGGATGCTTTCTGTTAAGTTGGGGCAGGATCTATTCAACAGTTTTAGATTTGTTTGATGTTTGTAGGTCATTTTAATAACAGCAACCATAATTAACAGCACATTGGCATGATCTGAAACGTATTTTTCACAAGTCTTCATGCCAAAATGCTTTCTGTCAAAATGAGATCAAATTCTGTTGTCATTTGAATGAGGTTGTTTTAGCTATTTTTAGTAATGACAGCCGTACAGTAGCTTCCCCTGACCTGTGGCCACCCACTTCTTACGGCCTGAATCCCTTGGCACCGACGAGTTTGTGTTCAAAAGTACCCCTCAAGAATGATCACCCCTCTAACGCAACCAGCGGCCAGCATATTAGTACAAAAATGTAAAATGTTCCCCTCACAAGCAGTCACTTTTTATTTCAAATGTGTCCAGAACCAATATTTAATTCATATCATGACGTAAGGTAAGTTATCAGATTATCTCTACCATCGATACATGTCTCCCAATGTCAGGTTTCCGTTACTGAAAGAAGTGTTGACTAAAGTACATGTAACACTAAGATTAATATTATATCATTATCTATAAAAGTGGACATTTACAGGAAATGGGCTCCACAATGTTATGATAGAGTTTTGGGCTTCACACATCTGTCGAGTTCTTCTCTTTGATGATTACAACTGGATGTAATTGTCAAGATCATAACATGGTCAACATAGGATAAAAATAGATTCTGTGCATTAACACACACAGAGAAATTAACCTTGAACAAAACAGGGTACCAGACAAAGACCGAAAAATCACGTGACAATACACTGATCACTTCCTTTACGAAGAAGGCATTTCGTCCACTCAGCAAAAGTTTTATCTGCATAATTAAATCGCATACAGTTAGCAACATCTGAATAAATCATTACCATACATTACCACGTCATCATGTAAACGGAGATGTATTATTTTAGAACAAAGTCAGTTATTCTACTCAACAACATCAGGTGGGGTGGGGAGGGGAGACTTGCCGCACAATTTTATGTAGAAAAGACTTGAATAAAACAATTTTATGTTGAAAAGACTCAAATAAACAACGTCGTAACTGATAAGGAGATTATTCAGCAGTAGTGGGAAAATGGAGCAAATGGAAAGAGAATTATGTATGTACCAAAATTTAAATGACGTTTTTGAATGGGTTTGCAATGTGCATGACAACAATACCCACTCGCATATCACGCTTATGACATGAAGAACCTCTTAATAATTAATGTTACTTTTAAATGAAGATATTAAATGCTTTGAAGTATGTAGCTTTCTCACTACATACATTACATATACTTCTCATAAAAAATTTAGTCCCCATCTGGAAAGGCCACTCATCTTATAAGGCCACTTTCCTGGTGCAGAAGGGGTGGTCGTATCAGAGGGGGACCACTGTATTTGATGGCATAACTACACCAGTTACACTAATCTGAAAGTCTTCTATGCCATGATGCTTTTGTCAACAAGATTTTGAGAAGAACTTGTTGAAAGGTTTTTCTGTTTTTAATAATAGTGTTAATATTTTATTGCAGATTTGTAACATTAGCATTACCTTAAAAGAGCTTCATGCCAGGATGCTTTCAATAAACTTTCATAAAATTCTATTATGCAGTTTTCAAAACATCATTCAATGGCAGTCTATATTCAGTAATGGTTGTCAGACTGGATGGTGGATTGGCATAATTTGTATAAACATCTTTATATCAGGATGTTTTTGTCAAGTCTGGTCAAATTCTATTCTACAGTTTTGAACAAGATGTTCAAGTTTTTCTTTTTTCAATTTTGGTAATGTTTACATCTGATGGCAATCAGCAACGTTTGTGAAATCTATAAAGGTGTTCATGCCAAACAGCTTCAAGTTAAATTACGTCAAATTTTATTCAACAATTCTAGAGAACAACTTGTTCAAAGATTTTTCTATTTTTAGTAACAGTAGCTATGTTTGTTGGCAAATTAGCATCATTTGTAAAAACGTTTTTAAAAAGGTTTTCACACCAGAACGCTCTCAAGATGTTTGGTTACATTATATTCAGCAGTTCTAGAAAAAAACTTTTGTTCAGTATAAATTTGAATAAACTCACTTAACCATTACATCCAACTGAACTAAAAAAGAAAATAAACTTAGTACAATATAAATCCTTGACAATAAACCTGCTTGTATATAATTTTTTGTATATCTGCTCAATACTTAGACAACATACCAAAAAAAGACATTACAAAATAAAAAACTTCATTCTTGTTGCATGTTGAACATGTGACACGGCAACAACCAAACTCTGCCAATAGATTTCCTATAAAACATCTACCTAAGCAGCATCGACCTTATCAAAATTCAGCCAAGGTCTCATTAATACATTACTGCTCATCCAACAAGGAGTTGTTTATTAAGAAACGAAAGTGGACATTCTCAGGGGCCATACCTCCGCTAAATCAGGTCAAAAACAGGAACTCAGCTGAGGTCTCATTAATATCAAGACACGTACCAAATTTGGTTGCAATCCAATTATAAAAAGAGGCGCCGACTTGTAAGAATTCTCTCACCAACAGAAGCACACACGCAGTAGCAAACAAACAATGCACTCACTACCGTAAAGTTAAATAGCAAAGTCAAGTGATCAGGTCACAGTGACCTACTTTTGCTATGGTTGAGCAACTCTATTTAGATGCATTAACATGTGCAAGTGAGAATAGGGTTTAAGATATTCTGAGTATAACAAACACACATCTGAAAATACACATGTCACTTGCATGTGATCAGTCAACAGTGACAGCTTTGGTATGGTAGAGGTACCCTCCCTGAGATGCATCCACATTTCACAAGTTTAGGTGAAATAAGGTCAAAGCTGTGTAATAAATGAATATTGAAAATACAAAAGTCATTCAATCATGAAGATTGTGGCCAAGTTTTTACATTATACAATTACTCTCCCTAATATACATTCACATTGCAACAGGGTTGAAGACACTGACGATGTAATGAACATACAGCTAGAAATAAAAAGTCACTCAAGCATGAATATCTGGTCATAATGACCAGTGTTGGCATGGTTGCACAACTCTTATTAGGATGTACACTTATCAAGTGTAGGTTAATCATGGTCCAAGCTACTGAAGATATAACATATTGCAGAAAATTCAAGCCACCCCGGTGTGAAAATTAGGTCATAATGATTTAGCTTTTGTACAGCCGAGTTACTTTTTTGGAATAATCACATACCAGTTAAGTTAGGGTTCAAGGCTCTGAAGGTTTAATACATTAAAATAGAAGCATTACTCATCATGAAAATTAGGTTACATTCACTTAGCTTTAGTATGGTTGAATAACCTTGTCAATATTTATCCAAGTGAAGGCGAAACTGGATCCAGGATATTAGGGGTTTTATGAACAAGGACCTAAAAATACTAAAGCCTGCAAATTTGGTCACGATAACTTAGTTTTATTATGGCTGAGCTAGTTTCATCAAGATGTAACTAGATATAAATTTTCATAGGTTTAGGTGAAATAGGGTCACAGATAATGGGTCAAGCAGAATGAAAATATGAAAGTCACCTAAATGTGCAAATTAGGTCCGGATTAAACCCTGTGGAGGCCCCAAGCAGTCAAAATATCGGGGTCCCCCTCGCAAATTATCTCCTAATACATCAAGATCAAATCAATATTATTGATCCGTTGTCGCAGGGCCCCTAGGCTGGTGCCTACTCTGCCTCTTTGGTAATCCGGCACTGATTAGGTCAGTGACCCAGTTTTAATTTGCTTCATAAGTGTAGGTGATATCTTGTCTTAGGTACTGAACAACCAAACATACTAACTAATGGAAAAACTCTACATCTCTCCCAATTGTGGTGGAAAGGAGATAAAGAAGATGTGCTAAAATTAAAGTGGGCAGGTCCATCAATTAGGTGCTGTAACTCTAATAAATGATGATGTACAACACTGACAACAAAACTCAGTCAGGGCCTAATCAATATCAAAATGCAAATACAATTTTGTTGAAATCTAAGTATGAGCATAATACTGAGAATCAACCTCAACCAAAGTCTCATCAACATCAAGCTGCATACCAAAATTAGTTGAAACTCAATTAGAAGTGAGTAACTACAGTAATGAGAGTGAATGGGTCCAACAATCAGATGCTGTAACTCCACTACATAATGCCGTAGAATGATGACACTCAAGTTTCAAGGTTTTGTTAATATCAAGCTGTCAGTTAAATTTGGTTAAAATTTAATTATATTGTTGTTGTTGTAGGGTTTAACACCATTTTTCAGCGCACGATAGGCTATACATGGCGGCCAGTATTAGTGGAAGAGGAAGAACCCAGGAAAACCCCGGAAAGAACCACCGACCTTTGAGAAGCTACTGGCAAGCTTTCTCATATACCCACACTGGCCAAATCCAAGACTCAAGCCCATGTAGACAAAGGTGAGATGGCAGAGATCCGTTAACGGAGAGCGCTTTTGACCACTCGGCCACCCCAAAATCCAATTATACTTACAGAAGTAGCAGGGCTTGAAATTAGCAGTAGTCCACAAGCCTGAGGCTAGTAAAATTCCAGGCAAACTAGTCATTTTCTTAAATTCACTAGTCCAATGACTAGTAAAGTTTACATCACCAGTCAGCATTTTGTGGGAATGACTCATGAAGATTCAGCAGGACTAGTGAATCACATTAAATATACATAATGAAAAAAAAAAAACCTGCCTACCCTAATTTTAAAACCAGTGCAATAGTTAACACTCATACTTTTTTCTTGGCCTAATAATTAAAGGAATAAATGTGTGGAAACAAAATGTGGGGCAAATGGGCAGAAAGAAGATAAAAATGGGACAATAAAACTAGCTAAGAATAGAGGATTAACCTGAAAATCAAATGGTGAAACAATATAATTAATATGAAATTTCATTATTAAAAAGAGCAAGCTATCATTTACAGTATTTTTTTCTAGTATCTCAATCTATTTTTTCCCTATAAACTGCTTCCTTTATTAATCTAAAATTTTTTATTATAAAGGTTATGTTCATACTGCAAAAATAATACATACAATAAGGAATAATACAATGCTGAAACTACCAGCAAAATAGACAAATACATGCACAGCAATGAAATGTCCAACAATATATACAATTTTCAAGTAACTCACCTGAGTGCTTTAGAATTAACTGTGAATGAGGTAGACTTGCCTTTCTCCATCACGGCATACTGCACCTGGTCTGGCTTTAAACATGCATTCTTTGACCTGTAAAGGTAAATTGAAAGATTTAATCATTCTCAAAATCTACATGATGGTCATTAATCACTGCAGATTATGGACTGCCTGTTCAACATAGAAACGGGGCAAGATATTAAGTGTTTGCTTCCATAAGTGGATGTCCATTATATCTGGTGGATGAACACCGAATCCTGTGGACTTCTACTTGATCTAACAGAACCATATCAAGGATTTTTACTGCAGGTATGGTGGGTTTTATGACACCATTCATAACTCAATGCATGAAACAATCAGATTGGAGAAACCCACTAACCATAAACTTTACCATGGCAGGTGTCAATTTCTAACCTTGACCTGTACAAACTATATAGTATTGACACTGTCTGTGGTCTTTATCAGTTGATTAGCTTGGGATATATAGATGTAAATCCGTAATGTAGAAAAATATATGAGCTTTTATGTTTTCTTGGATATCCTCACACTATTATCCATGCAAATGTACGTCATATCCATGCAAATGTACGTCATATCCATGCAAATGTACGTCATATCCATGCAAATGTACGTCATATCCATGCAAATGTACGTCATGAAAACTGCTTAGCAATACTGTACATCCCTGCTGATCAACTACACGTACATGTACCTGGTAACATTTACATATGTAGAAATTTACATAATGTTCTGCATCAAGCATTAAATTCAATATTATTCACTATATATTTCATAAAATTGCTTGCTGTACTGGTTATTAATTTGTTATAGTTTCCCTTTAATTTCCATACTATTCCCAAGGCTGCCTTTAAACAAATATACAAATAAGCAATAAGCAAATAAATAAAAAAAAGTGCCATCTTATCAGACACATAAAGACGTTCATGTCAGATAGCTATTATTCATTACATTCATCCTTTAGACAATGTTATAACAAGTGAACAGCTTCATTTTATTTAACAATTCTCAGAAAGGAAGATAAACTTTAAGACTACATTAATTACAATAAACAGCAATTAGACATAAACTCTACACTATCTACAGAACCAAGAAAAAAATGTATTCCTAATGCACTGGTTTTGAAATTAGTGAAGGGGGGGGGGACCATGTGGGGAAAAAGTGCTAGGGTTGGCAATAAAAAATAGGGATGGTTGGCCAACAAGAAACACATATTTGTTTAGCCTAATGACAAAATTATCACACGCATAAATCTGTGAATTCAGAATGAAAAAATTAACACAAATTATGAATATCTTAAATATTCAGTAAAACTGCAATTTTATGTCACCAATGTGTTAAATGTACTGGATTCCTAACAAAATGCTCAGGTCTTTTTTTGAGATTCCAGAACAAAGAGTCCATAGTGTGATTATAATTTGACAGCACCTTTGAACAAGACTAAGCACCCCTCAAAAATCTTGCCTGCCAGACATTAGCCTAACAGCCAAATGCAGGAGAAGGTGTCAAAGAAATCTGAGTCAGTAGATACCTTATTATTATTTTCTCTACCAATTACACATATTGTGATTTTTTTTTAAAACAATTGTTTCAAAGTTTGACTAGTTTTGATATCATAATCCTTATCTGATAACACATTAGCATCATTGGCCAATAATGAAAGGACTTTGTTCCTGGATACTTTCTGTGAAAGCTGATCACATTCTGAAAAAGCAGCTATTTGGATAAAGTTGTTTTTCTTTTTCTGTTGTTAGTAATGTTGACCAAAACTGCTTGTAGATCTGCATCATTTGTATGAACCTGAATTGCCTTCATGCTAGGATGCCTGCTTTTAAATTATATCAATTCTTTTAAGCCGGTTTTGAGAAGAATTTTGTCAACGTGGTTTTACTTTTAGTATTAGTAGTGTGTTTGATGGTAGATTGGCATCATTTGGACAAATTGAAAACCCCTTCATGCCACGATGCTTTCTGTCAAATTTAGTAAAACTGTATTAAGTAGTTTTTAGCAGATTTTCTATACTAGAGTAATGGTGGCCTTAATTTATGGCAAATCTGTATCATCTGTAAATAAAATTCCAAGGCCTTTAGGTCATAAAGCTTTGTTAGATTTGGTAGAATTCTGCTTAGATGTAGTAATGGAATCTGTATCAGATCAGCATCATTTTATTGTACAAATTTGAAAGGCTTTAAAAAAGGATACCTTATACAGGATTCCTGCACCAAAATGATTTTTATTTTCTGGTTTTCCAGGAGACTTTAAGGAGAAAATGACAAATTTCTGGAGTCATCTTTAAAGCCTGATACTTTGATTAAAAAACAAGTTGAAGGCACACGTGCAAAAATCTCTTAGTTACCTGACTCCACCATGGCTACCAACGTAATATGACAATCACTGCAAAACTGTTTACTGCAAAGTTGAAGTGGAAAAATAACATTTGTCCAACAATTTTAGTTTAGCTTTTAAATATCAAATTCCAGGATATTTTATGACAAAAAGTTATTTTCAATGTGGTCCAGGATATTTTTTTTAATTTTAATTCCTAAATTGGATTCCAGGACCTCCTTAAGAATTAGGTGGGTGCGGGAACCTGTTTTGGCCGAAATAAATACAAAATTTTTCCTATTAGAATGTTTGTTGAATGTATTCTAATAGAATTTAAATATTCATCAATATCAATAAAACTATGAAATCCATCTATTAACAGAACCTTTCATTTATAACACTGTATTTTAAAGAAACACTGTTTCAAGTTTGTAAGCCACTATATACTTTCTTAGTCAATGCTGATATAAAAAAAGCACTTGTATTGGGATGCAAAGTTTTTACCTAGAAGCAGAAAATCACTTATGCAGGAGTCCTCCATAGATAGGTGTCGAATTCAAAGGACTTCTAGTCCTGCTTCAACCACCTGCTAAGTGGGAAAATGTGATGACCAATTGATCATTTTAGCTGTGCTGATATTTACAATATCAGAATTCAGTGGCTGAAAGACCCCCCAGATATGCATGCTATTCTTATAAGAGTACATCAAAAGAAATGATGCAATAGCTGGGCAGCAAGTTCAGACTTCAACTAGCTGCTAAAGGTGAGAGAAATGTGCTGATAATTACAACGACTGAATTCAGAGGCAGAAAGACC
Organism: Megalonaias nervosa; assembly: GCA_016617855.1. Taxonomy (NCBI): domain Eukaryota; kingdom Metazoa; phylum Mollusca; class Bivalvia; order Unionida; family Unionidae; genus Megalonaias; species Megalonaias nervosa. The sequence continues at coordinate 56,351 of JAECUM010000477.1, read as the reverse complement.
CCAAGATGTACATGTCATCATTATAAGAGTATATCAAATGAACAACTTCAGCTTTCATTGTATTGTTAGTTTCCAAATATAGTCGAATAAGTAGTGCATGTCACCTCAAATTCAAAACCATCAAGACTTTGACAACAGATAGTTTGCAAATTTGGATAAGTATTCTGGGGTTAAATGGCAAATTAACACAGATTGTAATAAGATTCAGAAGAATGCTAAGTTCCTAGAACTGAAAGTTCAGATGAAACAGTAGTCACGTGGAAGAAACTGTGTGGTGCCTGGCTTAGTGTTTGGGATACGACCTTTCCTTGGACTGACAAAATTCAGCCTCACTCTGATGGACAAACATGAGCTATATGTCAGTGGTGTAAAGGATTTGGAAAATTAAACTTAGTAGCAACCACTGGTTCTCCCCATCTGGACATTTAGCCACTTCAGGTATACTCAATATGCTTCTTGGAGGGGACTGCAACTTTTTTTGGTGGGACTCCTATTATTTTTTATACCAAAATAGGAGTCCTGGACACCCAGCTTTAAAATGCTATGTAGACCTCTGTGCAATAACAGACAACAAGTATACAACGAGAATCCTTGAGATGTTTTACTAAAACTGTCAGATGTATTCAACAAAGATGTGTCTGAAAATGTTAATCCTGGCATAACAAGACGTCTAAAAAATTGAATCTTGGCATAATAAGATGTGTTACAAAGCGAATCCTGGCAAAACAACACATCTAACAAAACTGAAAACATGGCATAATAAAATATGTCTAACAAACTGAATCCTGGGATAATACGACATCTTACAAATTGAATTCTGGTATAATAAGACAAGACTAACAAACCTGGCATATTAAGACATGTTGTACAAACTGAATTCTGACATAATAAGGCACGAACTTCAATCAGATTTAAAGTTGGAAGATGAGTTTCCAAAGTAGGTGGAGGGGTTGGGAGACCTCCCCCAACAGGGATACTGGCCCTTATTTTAAAGTAACCAAGGTGTGAATGTGTGTGTGATTTAAACTTTCAAAGCAGCTTTAAAAGATTTTCAGTCATATCATTACGATGTCTGCCACGTAACAGTTTAAAGTGATGTCTAACACTGGGGATCATGCCACAAACACATAGCATCATGTCCCACCAAGCACATTATCCTGACAACAGGCTGACCAGTGCTAACACTAACCTCTTAATGCCGAACACCAAGCAAGGCAGCTGCTAGTATCACTTTTATAAGTCTGTGGTATGACTCAGCCAGGGTTCAAACCCATGAACTTCTGCATCTGCGGCACTCTAACCACCTAGGCCACCGGAGTGGTCCTGTAATGTGAGCATTTCAAAGTAACCAGGTAAATCACCCTGCTCCCCGCTGATAACGAAAGCCCTGTAAAACATGTTTCACAAAAAACTGAATCCTGGGATAACAAGATCTTCCCAGTAACACAGCTAACTTTTCACCACAAGTTAGACCAGTTTTCCAGGTAAAGCTGGAAAACAGGCATTTGAAAGTCCAGAAGTATGATTCAGAATTGATGCAGTGACAGGAAACATTATTTTCAATAACAATCTGTAACGTATACTTGTACTTTCATTACCTCCAGTTCAGTTTCACAAACTGCAGTTTCAAGCTCAATGGCTTCTTCCTATCTATGAACTTGACATAATCCTTTTAAAAAAATTCATTTCATGTCGTGACAGCAATTATCTTTTATGCCACAGGGCTTCTCAACCCATGTCCAATAAACTTAGCTGTTGCCCTTCCTGTTATTTTCCCCAAAAATCTGAATATTCCTTTTTATTCCTCTGTACTATTAAAACTTTTTAGGAGGCTTATTGTCCCTTTTGTACTGAAAATTTATCACTTAAAGAAAATGCAAAAAAGCAACAGCTTGATCATGCAGATATTTAGCATCACAAAATACATGCAGTTTTAAGCATCTGAAATGCGCCTGTAAAGCTAGTCTGGTTCCCTGACCAAATCCAATCCCTCTAATATGAAACCCAGATCCAAATCAAACACTGACAAGCCAGAACAGTGGTTCCCCTGCTCTACATGGCCAGTTTTCTCAGCACCAACAAGTTTGTTTACAAAGGTATTCCTCATGGGCACCCTCCTGTCTGATGCAGCATTCAGCCAACATTTTCAGCCAAAAAATGCTGCAACGTTAATGATCTGTGACCAGTAGTGCTAAAAATGATGAACTTTCAATTCAGCCAAAACAGGTGAAGAACAGGTCAAAAATGTATTTTTGGGGCAAAACCTTAAAAAAGAAATTCACAGTACTAAAACAAACCTCCAGCATACAATAATATTATTTCAAAGCTTAAGGTGAATGCAGTGAATGATGCCCAATATACATGACTTTCACTACATTTCAACATATAATCTAACACTGTTAATGACAATGACAGTCTCTATCATAAAAATGATACCTCTGTCTTACCATTCACAGACAAGAAAACTGGAAAGTAGCTAGAAATAATTTACCATTCAGAGTCATCCGAATCATCATCATCAATCACAATTGGCCCATTAGCTTGAACAGATGGAGGCACAACTCGCACAATCTTACAGGTTTTTCTGAAAAATGATATAAATCAATCTGTAATTACTGCACACTGCTGATAGTAAAATGATGTAGATTAATTTTGTAATAATTAATGCACAATGGCGATAGCAAAAAAATCAGTCCTATTTTTAACTGAAATACAAATAAGTTGTGGCACAAAAATGCAAAGCATATAACTCTGGATAGAAGCTGCAATTTGAATGATGAAACTAAGAAAATTTCTAAAGGTCATCAAATACAGTAATGAAGTACGTGTGCTGCGAGTAACATCGCATGTCACCAGCTGTGACAAAGCAATGAGCATAGTGGCACAAACTGAATGTTATTTACGTTGGTAAGTTACTGTCTTTTGAATGGATATGTGTAGTTTTTCAGTCTTCTTGCAATTCTGAAGTGATAAAAGACGCATGAGAAAAGTCGAATCGAGCAAAGGGTTGGGGTCATGCTTGCACTCCTTGTGTTAATTTATAGTACCAATAAGGTGATTTCATGTTGTCAGAGATTTCGTCGTACTTTATTGATAAAACATCAGATTCCTGTGACCAGACCTAACCAGGAAATAATGGGGGACATCGCTTATTACATTGTCTGTTTTCATAAATAATCTGGCAAATATATTCAGAAAAATATACAATTCATAGAAAGCAAAATCAAGGTACTATGTTATTTAAGATTTAACTTTAAAATGCAATTATGTAGGTCAGAAATGTATGGGACAATGCTATGTTGTGGAATGTGTAAGAAGCCTAAGATCAAAGTTGTTTTCTGACTTGACTCGTATTTGTGAAAATATGGAAAAAAGTAGTGAAGCATGTACTATTTAACCAATGCCTAAAATTACTACGAGTACATAGACAAATCAATAAACCACAAATGTGCAATCATATCAATGGACTGTTGTAATGAATAATGAAGCTATATAAAGTGAACGATTACATTACGAAAACCCCTAATTCTAAAAACAGATGGACCCATGTATGTATTGATTCAGTTGTAAAGAAGGATTTAGCTCATATAACGACTATAAAGGAGCAATGTCTGTAATTTTATGCAATTAAGTGTGTTATGTATAAATAGTTATGGTAATGTTTTATCCGCAATATAGAAATGAGGACAAACAGTATGATCTTAAGATGCATGTGCATTTGCCCTCATGTACCTGGTAAAGGGGTTGTATCAAACGTGTTTAGAAATCTTTGAAAGTGCCATTACTGTGAACTTTTAGAAAGTACAACCAATAAAACCATACAAAAAAAAAAACAAACAAAAATTTATTAAGGGTAGTTAATTAAGCATTTTTACTAACTTGCATTTACAATAATGTAATCTGGTTACTCAGTTAAAATTTGTTACAATGCAGTTTCTATTATTCTCGTTTTGAGTCATATGGCCAAAATAACTGAAAAATTTTCTACTTGAAAAGAAAGTATTGCTTAAATCAAATGTTAAAGGTAAATATGAATACTGGGAAATAGAGGACATATTCAAATAAGAGAACACACACACACACACACACAGATATATTGCATTTCTTGCTTTGCATGCACTTCTCCCTGGTGAGCTCTCACTTCTCCCTGTTCTGTCCAAAAGGAGAATTCACTTCTCCCTAAAATTCAAGTCTAGCTTGACCCATGGACATTGTGATTTTTTAAGTTTAACACTTCACAGGCTCTCAATAATCCAGTTCTCTTTTAGCATTGGGAGAAAGCTTATGCTTCAGCATTTGGACATGAATTAAAATATGTAGCAACTGCCATTAAGTAGTCCTCTAAAAACATCTTGAGCAATGTAATAACCCAAAAATCAAATTATTTACTCAAGTGTTTCTGTCAATGTAATAACCCAAAAATCAAATTATTTACTCAAGTATTTCTGTCAATGTAATAACCCAAAAATCAAATTATTTACTCAAGTGTTTCTGTCAAAATCATTTTATGGTCGGTCTCTCCATTTTAACTCGCCAAAAGTCAGTAAATTTTTATCAAAAGTCTTGAAAGTCATAACCACCTCTGAACCCTCTAATACACCACTCCCTTGATAACTCGCGCCCTGATAACTCGCGAACCCGCTTATAACGGGGGGTCAGACGTGGATCCCATTTTTTAAACCAGAAAATACCCAAAAATTGATCCCTATTTATTGAACTTGAAGAAAATCGCGATCAAAATTAGTAACAGAAACTTTGATATATCGCTCGTTTTATCGTTGAAAACGGTAGATAGGACCTGAAATTTTAATCAACATTATGAAATATCAAATTTAAAAATAAGTCATACAATTTTTTTCATTTTCTTTCCAAACGGTCGTACACCGCAATTATCGATCTGCAAGGAAATTTCGATCAATGAAAATGTCACTTACGCTGAGTGGAGGCAGTACTTTAACAAATAAATACAAATTAAATAATTTTTTTTATCAATTGAAATTTATGTTCTAGTTCTATCTTTTAGTTCATTTTAAGTGTAATCATCATAAATGCAATGTGTCCTCTTGTAATTAGACGTAAAATGTGTCAATCTACAGTAACAGCTATGTCCGCGAGCATTTCTCTGAGAACCTGATTAGTTGCCGACTGTGTTTTGATAACTGACGTGCAGAAGTATTTTTTGCATTGTTCCACTGAATTAAAAGCTGGCCTCCTTTGTATTATCACGTCATTATGTCTTTTGAATCAAATAAAGGAGCTGGAATAAAAGAAAAGTGAAAAGGCACAAAAATCCTACAAACTTAAAATCTAGCAGGCCCGGTCGTATGTCTGGTGAACTCACTTCTTTTGATCAATCACTGTTATAAATGTTACTGTGTATGTAACATAACCTACCTTAAATTAACCAACTCATTGGTAATTGTGATCAAAGATAGCAAGGCAACCAAGCGAAATGAATACTTCGTAAAATAAAGAGCTTGGTTTCACAGATACGGACCATTGTGGGCAAGCGAGTTTCAGAGAATTCTTGAACTGACACTCAGAGATATCCTCAAGGATGATAAAAAGTTTCATTATTACTTCCAATAAAATCATAACATCAATACTGTACTAACTGAACAATACAAAAATTGAGATTCGACGTAGACGATTGTCTCATGAAATAAATTTCGTTTGTTTTTGAAAAAAGGAATCTTGTTTGGTGGTGTATCAACTGTTAGTCTAGTTCCCCGTTCTTTTGACTCCCGATTTGGCAGAATACTAATAAATACCACTCCGGGAACCAGACTCGTCAAGAAAACAAAAAGCAGTGACGTAATACACAGATGTTTTCGCGTACACATGATGGTTGTTGAAACCAGTTGGAACGATCTCACATGTTGGACATTTTCAAAATAAATGTTATTTCAACAGAATAATGAACAACTTCATTAGAAAAAGCGTGTTATTAAAATTTATTATCGATGTGATTGTAAAATGAGCATTCATCATTAAACGGCCAAGTTCCTAACCCTACCCCCCCCCTCCGCTGTTTTATCGATGTCTAAGCAAACTTTTTCAACTTTTGGAGGTCCCTCGGTAACTCGCACCCTCACTTATAGTGCAGTCTATGTTTGTGGACCCTGTTGTGCGCAAGTTATCGAGGGAGAGGTGTACTTGTAACACCCTCATAAAAGATCCCACGTTTGACTTTCAACTCTCCAGATTACAATATTTGGGATTAGAATTGAATTAAATTTTAAAATATGATTGGGGTGGTTGGTTTTCAAGGTGTTTTTTTTTTTAAGTTAAGACACAAAGCAGTTACAAGACTATCCTAATTATGTGCATATCATTTATAAAAAATATGAAAAAATATGCTTTTGAGTTTGTTTCTAAACAAAATGAAAATAAAGTAAAATTTTATAAATAATAATAATAAAAATATAGATGCAATTCTTGACCACTAGGTTAGCCTAACAAGAAAAGTGTGCATAAAAGCATTTTTTTGTGGGTTCAGGGTAGAGCCGCTCATTGTTTGTTCAATTTTTAGGTTTCCTTCCGTCTTTCTAGGCTTTTTCTAGGTTTCTAAGGTCATAATGAAATTTAAGGTTTATCTAGGTTTTTGAGGTCTGCTTCTAACCCTGAATATTAATGTAATCGATGAACAGCACAGCCAACATCACTTTACAAGTACAAGATTTACGGTCCCCGGTAGACTCGTTCGCAATGGTTTCTATGAAAGATAGAAAATACACACATTTTTTGACTGAAATAATAATAATAATAATAATAATAATAATAATAATAATCTTTTACTTTTCAAATGCAGTAAGGTAAATTTAATCTATGGTTTGTGCAACTGATGGCATTTAAAATTATTATTGTCCTACAGCTGGTAGAATCGCATGCACGTTGATGGGCAATCAAAAACTGATATTGGAATGAAGGTTAATCAATTCTGCTTTCTCTATTACAAACATCAAAGATGATCTCAAAACATTCCAAACTTATTTCAGCTATGCCCACCTAAGCATGGCATCAGTAACCTGTTAACATTGCCCAGTTAAAATAAGTCTGCATATGTGATAATACTGGCTGATACGGTGTAAACAGTCGTCTAGCAAAAGGATTGTCACTAGGCACAGTCGATTTTGTTTGTGATAGCGAACACTCTATAGGAAATTATGCCAGAGGAAAATCAGATTAAGATTGATGCTCTGGCCCAAACTAACATGCATCATAAAATCACACTGGATGGAATTTCCATGTGTCAGAAATATTTCAAATTCCAAGTGTCAAAACCTCTGGGTATGCATCTATTAAGAATCCTGCATAACTGTACCATGGACATGTCACAATTACAGTAAATACTCACACTATAGTAATAAAATCAGTAGCTACCAACTCTCTGAACAAGATCGATTTAAGAATGTAATATAATGAACTCGATTCTTTTAGGATAAAAAATATTGCTTTTATAAGCTGCTAACCCTCAGGCTTAGCTTAATTGTCCAACAATCACACAGGTACTGCTTGAGATATTTAAATAGCAATGGATTACCAGGTCAGCATGAGCAAGGGACAGCATATTATTCATGCTGTACAAGTCAGCACTAATTTTAGGTATCAAACTAAATAAAGAGAAAAGAAATACCCCTGTTCCCATTCATCAGTGAATGCTACACTTTTGTACAAAACATAATTTAAAGCTTTTGATACCAATAAGCAGGCAACCATCTTAATGTGGATGGATTTACAGATGGGGAGCTGAATATTAATAATGTAACAGAATATTAAGGACCCTCAAAAATAAAAATGTAGCAGTTCCTTGGCAGGCTCAATTTATCTTTCAAGCAAATGTATAATACAGGAGGGGCCTGATCTATATTTAGAGGGACCCCAAATGTCGGCTTTACTGAGCTCTGCACTTTGTGCTATACCAACAAATTTGTTATATGCCTCAAGTACAATCCCTTTTCTACTGATCCATTGCAATAAATCCTTTAGAACACTACTTTTTTTAGTTTAATCTCTGTCAGAACAGAACACCTGTACATACAGCAGCTGTTAACCTAGATATTTGAATTGCTGACCCATGCCTGGAAAGCAGCATCATTCCAAGGGATGAGTAAGCTGGGAATGAATTTTACTATGCTGGTCATTTGCACAGGCCTAAAACACTTCTGTAAAAGAATCTAAACTCAAACAAAGGTTAGAAAAAACAAACTTCGAACTGAGAAAAGATTGAAGCAAACACAGTGGTAAAATTCTTAATGATCAAACAGTATGCTTTATGGGTCTATCAAATGAAAGAACAAAATCACTGATGTCTTTAATTTGCAAAATTCACACTTTCTCAACTGCTAGAAAAACCATCTGCAAAAAGCATTTTTTTTGTGGTGCTGAGGTAGAGCCATTCATCATTTTTTTTCAAATTGTGGCAGGGGTGGGGGGAGGGGTATAGGTCTCCTTCAGGTTTTTATTAGACCTTAATAAGGTTTCTAAGATCAAAATGAAATTTTTTGTTTTTGAATGAGGTCCATTTCTAACCCTGCATCCCTCTAGCAAGGACTACATCACTAGGAACTCAATAATGAGGTCCATTTCTAACCCTGCATCTCTCTAGCAAGGACTACATCACTAAGAACTCAATAATGCTTAGGACAAACTTGCGTAAATGTTGTTCCATTACAGATGAAATTTTAGAGAAAGAGAGAGAGAGGTCATGTCCAAATTTTGAGACAGAATAATAAGTTTAAAAAGACCAAAAACCGTACTGACCTGTGCAAATATAATAAATAATAATACTACCAACAATAATTTATTATTAGGAGAAGTAGCAGAATTTTCAGTGAAATTTCATAATGTTTCTGATGGTATTAATAGATAGCATGTATACATACACACCTACATACATGCATACATGATTTTCATTGTTATTTTTTCATTTCATTATTTACTATTGATAATGTAACACTGTATTTTGGACTCGACCTTATCCAAAATCATTTTCATTTTGTATTTGACCTGAATCATTTTTTTTCTGTAAACAATATATAGCACAATAGTTTCCAGATAAAAACGGATGAATTGATCCACCTTGCCAGAAAATATTATAATTCTGAGGCAAAGGCTTCTTTATTGTTGTTGTTGTAGGGTTTAACACCATTTTTCAGCACATGATAGGCTATACACGGTGGCCAGTATAAATGGTGAAGGAAGAACCTGGGAAAACCCTTAAAAGAACCACCGACCCATGAGAAGCAACAGACAAGCTTTCTCACATACCCACATTGGCCAAATCGGAGACTCAAACCCATGCAGACAGAGATGAGATGGTAGTGATCCGTAACGGTGAGTGCTTTAGACCACTTGGCAACTCAGGCCCCCAAAGGCTTCTTTAATGAAGCAAGAAACACAAATAATATGGTCCAGTATTTTGTGGAAAAGAATTTTTAGGATAAAAGTGCTTTGGATTAGCAAGTCTCCATCTGGGTTTAACTTGCAAGATATGGAACTGAGTATGGTTTAACTACCAGTATTAGAATTATTATTTTTCCCTGAGTGAAGGACACTGTATTTACCACATTTTATACCATAACTAAGATTTTATTTTGTGAACATTATGAATCTTCTGGAAGGTTATTTTCCATTAGGTAATAGTTTTTTTTTCGACAATACTAATTGTGACCCGAGATCAAGTAGAGGACAATATAATCTAGTTTTTCTAGAAATTATTCGTTCATGCTAGCCTTTAAGAACTTGGTAGAATAAGTTGTATTATTGCTGTGTCCTGAATTTCATTTGGGCTGGAATTTATTCAAATTATTTAATTCAAGTGATCTTCTCTGGAAATACAAACCGCTCTTCAAAAATAACATTCTTGAAATAGAAACTTGAATTTATAGTGAAATTTCAAACAAGGATTTAATTCTTGGTTGTATTATTTTGATCCAACAAAAGACTGTTCGTACATCATCACAACAATGGCCATGACAGGCACATCAACACTTTCAGCATTAAAATTAATTTGAAATTCCACTAAAGTTTATTCAAACTTTAATCATAAGGACTTGAGTCTGAAATTCTAGGATTATTTGGGATTTAATTCACAATACCACAAGTTCTTTATATATTTCCATTTTCACTCTGTATTCTAGAGAAATAAATTACTTGCTGAATTTTACAAATCTTGTTGCTTCTCACTCTTTTCTATTACTTTTTTAAAACGATAGTCATAAACACACACACACACACTCACTCTGTGCAATACATTACAGAAACTCCCCGAGATATGTAAGTGTAACACTCCTGGGACCTCTAGGTGTGTCGGTTTTTACGTAAGTTGGGTTTTATTACTGTTCTTATGCTCTGACATCATGGTGAAGGGTAACTTCAACAAAACACAATACAAATCCTTAAAATTATGAAAAAACATAACAGAAATGATTTACACACGTACATGAGAGAAACTGAACAATATACAGCAGGAGTGCTGTGCACTTAATTCAATGATCACAAAAACAGTAAGCCTAGACCAGGCATTAAGTCTGTGCATGTTTACATTCATTTACGTATCTGTGAGTTTACACATCTCAGAGAGTTGCTGTATATCATAAACTGACATCAGAATTTCATTTTCTTCCTTTTGTCAGATTCTTTTATTAATTTACTTATGTGAGATGTTTAAATGTCTGTTCTTTATTCTTGCTCCTGTGCTGAAATTCTGAAAGGCCTTATAGTATTTCCCAGAAAAGTTGAACAAATAGGAGACCATGTATATACATGTACAGGTGAAAATTCGGCAAAGACACAATTGACAGAAACGTACCATTCCCCCAAGGACAAAGAGACACAGGACAGAATTATCAAGGAACTTCAAAGACCTGAAAGCGTAATTTGCTATCTAGTTGCTGCTGTGTCATTTGGAATGGGGATTTAAATCAGCAGTGTACATGTATTTAGTGGGGATGCCCAAAGAGTGTTTTGAGTTATTGTTAAGAGATTAGGAGATGTGGTAGAAATGGTAGAAAAGGTTATGCTCGTCTCCTACCTTTACAGGACAAGCATGATGAAGACAACAGATGAAAACACAATCAAAGTTGCCACAGCAAGAATGTAGAATTAATATTCTTAAGCATTGTGGATCCCAGAAACTGGTGTGTGTGTGTGTGTGTGTGAATAATTGTTCTCCTTTTACAATAGTAGAACTTGTCTATTTGAACATGTATGTATGCATGTATGTATGTATGCTATCCATTAATACCATGGTAAATAATAAATATCATTCAAAATACTACCATTAATGATAATAATTACTGTGTAGTATATTTTGAAAGATCAATACAGTTTGTTTTTTAAAATCTTTTTAATAAAACTCACACTATCTCAATTTTTTCATATGACAATACGACATCTCTCATTTCTGCTATGACAGCACAAATTCCTGCAGCTCCATTCCAAGCATTGGTCATTTCCTAATGATATTGGCCTTGATGGATGGTTTCCACAAGCTAATCTTACACTGAGGTGCTGCTGCTTTCCATGCATGCATCAGCAATTTAAATCTTATTTTAACCGCCATTTAATACACAGGTATTCTGTTGACAGAAATTAATATCATGATTAATACTAAAACAGTCAGTAATATAAAGGATTTAACACTATGGATCAATAGAAGAGGGGTTATACTTACCATATGGAAACAAAGATCAGTGAAAATAATTTATTAATTAGTAGTGAGTGGCTTAATAATCCACCTGAACAATGAAACTGAAGCTCCAGCACTTATCATGCTTTATACAGTTGTTATCTGCAACCAATCAAGTTTGAAAAGAACAACTTGTTGGTCTCCAGGTAGAGAATATTGTCTGGAATTTCTGTACATGGTATAGCAGGTGTCTTATCTTTTAACACAACTCCACACAATAAACCATACTAGCTTCCTGTACAGACAATAAACCTTAAACTTTTTGCTTTTTCTCTAAACTTCACACATAATCCCTGAAAATTTCCTACACAAAATTAAAACATTAATATGCATACTGGGTTTAACTATCAGATAAAACCACCTACTGTTATTTGAGTAATTTCAGCCGACTTTAGAACCGTGTATTATTTTATTCACACGTTTACAATTTCTTCTGAGTGTAAAAAATACGATATACCTCACACCTCCTTTCGTCATCTCTACCATCTCGCCAACAAAGAAACGATCCTTAGTGAACATGAAAACATCATCATTCATATCGACCAGCCGGCCACGGTGGGTGAGGGTAGCTAGGTATAAAATGGGCTTTTGAAGATAGTCTGGAAGGGAGGCCAACTGTTTCAGTGCTTTCTTCTCACATTCAACAGCCTCTTGGTAGGTCATCCCGGACTTTCCAGTGATAGAGCAGGACCATACAAGGCTATTACACAGAATAACCCTCTCAAAAAATTTCCTGCCATAGCGAAAAAAGGTACTGTTAGCATGAAAAACATGGCGATCCCAAATCTTTTGTTTAGAACGCGAGGAATGAACGACAGATGAAATGACGGAACATGCTTAAAATCGAAAGTAGGAAAATAATCGAGAAAAGAAATGAACTACTCACTCATAATCTCTGAATATTTCATTTGTAAGTTTACAGTGGAGGACCTCTTCGTCTGGGTGAAGGTCAGGCGGTGGCTTTTCTCTCACAAATTTTTGTCGTCTCAAAAGCGGCATCTTAAATTTTGGAGGGAAACACAAAGGGAACGTTGAGTGGATAAAATGGGTTCACCAAGACCCAAACCTGGTCCACGTGTTTTCGAATATGTTATCTATCACAACTAATCAAAATGAAGTCCAAATATGTCATATATCTTGCCCAGAAAACAGATCTTACGCGTCCGCGTCACCCGCAGTCTCTTCTATGCCTGGCAATGAGGTCAGACTTCTCCGGCGTGAACGAACGCAATATCGATGCGATTTCGACAATGTGGTAGGGCAAAATAAATTTTGATATTTCTTATTTGAAATGCTCTTGAGTGATACGATTAGCTCAGAATAATAGATAAAAGATTCAACTCCTGAACTGCCATTTTGATTAACTTTTCGAATATTGTTTCGAATTTATATAAATAAATTATTTTGGACCTTAAGACGATTTCATAGAATATCGTACGCAAGGGGTGGAGCGTCACAAGGATATTTTGAACTCTGATTGGGCAGTTGTGGTATTTGATTGGCGTCATCTAAATTTAGATTGCGGACGCTATGCTTTTAGTGACTTCAGTAGTAAAGAACTTGTAAGGGTTCGTAAATCATAATGGATTATTTCAACTTGATAAACATAATTAACAAAATGTGAATAAATCGTCTTTTCAAATTAAATCCTTTATCATTGTCAATATATTTGACATGAAAATATACCTGAATACATGCAAAATAGGTTTTTAATGGAGTTGTTAAGTTTCATTCAATTTACATTAGTCTTATTTGTATCAATCGTACAATATGGCTTAGGTCTGATTTGGGCGAGAAACACTTCATTTCTTATATTAATGTTGTCCAAAGATATTGTTAGCTTTCGGATTTATCGAAGCTGGGAATTACAAAACAACAACAGGAGAAAAAAAATCGGCGACGCGAGTTCTGGAACATTTGTTGCAAATTTCATTTTTTTAAAGAAAAAAGTATCAGCTTTATACCGAACACAAACCATTTACGGAACACAGCAATTTTATTTTTTCTACATGTTTTGTTATTAGTCACCATCAACACAGTCCTCAAGTGGGAAATACAAACATTCAAGGCATTGTTTCATGTTCGGAATATATACGTCCTCGGCCAAGCAAATATTACGCATTCGGAATATCCCCCCCCCCCCAAAAAATGTTAACGACGATAAATGTTATTATCATTTATATTTATATCTGAAATATCTGCGACTAAACAGTTAATGCTGTTTTGGAATATTTCACTTGGAATTTTTCATTTTATTATTGGAAACTTCACAGTATATTTGGAGCCTATATAGCGTCTGGAAATGGAACGCATGGGGTAGATGTGTGTACCACGAAAAAGTTTGTCCTGCGGTATTTGTGAATATACTGCAGTATGTACCATGGTATGCTGCAATTATATTGGTGACCAAAAATTTAATTTTCTGGAACGGCGGATGCTATCATTTTTTAATTTCATGCTCTCAAATGGCTTTATATCTTGCTCTGATTCATAGCAAAATAGCATCAAATTATATCTTCATTATATTATTTAGAACAAATTAATTATCTCGAGATAAAAGAAATAAAACATCTCAGCTAGAAAACAAAATCGCATCCCTCCCCACCCACCCCGAAAATAAAATGGACAGTACCATATAGTGGATGAATTTGCTACATGTTTGTTACGAGTCGCTCTTCAGATATTATGTACTTTTGAGACAGTGACAGTTGAAAGGTGAAGTTGTTCGCATTAGCAGCATACACAATGGTCAGAATGTTCTCATACCTTTCAGCTACTTTTGTGTACTGTGGCTGTGATTTCTTGGGATATTATACTTGTGGAAGTTTTACATGATCTCAGCACACAACTAACCAGAATGGCTGCTCACATGTGCACAAAAAAGTCAGTATGAAATAGCAGCTCTTAACGTAGGGAAAACGAATTTTGCAAGACTAGACAAAACCAGCTTCTGAAAGTGCGATGAATGAATTGCAAAATACATAAAAATGTTTTTAAAAAAGGTATATGTTCTTTTTTACAATTCACCCTTGAAGTCCAAGAAGTGAAAATGACCAAGCGGAGCTAGCATTTTTTTTTTTTTTTCGATAGGGGCACATCGGAAGTAAGACCAAGCTGTATGCTCTATAACAGAAATTACACTCATCAATCATACACTAACATAATGGGAATTTAAACATTCTTTTAACAATACCTGAAATATACAAGGTCTTTTTCTGTTTGCCAGGTTAACCAGTGAGGAAAACCTGAGACATTCTTTTGCAAAAATAATAAAAGAATCTAACCCTATGCAAAATACGAAACCATAGAGCGCCACCTTAAATATTGTACAAGTTAGTATCTAAAAACTTTATTTAAGGTGAGTTGAAAAGCTGGATTTGGCCCGAATATCTTTCACAACAACTAACTCGGCTGCCATGTTGGCATAGTGATACGTGTTAAACATGTGATTAAAGATTCATAAATATGATTATATTTGTAATAGTCGAAAATAATTTTTGACAAAACACGACTATTTTTTAAAACCAGTTTTTTATTTTTGCACTTTTTTCGTCAAAAACGTAACGTGCTTTTAAGATCATTAAATCTGTAACAAAATTACTCGGGAATTTTCGTAAATTCCTTACTACCAAAAACTACCGGTGCAGTGAAAAGGTACCGTAGTACGTAACACCGAAAAAAATAATGACGCGGTCAACCGGTATTCCGGTAATGCCGCGCACCTCTAGTATGCGGTAATCTAGGACTAATATAAACTTGAATATTATCTCTCACCGAAAATGAAAGAACTGTAATTGGTTCTATATTCTTTTCAATAAACGCAATTATTATTTCGGCATAAAGCGTTCACATTCCAAACATGAACATTTTCAACTTTTGCAAATATTCCAAGAGTAGATTGTTCAGTCCATGCATAGTCTCTGTAGGAAAGCTCTGCCTTTGCCTTCCCAAATGTAACTATTTGTAATGGTCACAGATAGTTTAAAATCGGAATATTAACAACTTATCATTACTCAGCGAAGGACAATTTAAGCAATCTTTCAACAGTTGCGACAGGAGCTCAAAATAATGAAATTATTTTCAGTGAAAAATTTAGTATAATCTTCAGAAATAATACTTTTACCGCTGGTTGCAATGTATATATCAAATGACAAAATTAAATGACAGTGTTTCTTAACCTTATGACTATTTTTAAGGTAATCCAAAGGAGAGTATTGGGCAGAAGTGGACGATATCCTATAATAGAATATTGGTGGCTAAATCTATATTTTATATATTAATAAAACATCGGAATTATCTGAAATGCCTAGATCGCAGATATTCAGAATCAAAGCATATTAAAGGGTGCATTGTTTTTCGTTATAATAATTTTGCGCCAAATTATGAGAGTGGGAAATTGAATCTTTCGCTGGTAAGGTTTGTATTCTGAGGTAGGAATATTTGCATTGATCTAAATAATTCCAAATATAGAATAATAAAAAGACATGGTGTCAGGATAATGTGATTGGGTGGGACATGATACCATAAGTCAGTGGCATGATGGTCCAGTGTTAGACATCACTATAAACCGCCACACTGCAGACATCTTAGGGATATGACTCAGATTGTTACAGCTACGTTAAAACTCCCCAAAACACAAACACAACCAAATATAGAATAACAAAATGGTAGTACTGCTCATTCTTAACAAAAGTTTATCGCTTTCTTTCCAAATCAAGCACTGCCAACGGTAGGATAAATATGAAGCTTTTCAATCGAATGTTGGCATATATCATGCAAAATTATAATAAATTAGTGCAATTATCCTAAAATAAGAATATTTTTCTTCATTGCAAATACTCAAGAAATGAAATATACAGAGGATTAAGTTTTTACCTTTATAACACTTTTGCTATATATTGTTTCACAAAATAAAAACAAATGTGGATTAGCACGATTATAAAGACATTTTACTTTTTAGAAATCATAAATAATATCATATATAACACTGTATTGAATTCGTTAGTTGTCGCATAGACCATCAGTGGCGTACTAAGGGTAAATGTCGTCCGAGGCGACGATGATGGCCCAAAGGGGGTTTGACGCCTCAAGACTTCTGGCGCCCAGGGTTTCTGCGCTTCAAGACCTATGGCGCCCCGGGCAACCGCCCCGTACCCTCCACCCCTTTCACCCGTTAGTACGCCCCTGGAGACAGTAAACATATTTAATGAGTTGATGCGCATTTATTTTTGTTTAGATATATATATAATTTGAAGATACATTTTTTCTCATAATTTTCCTTTGACATCAAGTAGTAACTGTTTTTAAACTACATAACTAAATGGCATATGCAATATTAGTAGCGCAATAAGCCATGTCATAGACGAACCGCATAATTTTTCACCCTAAAACTTGGCCGTTAGAGGGACAGCAGCCTAATTTATTGGCTTGTCCTTTGCTGGTTTGGTGGATTTTCTACATTATTCTTAACAAAAACGCTATTTAAAAATATTTTCAACTAAAATTATTGTTTGTATCCTAGTTTGTTTTTTTTAAAAATTAGTAACTGATTTGTACAATCTGACTTGAATCCATAATTTGTAACATTGTTACTGAAATTTCTCTCTTTTACTTTTTAAATGTTCAATTTTTGGTGGGGGAAAAACTGGCTTGCTCTATCATCCAAAGTAGTATATGGGGGCCATCTACGGACAATGGGAATTAGCATTACAAGACCCCCTGGGCCTGTCTACGGACAAGATTTCTACGGACAAAAGCAATTTGGATAACGTCAAAAGCACACCCTGGGGTGATATAGTGTCAATGGGAATTTAACATGGGAATTTTAACATGGGTGGGCCTGTATAGCGTCAAGATTTATAGCGTCAAATGGTACACCCTGGGCCTGTATAGCGTCAATGGGAATTTAACATGGGAATTTTAACATGGGTAGGCCTGTATAGCGTCAAGATTTATAGTGTCAAATGGTACACCCTGGGCCTGTATAGCGTCAATGGGAATTTAACATGGGAATTTTAACATGGGTGGGCCTGTATAGCGTCAAGATTTATAGCGTCAAAAGCACACCCTGGGACGATATAGGGACAATGGGAATTTTGTATAGCGTCAAAAGCACACCCTGGGACGATATAGCGTCAATGGGAATTTAACTTGGGAATTTTAACATGGGTGGGACTATAGACGGACAAGATTTATAGCGTCACGTAGACCTCTATGTTAAAGTTAGGGGGTTGTACCATGGCGACAATGGGAATTTAACATGGAATTTTAACATGGATGGGACTATAGACGGACAAGATTTATAGCGACACGTAGACCGTAATGTTAAATTTAGGGGGTTGTACCCTAGCGTCAATGGGAATTAGCATTACGGGACCCTACTTTGTACCCTGGCGACAAGATTTTTAGCGACAAAATTAGAGGGGTTGTACCCTGGCGACAATGGGAATTAGCATTACGGGACCTAACTTTGTACCCTGGTGTCAAGATTTTTAGGGTCAAAATTAGAGGGTTTGTACCCTGGCGACAAGATTTATAACCTCACGTAGACTTCTATGTTAAATTTGGTAGTTTTCACTAAAGCCTCAAGATTTATAGCCTCACGGGACCCTACTTTGTACCCTACGGACAAGGGGAATTGAACATGGGGAAATATTGGGCCTGTGTAGCGACAAAAAAATATTGGGGCTGTCTAGCGACAAAAAATATTGGGCCTGTCTAGCGACAAAAAAATATTGGACCTGTATAGCGACAAGAGGAATGGGACAGGTAGGGTCTATTTTTAGCTACAATTTTTGGTCAATTCCTGTTTAAAAATCCTTGTTTGTATTTACAGCTACAACCTGTGGAAAACCCAAGTCTATATTTATAGCCTCAAAAGTTCTAGCTTCAGTGATGTCACTGAACTGGCTGACCTGAATACTCGATACTGTGTGACGTCACTGAACTGGCTGACCTGAATACGCGATACTGTAGGTAGGTGAAATGAATCTGATATGGATAAAGGGAGTTTTATAAGGACAAAGACCAATACACACACAAAAGAAAGGGAGAAAAAAAATCCCAATATCTCCTATCCACACCAACGAACGAGAATGCATAAAACACACCATACTTACTATTCACACCAACGAATGAGAATGCATAAAACAGATCCATATAGACTATCCACATCAAGACGGGAAGAGAAGAAAACCACAGACCATATCTACTATCCACACCAACGTGCGCGAACGCATACAAAACACACACCATATCTACTATCCACACCAAAAAATGCGAATGCATAAAACACACTATACTATCCACACCAACGTACGCGAATGCATAAAACAGACCCATACCTACTATCCACACAGACGGGAAGAGAAGAAAAGCACAGACCATATCTACTATCCACACCAACGAACGAGAACGCATAAAACAGACCCAAAGACTATCCACACCAACAAATGCGAATGCATAAAACAGACACATAGACTATTCACACCAACGAATGAGAACGCATAAAACAGACACATAGACTATCCACACCAACGAATGTGAATGCATAAAGCATACCCATATCTACTATCCACACCAACGAATGCGAATGCATAAAACACACACATAGACTATCCACACCAACGAATGAGAAAGAAATATATTTTATTTCTGATTCTGATTTTTGTTTTTATTCTGATTCAGAAATATTTTTATTTTTATTCTGATTTTGATTCAGAAATATTTTTTTTATTTTTATTCTGATTTATGATTATAATATTTATTTTTTATTTTTATTCTGATTCAAGATTATAATATTTACTTTTTATTTCTGATTCTGTTTCAGAAATATTTTTATTTTTATTTTTATTCTGATTCAAGGTTATAATATTTATTTTTTATTTTTATTCTGATTCAGAACTATCTTTATTTTTATTTTGATTCTGATTCAAGATTATAATATTTATATTTTTTATTTCTGATTCTGATTCAGAAATACTTTTATTTTATTTTTATTGTTATCCTGATTCAAGATTATAATTATTTTTTATTTCTGATTTTGATTCAAGATTAGAAGAATGAGATTGCATAAAACATACCCATATCTACTATCCACACCAACGTACGAGAACGCATAAAACATACACATATACTATTCACACGAACGAATGCGAATGCATAAAACATACACATAGACTGTCCACACCAACGAATGCGAATGCATAAAACATACACACATAGACTATCCACACCAACGAATGCGAATGCAAAAAACATACCCATATCTACCCCCAACGAACGAGAATGTATAAAATATACCCATATCTACTATCCACACCAACGGATGCGAATGCATAAAACATACACACATAGACTATCCACACCAACGTACGAGAACGTATTAAACATACCCATAGACTATCCACACCAACGAATGCGAATGCATGAAACATACACACATAGACTATCCACACCAACAAACGAGAACGCATAAAACATACACATAGACTATCCACACCAACAAATGCGAATGCATAAAACAGAAACATAGACTATCCACACCAACAAATGCGAATGCATAAAACACACACACAGACTATCCACACCAACGGATGCAAATGCATAAAACATACCCATATCTACTATCCACACCGACGAATGCGAATGCATAAAACACACACATCCACACCAACGAATGAGTATAATATTTATTTTTATTCTGATTCTGATTGAAGATTATAATATTTATTTTTATTTTTTATTCTGATTCAGAAATATTTTAGTTTTATTCTGATTCTGATTCAGAAATATTTTTATTTTTATTTTTATTCTGATTCAGAAATATTTTTATCTTTATTTTTATTATGATTCTGATTCAAGATTATAACTATTTATTTTTATTCTGATTCTGATTCCAGATTATAATATTTTTTTTTTTTTCTGATTCAGAAATATTTTTATTTTTTTTTCTGATTCTGATTCAAAAATATTTTATTTTTATTTTTATTCTGATTCAGAAATATTTTTGTTTTAATTTTTATTCTGATTCTGATTCAAGATTATAATTTTTTTCTAATTCTGATTCAGAAATAGTTTTATTTTATTTTTATTGTGGTTCTGAATCAAGATTATAATTATTTTTTATTTCTGATTTTGATTCAAGATTAGAATTATTTTTCATTTCTGATTCTGTTTCAGAAATATATTTTATTTCTTTTTCTGATTTTCGGTTTTATTCTCATTCAGAAATATTTTTATTTTATTCTGATTCAGAACTATCTTTATTTTTATTTTGATTCTGATTCAAGATTATAATATTTTTATTTTTTTATTTCTGATTCTGATTCAGAAATACTTGTATTTTTATTTTTATTGTTATTCTGATTCAATATTATAATTATTTTTTATTTCTGATTTTGATTCAAGATTAGAATTAATTTTTATTTCTGACTGTGATTCAAGATTAGAATTATTTCTTATTTCTGATTCTGATTCAGAAATATTTTTATTTTTATTTCTAGTCTGATTCAAGATTAAAATATTTTTTATTTTTATTCTGATTCAAGATTATAATATTTATTTTGTATTTCTGATTCTGATTCAGAAATATTTTTATTTTATTCTTCACAAATATTTATAGTTTTATTATGATTCTTATTCAAGAGTATAATATTTATTTTTTTTATTTCTGTTTCCGATTCAAGATTATAATATTTATTATATATTTCTGATTCTGATTCAGAAATACTTTTATTCTGATTCTGATTCAGAAATATTTTCATTTTTATTTTTATACTGATTCAAGATTATATTTATTTTTTTTATTTCTGCTTTTTATACAGAAATATTGTTATTTTTATTTTATTGTTATACTGAATCAAGATTATAATTAAAGAAAAACATACCCATATCTACTATTCACACCAACGGACGGGAACGCATATAACACACATTCTACTATCCACACAAACGAAGGAAGAGAAGAAAAACACACCCATATCTACTATCCACACAAAACAAACGGGAACGCATGTAACACACATTCTACTATCTACACAAACGAAGGAAGAGAAGAAAAACACACCCATATCTACTATCCACACAAACAAAGGAAGAGAAGGAAAACACACACACTATACAATCCACATAGTGTAAGGACAAGGTCTTTTTTGTTCAGATGAAACACACACACACACACACACACACACACACACACACACACACACACACACACACACACACAGGAGCTGAGGTGTTAGTTCTAATCCATTCGAAGACGACATGAGTGAGCCTTAATTAATGTTCTTCACTTCTGTCACAAAACCAAGAGTCCTGATTGAGCCCAAAATAAATTCGTTCGTCCCTTGAAATTTTATTGTGCCATTTGAGAGACGCAAAAACGCACTTCAAGAAAATTGAGAACGATGGCTTACACCTACACCGTGAGATGTAAAGAGTTCAAGTAGTATGTAAAACTGAGTCAAAGTTTATTATCAAGATGAAACGATGACACTTTTCCAACCAGACACCAAGCGACAATGACGATCCGTGTCACACAATACTTTTCAAAATGTGTTGGTAGAAGTTTGTACTAGCGATCTTGAAGAAATGATTGTCTCATATCCAATACCATTTGCATTACAGTTTTTAATACAGAGTGAGACTAAGAGACTGAGAGAGAAAAAACGGTGGTAATCTGATAGAATGACAGAACCAACAAGACCAACGAAGAAAGAAATTCGTTTGGTACCTCATGAAGATTATTTTTTACAATCTAGTAGCCCCAAAAGTGACTTGCAGAAAAGTTGAGAACGATGACATACATCTACACGGTGAAATTAAATGGTTTACGTCAATGGTTGCTATTTCTTTGTTTATTAAATTTTTGTACAAACGATGTGTGTAAGCGAAAGCTAACACACACACACACACACACACACACACACACACACACACACACACACACACACACACACACACGCACGCACACGGGTGTTACTGCATTGGGTGACAGTAAGTCTGGAGACTAGTCTTTTGAGAGATGGGCAGACAGAATTAGCATTACAGAAAGAAAGAATGGTAAAGAAAAAAACAGAAAAGAAGCACACCATTTTCGGTTCTGTTATTTTTCGTGGTATTATACATTCTATGTAAAAAATGTTCATTGTTTTCATTCATTTTATCAATATCATAAACAGGTAGTGTGATATTTATTGTCGACTGACTGCTTAACATTTGCTGTATATTCCAAATTTAAGAGATGTCGTGTGTTTCGCACCACACGCTACCAACAATTTTGCAAAGTTTTCTCAAATCTAAGGGCAGGAAAAAAATAATAATAATAATAAAGCATCACCAAAACGCGCCTTGTTCTATCGACAGTCTAAACTGAGAGAAAATAGGTCAAACATTGTTACGTTTTACTGAACGCATGTTTTGGTTTTAGAATTCAGAGTTAACCATAGGCAGGGTTATACAGTGCAATGTCACTCGCGTCTTTCTTGAAAAAGTCGTGCGTTTGTTTCCTTTCTGAAAAACGGTAAATCTAATGCTCGAAAACAATTTCCGTGACACATTGCAGTGCCAAAATAAGGATAAAGCTAAGATACCTGAATTTTACAAGCTCGTCAACTCAAGATTTTATTTCATCCAACGATTGACTGATTTACAATTTGTAAGTGTGTAAGTTTTTGAAAAAAATGACATGACAAACGGAAGAGTTCACATAATTATGGCGACTACTGATCACAATTTTGGAGAGATATCTTCAAACGGGAACAGATACCATTAGGATTTCAGTTGGTCTTTGTCCCTAAAAAACTCCCTTTATCCATATCAAATTCATTTCACCTACCTACAGTATCGCGTATTCAGGTCAGCCAGTTCAGTGACGTCACACAATATCGAGTATTCAGGTCAGCCAGTTCAGTGACGTCATTGAAGCTAGAACTTTTGAGGCTATAAATATAGACTTGGGTTTTCCGCAGGTTGTAGCTATAAACACAAACAAGGATTTTTAAACAGGAATTGACCAAAAATTGTAGCTAAAAATAGACCCTACCTGTTCCATTCCTCTTGTCGCTATACAGGTCCAATATTGTTTTGTCGCTAGACAGGTCCAATATTTTTTTGTCGCTAGACAGCCCCAATATTTCCCTATGTTCAATTCCCCTTGTCCGTAGGGTACAAAGTAGGGTCCCGTGAGGCTATAAATCTTGAGGCTTTAGTGAAAACTACCAAATTTAACATAGAAGTCTACGTGAGGTTATAAATCTTGTCGCCAGGGTACAAACCCTCTAATTTTGACCCTAAAAATCTTGACACCAGGGTACAAAGTTAGGTCCCGTAATGCTAATTCCCATTGTCGCCAGGGTACAACCCCTCTAATTTTGTCGCTAAAAATCTTGTCGCCAGGGTACAAAGTAGGGTCCCGTAATGCTAATTCCCATTGACGCTAGGGTACAACCCCCTAAATTTAACATTACGGTCTACGTGTCGCTATAAATCTTGTCCGTCTATAGTCCCATCCATGTTAAAATTCCATGTTAAATTCCCATTGTCGCCATGGTACAACCCCCTAAATTTAACATTACGGTCTACGTGACGCTATAAATCTTGTCCGTCTATAGTCTCACCCATGTTAAAATTCCCATGTTAAATTCCCATTGACGCTATATCGTCCCAGGGTGTGCTTCTATACAAAATTCCCATTGTCCCTATATCGTCCCAGGGTGTGCTTTTGACGCTATACAAAATTCCCATTGTCCCTATATCGTCCCAGGGTGTGCTTTTGACGCTATAAATCTTGACGCTATACAGGCCTACCCATGTTAAATTCCCATTGACGCTATACAGGCCCAGGGTGTACCATTTGACGCTATAAATCTTGACGCTATACAGGCCCATTCCCATGTTAAACAATTCCCATGTTAAATTTCCATTGACGCTATACAGGCCCAGGGTGTTCCATTTGACGCTATAAATCTTGACGCTATACAGGCCCACCCATGTTAAAATTCCCATGTTAAATTCCCATTGACACTATATCACCCCAGGGTGTGCTTTTGACGTTATACAAAATTCCCATTGTCCCTATATCGTCCCAGGGTATGCTTTTGACGCTATAAATCTTGACGCTATATTCGATAATAGGGTCCCGTAATGTATTTTCCCATTGTCCCTATATCGTCCCAGGGTGTGCTTTTGTCCGTAGAAATCTTGTCCGTAGACAGGCCCAGGGGGTCTTGTAATGCTAATTCCCATTGTCCGTAGATCGCCCCCATATGCTACTATCCACTCTTTTTTGACTTCAAGTTTAAAAATTTACCGTCTTAATTTCAAATATCCATTACTGATCCTGCGTTATTAAAGTGACATTGATGCTCAGAAATAAATTTTAGCAAATAAATAATAAAGACATTTTATCATAAATAACGCTGAAATTTATGAGTATTTAGATATTTTCTGGGGAAATAACTCATCACAAAGTATTACCTTCTCTAAGTACATCACGTACCAATTGAAAAAAAAAATTAATTTTCTTTAACAGTAGTTCAGGCCATTCTTTGTCTTTTCAAGAAGATGTATATAACTTATATTCATCTTCAGATAAATACATATGTATATCAGAAAGAATAAATATTATTTAAATTCCGGAGAAAATAACAAATTTTAATGTAGTTTTGAACAAAAATTAAATTTGAGGTTTCTGGAAAAAGAACGAAAGAATCTCAAATTTCAATATATTTTCAGCTTGTACGACACGTCTAGTGATACATGAATAAGGTCATTTACGTATAATGCTATCTGAAGAAATTTAACCGCTTTTTAAATAATTTCAATTTCAAGTACTGCAAACATTACATACATAATTTTCTGAATGTGTAGCACCAACTTCTATATTATTTGTTTTTAAATATTTTTAAAAAAATGAATTTTAATTGGTAATTTCAAAGTTAATTTAAAAATGTTAATGAGACTGATAGAAGTTATCTTTTTTCAATTTTTAAAATTGAAATATCTCTGAAAGTTTGTAACCAATTTTCATGGAATTATCACTGTTGTTATGTCTTGATGTCCTGTTTATTTTCCTTAATTTATTTTTAAACTTCAGGGACATTTTAGGCTATTCAAAACGAAAACAAGGGATGAAAAAGCCTTTCAATGAGCACGTCCATGCGAGAAGGAGGTCTTGAGAAGCAAACTAGTTAGAAGGAACACCGGGATTTTATCACGTTTTACAAGGTTTTCCCCTTCCTACGTTCGAGTACATAGACCTCAAAATTAATTAAAAATGCTCCAAACCAAGCATAAACAGTCTGCATCGCGAACCCCCTTCACGAGTCAGCGCAGTAACGTGTGTAGCTGTATAGGTAGCTTTGGGGGGAGGGGAGATTTCTATATTGTCCCAATTTTATTATTTTGAAATTCATTATCCAGTGAATACACTTTTTTTTCAGTCCAAACTACCCTGATAAATGTTATAGAAATAAATCATTGACTTCAAAGTAAAAAAAAAAATACCATGCACTGCACTTTCTATTTTTCCTGTTATCCAGATAGATACATTTGTTGTTTGTGTTTTTTTGTGTTTTTTTTTTTCCACTTAGGCTATAAACGTTAATATAATTAATGAATTTAAGCACGTAAATTAGATTACACAGAAGAAAAAACTATTTTTAATTATAACCATTAAACATTTTTATTAAAACACTTTAACATTTCACAACGATCATACAGTATGATATAAAACTGTGGCAAAATCAGTTAAACTGGGCAGTAACGATATCAACAGCAGAACATTTTTCAGATAAGAGTATACCATAATTTTAAAAAATATACAGGTTTAAAATATATACTTTACGACATTATAATTACAAAGCTGGAAGAGGTGAATACTGGAGACAAACGAAAATAAAGAAATTAATAAAATTAACTAAAACTCACAGGATAAAGAACTAGGATACGCTAGTTTATTTCTTGACGGTGACAAAGGATTAATTAATGAAGGAATAGCTCGTCTAAACCGGATGATTACACGAGATGTAGGATCTATTGGAATTGCTCAAGCACAAATTAAAATATCTATTGAACAACTAGGAAGCATTCTGATTCTTTTACTCAAGACGATGTAAAGAAAACTTACTTAAAACACTAATTTTAGGTAAGAAGGCTATGCCTTAGATGAAAACATCACATCATCATTTCGGAATTATATTTTACGATAAAAATTTTATTACCAGGTAATACGGCATGAAAATGGGTAGTATGGTAGATTATAAAAGAATTTACACAAGTCATCTGACTCATTTGGACGTGGAATAAATACTTGTGTGGTAAGAATATAAAACCAGCTACTGATAAACAGCTGCAACAATTTGACAGAAATTAAATTATGAAGTAACAGTGATAGGGAAATAAATGGCTAGTAATAATTACGTAGACAGCACGTCACCACTATTAAAAGAATGACGAAATCCTTGTAACTACCACCCCATCCCCGCTACAACTAATATACCTCATAATATTAAAGATATAGATCATGTAACAAATAAATAACATTTTATTAAGTCTCTGGCTGCAGGTTGATGTAACTGACCTTTGGAAAAAGACTAATTATCTAGTTAATAGAATATTTAATCTCTAATTCTTTATACATTTGATTAATATTGTCACGACTCTGAATTCTTCAACTAAGTAACAGAAAAGACCGAAAACCAAAAGTTTTGTAAAATTTACCATATAATTAATTTCTCTAGAATACAAAGTGAAAATTTAAAAAAGGACTTACAGTATTGTAATATAAATCCCAGGTAGCCGTAAAAGTTATATCAGAAGTCCAAATGTATAGAGTTTCAATTGAATACTGTAGTGTTCCAAATAAATTCCAATAATGAATGTGTTGATGTGCCTGTAGTCTTGAATGTGATATGTTAACAGTCTTTAGATTTATCACAATAATATAATGTTTTTGTCTGAATTCACTATAATTCCAAATTAATGTTTTAGTCAAGGAATATTATTGAACACTTTGAAATGCCAGTGAATAATGATTTGAATAAACAAATCCACCCAAATTAAAAACTGAACACAACAATCCAAATGATTCTGCTTCGGGTGTTAAGGCAAGAATGAGTATCATTTCATGTAAATGACACTATATAAAAAAAACTAAGACACAATAATAGAGCCAGGATGTAGGTCAGTATCGGTCCTAAAACATTAAAAGTTGTCAAAAAGTTTAGGAATTTCCAAGTGAAAAACTAACATCCTAGATTCAGATAGAAGCAAACATGTTTACATCCACTGATAATGATCTGAATATTTAATCTATACTCCTACAGAAATATTAGCTACGTATTATATTGTTTACATAATAAATGTCATTGGTCAGATACACTATTAACATTATTTTAGAAAAATGTCAAGTACAAAATACAGATATGCATAACATATGACCATTAAGAAAACACAGCAATCAGTAAAATTTAAATATACATAACGATATAAATAAACGTTTTAGTACAATTGCAGAAAAAATGCAAGATTTAATCAAATGGCATCATCAGATATTAAAGAAATAACTCTCCTGGCTTATTATACTACTAACGATACCAGGTAACGCTGCTGCTATTGCTATTTTAGCTTCATTTAACAAATAGTCGACAATATTTGTTCACACCTTTTTTTTAACTTATCGACTTACGAATCAGCGGAACCACCGCTACCGTTTCTGCAACTACTTCTACCGCTCTCTCCTGTTTTTAAACCTTTAAAAAAAAAAAAATACTGTGGTTAGACTAAGACTTGGTTCTATCATACCAAAAGCTGTGAAAAAAGTAACAATCGTTGCATCTTCTTCTTTGAACAACGTTTTAACCTTTCACCCAATTGTACCGATTTCAAATTTGAGATTTATTTTGCTGATCATTTCTCTACGAGCTAATATCCGTAAACGTTACATGCCCAACTATTTATACCCTTCTTATTTCTGGGTTTTTTCTTGCCACAAGTTCTTCAGATTTAGCTTCTGTTATCTTGACCATCTTCTTTAGCAATGTAATTTATTAGAGTTTCCATGTGTATATCAAACCAATATAGGTATATTTTCATTTATTTCATGTTTGAAATAACCAATTCCGTTGCAGATGCTTTATCCCTTAATTATATGTCATCTTAAAATTAAAATACTGTGGAAAGGGTATCACTATCAACGTTTACTTATTATTCATATATTAAAATCTCTACTTCTATTACTTGCGCGTCAGACGACTACTTTCCGTTAATTAGTTCCATTTATATGTCTTCACGTACTCTCTTATAGATTGTTTGTATTTAACTGTTGGCTCTTGAGTATACCTGACCATTTTCTCGGTAGATTTATCTTTTTGACGCATTTTTTAACCCAACCTATTGTATTTGTATAACATTCAGCTCCACCTGTCTGACTATGTATACTGTTAAGTGACAAGTTTTTGTTCGTTTAGCTGTATAGGAAAAATTAATATCTTTTTAACCTATTTGTTTGTCATACAATGTTGCTTCCTTGCTCTTTAGATCATTTCTAATTGGATCATATTGTGCTTCGTCTATTTGTGTGCCATCTCTGATTCTTTTTTCACAGATCAGCTCCTCCTATATATACATTTTTGAGCTGCTTGTTGACGGGTTCCAAATCCCTCAGCTGACAATTTATCATCTAAAGTACCAAAAATATAATTTAGTTGGATCTGTAAGAGTTTTAAAATTCTGCCATAGCATGACTGGATATACATCAAAGAAAAACATAAATATAAACAGAGACAAAAAAAAACAAAAAAAAAAAAACAAAAAAAAAAAAACAAGACGAAGCAAATTCTTGATTGATAATTAATGGACCAGAAAAGCATAAAAAGTGTACACCAAATTTTGTGGGAGAGAACATGCTTACAAACATAAACATGGTAGTTTTGGATACCGGAGAACAGTGTCAGCTGATGAAATGAATTCTAAGACAGATGTAGATAAACCTACCAGGCGGACTTATATCATTCTATAACGCATTGTTAATATTACAGCTGTTCAAATTCTAAGTACTAGATGCTGTACCTTACATTGTGACATCACTGAATCATATTTCTTTTGAAGTATAATTTACAGTTTAAGGAATGAACTTAAAGATCACTTTCTTGGCCGAAAATGGACAAGTAATTCATTCAACCAGCATTGTCGCCCCGATACATCCCCACCCCACAGGCCTCGAGGACTATGCCCATATTCATAACCTAGGAAATTTTAATATCCGCACACTTTAAGTATGTACACATACTTGGCATTACACGTTGAGTGAATATGTGCAGCAATAATAGATTTCCGAGTCTATCTTACCTTTCCGTGGCCATGCCCCTGGAGTTATAATCCGGAAACCAGCACAATCTGTATCCAAGGGAACAGGGGTAGCCCAGTGGTTAAGTTGTTGAACATGTGGCTAGAAGTTTGCAGTCTGAGTCCCACCATCTAATAAGATCGACAAATAATGTCGGCGGAATTTTGAAATAAAGTTCGTGGGTTTTATTGCTCTTAGTATTTAAATTTGTAATCGGTTCAGGAGTAGAACATTCAGAGCTATTATATTCTTCTTAATTAAAAGCTAAACAGTACAAAATATACATGTGTCAAGTTTATAGCAATAATTCTCTGCAAATACATTTATAAAGCTGAGCGTGGATTTTGCATTTAATGTGTTTGTTTTGAAGAAACAATTTTTGTTTGCCGATAATTAAACATAAATAAATAAATTTTGATAGATACATTGTTTGGTATGCAGCAGTCACCTTGAGTTTTCCAGTCTTAAGGCTATATTTTATTATTAGTAAATTCCCGCACAGCTTTTTCTTTAGTAATAAAATAATTATTGGTGTGCATCAGAGATCCACAACAACAGTTCTGGTTGAATTGGGCCAGTCCTGCTTTACTGTGTTTTGCATAGTGGCTTCAGTTCATTTTTGTTTAGATTTAAGAGTAAAGTGCCTTGTCTAGTGAAACAATACGTCAGCCTTCTCTGTCTGGTCTGGGAATCAAACTCGGTACACTGTCATCATAGGACATCAAGAAGCTAACCACTGGTATTTTACAAACTAGTCTTGCAAACATAATTATGTCATGAAATTACTATCAACTGCGAGCGTTACCTGTTATATTATTGTTAAACGTCGGAGACTGCAACTCCATTAAATGTAGACATGAGAAATTTAAAAGAAAAAAAAGTGTTAGGAAGAACGGAAGACGTTAAAAGAGAACAAGATACCAGTGAAACTTAAACGATACAAATAACGAGAAAAACTTTAACTGTGAATTTTCTATATGTTTTGCTGTGAAAACACAAGCTTTATTGTGTCACCGCTAATCCATGACAATGTTGTGCATTCAGGCACAATGAATTTATATGCTTATTAGCATATACTTTGGGAGATGCTTCCCGATAAGGTCACTAGCAGACGATATTCTGCCCATTTTACCTGGACGATGGCACCCTGGCAGTTTCTCCTATATGCGACCACCAAATTGACCATTTTGAACAGGTGCACTGAAGCAGAATCAACTTATAAATTACAAATATTGATACTGACAAAATGCCTGATTTGCATTCTGTTTACGTATGTATTTTCTGCAACAGTTTTCTGAGATACAATGAACTTATTTCAACTTCCAAACACCATATAAAGTCAAAGGTAAATCTGCTCGCATACCACAAATATGGCTGCTGATGACGTCTTTCGGGAAGTACCAAAGCTTTTACCGATGGATAAATTAAAAGCTGTTACAATATACAGTGTAGCACATCCAAAGTCTGGCAGACTTCCCAGTAATAGAAATATATTTTACTAATTACTGATAAAATATTGAAAACTATCAATTTCATTACAGAATATATTTTACTGGCATTGCAATATTTCTGATGAACTCCAATACAATATATTATATTACCTAAACGATAAGAATGTAATAAGGACTGTTTTAGTTCCTGATTATTTGTTTACAACCTTTATTTGCTAAAGAATTAAGTAAATATGAAAAGTACATTTCACCACTACCTATCTTCCAATACTCAGAACCCATTGATGGAGCTCGCGAAGCTTCATGCATTGGCAGGTATATTATTATAAAAATGGCCCCGTTACGTGCATGGAGAAAATATAGCTGGAAGATAAAGTAAGAATGGAATTATGGCAAGGTATAATAAATGTGGCTGACTGTCACGTTGAAGTAATTAACATCTGGCACGTTAATATTTCTGGAGGTAGAGACTTTCTGTGGATGATACTACTATGAAAGAAAAAAGAAAAGGGTATTACAGTATAAGTATTGGTCCGTCTATAACCATGATTACTCTTTATTGGTCATGTCATCTCCAGTATATTGATTTTAGTATATTTGCTAACATCTAATGTTTGTCTGTGGTCTTCTTTCATCCATCTAGTAGTACCTCTTTAGATGAAATCAAGCTGATAGACCAGAGTTTCTATATGAGGGGACCAGACTGTAGAGGCATAGTCCACTTGTGGGCGTACTAAAAGTTTAAAGCTGCTTTCAGATTTTTATCATGATTTTTGTTTCATTTAAGGAGTCCTAAAGTTGTTTGTGCTGTTTTTGGTTATGTATCATGTGTGCATGTTCCAAGCAAGTTAATTGTCACGTTGTGTGAGAAAATTTGTGAACAATTCCTGTTCATGTTTATAAATATCTTCTGATAGAATTCGTCATTGAAAGTACTTTGGGAAATGTCAATACGTGTTATATAATATTACGACTTTAGACTGATTCTGAAACAAAGAAACTACCTGTCCGTGAATTAGCCCATGCGTTACGGTCAAACTCGCGGTTACTTTCTTTGAAGAACCTTGCCGTGGGGCGAGAATCTCTGTTTGTTGCAGTTAGCAGTGATGTCACCAGTCGGCTTAGGATTGGAGGCCGGAAACCCGACATTATAACACTTCAGTGATAGCACCCCAGACCATTTCAAAGAGACCACCGGTATCCAATCATAACTAAGATAGTCGAATTTTGGGCGGGTTTCTCACGCAGCCAGACATTATTCTGTTTAATCCCACTGTGAACGGATCAGTGCATTGTCTGGACATTGGCGAGAGCAGACTTAGGGAAGTTGGAGACACTAGACTGCGCTCCGATTGCCGAAATAGCGCGATCGTTAAAAGGGCGGGTAAGTGGGTTCTAGGAACATTGGACGAGAGTTTAAACAAAGGCTTCTGAGGAAGCTTTCCGGGTGGGATCGGACGCCACCCGAAGATTAGAGAGGAGAAGACGTGGAGAGCACGTAGAGATAGGCGGTTATGCGAGGAAGGAGGGCCGAGAGAACGCAAACGAGGGTACCTGAAGTACCGACAAGGAGAACCGGGAACATAAAACAAGGATACCGGAAGTACCGGAAGGAACACAAGGCGGAAGTTACAAATGAGTAATGTAGAAGGGACACGTGAAGGACACCCTCTCATTTTTAATTTCGCGGGATGAAATAATTGGCTATTTGGATAGGTTGTGTATTGATTGGAAGCAATTGCATTGAAAAATTGTCCTGCAATTGTGAAATACCTTCATATAGTTTATTAAATTGTTATACCTTTCACCTTATTAATTTTCTGTTTTAACACTTCGACCGTCAGCTTTGCTGACTGGGGGCTCGGAGCAATTTAACTTTTAAATTGTCCGTCCTTCTCCGGGGTTAGTAATAATTCCGTAGGGGGCACGTGACAATAATCTAAGAGGCAGACACCCAAGTATTTGAGAGGTAACAATTTCTAATTAAAAATGTGAAGGAAAAATGGTGTTGTGATAGGTTTGCTAGATTTGTTAATTGTGAAACTGCACATTGGGAAGGGTTGAATTACAGATCACATTGTCGCTTCCTGTTTTCCAATTCTGCGTGACCATTTTGGAGGTCTTGTAATTTATTCTTTATACGTATTGTTAACTACATGGCTGTATCATATATAAGCAACCCTAACCTAGATCTGACATATTATAACAAGGTCAATGATGCTGCTGACGAATATCATGGGTCCTAGAAAGTGTACTGGTAGATCTCTAATTCTATTGGCATATTGACTTTTTCCTATTAAATAAGTTTGTAGTCTATAAATGATGTGATCCAAGCCAATGTTTTACACCTAATTCCATAAAAGTGAAGTTTTGATAAAAAGTTTATCATCTTGCGCTTCTTCATGAGCAACAATGTCAAAGGTTTTAATGAAGTCTAATAAAATAAAATTAGTTTGTTTACCTTTTAGCACGTTTTCACGAGTTCATCAAGAATAACCAGTTGAGTGTCACCGGATAAAATTTTTCAAAACCCATGTCTAAGTTTATAACAGATGTTCTTACAGATGAACATAAACCATGGTGATATTGTTATAATTAAATATCCAGAAAACTATAGGGACATCTACTGAATTTGATACAGTATGTGGAATTTTTAAACCCCAAATTCTATACACACAATGTCGGATTAAACCCAGTGGAGGCCCCTAGGCAGTCGAAATCTTGGGGTCCCCCTCGCAAATTATCTCCTAATACGTCAAGATCAAATCAGTTCAACATTATTTTGATCCGTTGTCGCGGGGCCCTTAAAAGGCGTGGGGCCAATAGGCCGGTGCCTACTCTGCCTATTGGGTAATCCGACACTGGATAGCCACATCTTGGACATCACATCAGCACCATTTAAGTTTAAGATCAACAAAACATTATAAGAACTCTTAGTGGAAACCCCATAATAATAAGACCATTCATTCAGATGAATTAGTGATAACAAGATTTTCAACATGACTACTGTGGCGACCAAATTAGATCTAGATCAGCGCTGTTTTCATTTAGGACCAAGTGTACATCATAAGCAGTCTTTTGGTGAAACCTTCATGTCAATGTGACTTTCTTTTCAGGAAGAGTAGCGATAATACGATGGCTGTTGGGGCAGCCATATTGGACTTCAAATTGGCACCATTTTTATGTAGGATCAAGTAGACATCATAAGAAGTATTTTTCTGAGAATCTCGTGTTGATACAAGTCCCCATTCAGGAGGAGTAGTGAAAGCGATATTTTCAAGATGGCCACTGTGTGGTGGCCATAATGGATCTCAGATTGGCACCACATTAATTTAAGACCAACTGGATATTGTAAGAAGGCTTTTGGTGAGAACCCAGTGTTGATATGGCCGTCTATTTAGGAGTATTAGCATAAACATTTAATTCAGAAAGAACTGCAATAAGATTTTCAAGATGGTAGCCATATTGGATATCAGATCACCACCATTTTTATTTCAGACCAACATAGCATCATAAGAAGTCAAATAGCGCAACTTCCATTTTGATACGACCACCCATTCACAGGTAGTAGCAATAACAAGATTCGCAATATGATCACTGTGATGGTCCTATTCGATGTGCGAGCAGCGCCATTTCCTTCTGCCAATTAGACCATGAACTGCACAATACCACCTCATCCCTGGGGCCCCCGAGTGGCAGCGTGGTCTAAAGCGCTCACCATTACGGATCATTGCCATTTCACCTCTGTCTGTGTGGATTCGAGTCTCAGGTTCAGGAAATGTGAGTATGTGAGAAAGCTTGCCAGTAGCTTCTGGTGGATTGGTGGTTCTTTCTGGGGTTTTCCCGGGTTCTTCCTCCACCATTGATACTGGCCGCCATGTATAGCCTATCTTGTGCTGAAAAATGAAGTTAAACCCTATAACAACAACAACAACCACCTCATCTCTGATTTGTTCTGTGAGGGATGCCATTGTCCAGTGGTGGGTTTGGTATTCTTAAGTTATTTGTAGAGTTTTCATTCCACATATTTAAAAAAGAATGGCTTCTTTATAATCCCTTGTATTGCCTTTTATGAAGTTCAAAGATCTGAATGTGGCAGTAAAATGGAGGCTTAATTGGAGGCTTAACTGGCTAGAGGTGGCACCACGACGTGTTGCAACAGCAGCTCAAACTTTGTCTCCATCTTTTGAACTATAACCAGGCAAGGGCAAATAGTCACGATAGAAGACTCATATTATATTTAATTTACTCTGAAAAACAAGAAAATTTGTTAACTTTGATTTCACAAAGATCAATTATTATTTGCGGAGGTTTTGATCATTACTGTTGTGATTTAGGAATATAAAATTTTGCATTACTTGCAAGATCGATATTTGCTGCCGTGCCAAAAAGTGGAATGAAATTTGGTTTCTGAGTGTAAAAGGTTTAGTATTTAGACCAAAATATATTAATTAGTTGGATCAGAGAACATTCTGGTACAGCACTATGTTGAAAAATCAAACTTCTTCATCCGAGATAAAACAGCGTTAAGTTCTAAATGCCCCCTGACAAAGGCGAAGTCCCCGATTGTATAGTGAATCAAGCAACTTAAGGTAAGATTTACAGGACCGATATGATCACAATTAAGATATAGTCAACTTTATATCTTAACAAGACAGTTTGGTCTGGTCACCAATTTGTGCCACAAAATACATTAAATCCAGGGCTTTCTGACATTTACCCATAAGGTAACCAATTTTGTCTAATAAATTATTTTTCTTGAGAATACTTACCCAGTACCCAATCATAATACCATAGGAGAACTACTACTACCTCAGAAATCAAGCATTCCCAGATAACTTAGCTAAAGCAAGCTAAAAGTTATCTGCCCACCTGGCTGGCGGTAGGGCAAAATAATCTTCTCTTGGTATAGGGATTGGCAGCACAACCTGTGAATATCTCAGTTACAACTGGAATGTATGGCAGGCTCTAATGGGATTTACCTGCAGGGAGGCTTGGAGGATGAATGTATATTATGATTGGGTAAGTATTCTTGAAGAGACATATTTTACTAGAAAAAAAATTGTTTCTTACTTAAATATGTAACCCAGTCATACGTTAGAAGAATAGGTAAGATGTGGAGGAATATACATCATCTTACTCCTAAGATATAATACCTGTATGCTTCATTGCTTTATTAAACATTCTGTTATCAATTTCTGGCAAAACTTTATAAGGTATAGCTCTGCACCGACACTGTGTTCAAAAGACAGGTGCCTACACAGTTTTATATGTTCTGCTCTAATTGTCTTACAGATTAGACCATGTGCAAAGTACAGAAACGCGCAGCTAAGGACATAGACGTCGTAAGTCTACATACTGACCTGTCCTCAGTGCAAGAATTTCTGACCGACAATGGAGATAAGTCAACAAATGACTCTTCAGCCACGAAGCACCAGAAACCTACTCAATCAGAAACAGCCCCGGCACCCAATTCACCACCACAGGCATCTTCATTATTGGTGACTCCTATTGGCCTTGCCAACTCAGGGTTTGACTATATCTATTACAGAAGAGCGAGGGAAACAAACAGCCAAAAGTTTCCTCTCACTCAGCAGATGCATGGACCAGTTACATGGATCAAACACCCATAACCCATCCCAACCTATTGACGACATTCTCTGTACACAGATGGCCTATTTCCATTTCGACCGGCCTAGTCCGTATACAAGGGATCATGAGGGACCAAAACCACAATACAGACTTAGTCACTAGAATAGAACCAGTGCGTCAAACCCAACCTATGCAGGCAATTACGTAGACCAGTCTAACCAATATACAGTCTCAAGACACTCATTTGTTATGATGCCAAGCTTAGTTCCTTACTTTCCAACAATTATTGCTTCACAAATTTCTCGACCATATGCAACCGGAAGAGACTCCTTAGATGACAGAGTTTCTAATTCAGGGCACTCTACGAGTTTAGTGAGTGGCAGACCTGAACACTCTTCGCCAGCTAAGTCTCGTGCATCACAGGAGACGTTATCCTCACTTCATGCCAACAAAGACGATGATGCTTGTTCTTATGTGCCATCATCGGTTCCAAACTATACTATGTCAGGGGAAGATTCAGCCTTCCAAGCCTCGATTGAAGAAGTTTTCCGCCTTTTACCTCCGGAGTTCTACCCTCATCCCACTTCATCAACTACCTGGACAAGAGCTCCAGCTTCCGTTGATTTTATGAAGTAAAAGGAAGAATCCAATTTTAAATTACTTCCGCATTACAAGATCCAAGCATCAA
Source organism: Megalonaias nervosa (assembly GCA_016617855.1). Classification (NCBI taxonomy): domain Eukaryota; kingdom Metazoa; phylum Mollusca; class Bivalvia; order Unionida; family Unionidae; genus Megalonaias; species Megalonaias nervosa. Next base: position 18,582 of record JAECUM010000477.1, on the reverse strand, counting down.
CCAACTTTTCTTCTTATAAAAGTGACTACCATCAAACTTTCTTTGGCGGTTCTACCATTGCCACACACCAGTATTTCATTTGGGAACCACAGCAGTCAACCGTCATATCGCAACTTTGGGGATGACAAAGCCACACTCCATATGCATGGATCGGATGGCCTTTAATGACACTAAGCAGTTAATATGCAATTTCATAGCCTTGGGTTCTCTCCTGAACTTTGTCTCAATGGCTGTCTTCCAACAGGCGGAACATAGCATTATCCTCCGCTACTCTGAATACCTCAGGGCACGCATGGGAGTTAGTCTCAAGAATGACCCAAGTACTGAGCAGAGCTGCTCAACACACATTGGCTAATGCTGTAACTGCAGCTACAAATTTACAATTGGTGGAACGAGACTCAGTGCTGTCTACCTCCACTTTCCTTAAGGATCACCATAAGATCAAGCTATGTGCATAGCCTTTATTCTTTAACCTTCTGTTTAACGGTCAGTTCGAAGAAGTCCACAAACAAGCCACCAAGGAAACCAATTTCCCTCCCCCGCAACCACGGCGTCAATACAGGGATATTCTAGGAAATCAACAAAAGGACGCAAGGGCCACACATAGGACAAAAACCTCTGAAAAACCGTCCTATAGAAGCTCCACCCATCGAAAGCAACAGTTCTCGCAAACCAAAGTGGATCAAACACAGGGTGGCCCTATAGTTTGCACCAAGGCTTTTCCACACGACAGCCTCCACCTCTAGAACAATGACATAATCTCCATCTCGCCCTTTCCACAGATCGCGGTAGGAGGAAGGCTCCAATTCTTTGCTGCAGAGTGGGACAAGATCTGCCATGACAATCAGTGGACTCGACAAGTGGTTCCAAGGGATTTTGGCTTACTTTCAACACTCCTCCTCCTCTGTCCAGAATCCCAATAGGTACAAACGAATCAACAAACCCATTCAAGCAACCACCTTTCAGCAAGAAACAAATAAGTTTCTCCAGAAAAGATAGGTAGAACTCTTTTGAAATACAAACTCTCTGGGATTTTATTTTGGTCCCAAAGGAAAATGGCACTCTGCATCCTATCATCAACCCAAGTGCCATCAATCTATACTTCAAGCTTCTTGGTTCTCAATGGAAACAGCACGTTTTGAATGCCATCCAAGATGGAGACTTCGCAATCAGTGTGGACTTGAAAGACACATCTTCATGTCCTATTCACAAGGCTTCCCGGAAGTTTCTGCATTCTGCCAACAATGGCATGTATCAAAGTGCCCTATTTTGACTTAACATCAGTCCGAGTCTTCACTTGTCAGATTAAACGATCAATGACACATGTTCAGACCATTTCTATGGTGGCAACGTTAAGTTACCTGAACGACATCCTGCAAAAAATGTGTTATATCTTAGAATACGGCATGATAACTCTTGCTACACTGCTTAGCAATCTGGGGTTCCTTGTCAACAAGAGCAAACCCAACCTAGTACCATTTCAACAATTTGTTCACCTACGAATGGAGTTCAATACACAGGGCAAACATAGCAAGTCTCCCTCAGGAACAGGCACTGAAAATCTGTGGCTTCTTTACTTTTGAGGAAAATTTGATCCGCATGGGAATTCCTTTGCCTACTAGGCTTGCTCAATGTGGCAGTGGACCTCATTGTCATTGGTCACCTTTTCATGCGCCCATTACAAATCACTCTTTTATCCCAATGAAGGCCATATGTTGGCCACTGGACCAACCCCTAACCATCTGCATACAAATGAGGTACCTTCAGCAGAACTGAGGCAACTTAACTTGGCTCACAGCGGGTATAACTCTTCAAGTACAGCTGCCAGAAATCACAGGCTGTATGAAAGCAAGTACAGAAGGCTGGGAAGCACACCTACTACCGTCCTTTCAGGAAGCCAGCGGAGCATGGTCTTCCCAGGAATGGCATCTACATATTGATATTCTAGAGATGAAGGCCGTTTTGAAAGCCTTTCACTGGTGGTAGGAATATTTAAATGGAGAATCCTCATTCTGTCAGACAACTCTACAGTGGTGACTTAATTTGAACGGCAAAGCACAATCAAGTCCCTAGACCTATGCCTCATGGTGTGGGACTGTCTAAAGTGGTGTTGTCAACAATAAATCCACATACAAGTTCACCATATTCCAGGATGACTAAACATACTAGCAGATTCATTTTCCCTGAACAAACAACTAATATGGGCAGAATGGTGACTCCATTCCTTGCTTTTCACTCAGATATGTGCCCAATGGGACTGACCGTTGGTGGATCTGTTCACAACAAGGTGGAATACCAGACTTCCAACCTTTGTCTCACCAGTCCCGGATCCAAAAGCCTGTGCAGCCAATACTCTATCGATAGATTGGAATGGCCCAGATGCATACACCTACCCCCCAACACCTCTGATTCCAAAGGTGATGCAGAAAGCAAGAGTATCAGAGTGTCACCTCATCCTCATTGCACTACTCAGATGGAAGGAGTCATAGATCAATGACTCCTTAATCTTACAATGGAAACTCCCCAGAAAATTGGAATTTTCCCTCATCTACTCAACCAACCACAACAGCAGTTGTTTCATCCCTATCCAGAGTTACCGAACAAGCACATCTGGATCATATTAAGCAGGCCCTCAAGAATGAACAATTCTCACAACCAGTCATGGAGAGAATTGCTCAGGAAGGAGGCCCTCCAATCTGAAAGCATATGAAGGCAAAATGGCAAATTTTCACGCAGCACATCATACTCTCCAGGCATCTATACCACAAATAGCTGATTTCCTCCTCTGACTCTTTGAAGAGAGAAAGTTACCACCAAGTACAATAAAAGTTACTGCTCCAAGATCACTAAAACCTTTTGTTTTCATGGAAGAGATGATATCAGACAAAACAAAGAGTTACCCTACCTTCTCTCCAATTTTGATTATACACTGCCAAAAATGTTAGCTCCATGCCCAAAGTGGAACCTATCTTGGGTACTAACCATGTTGAACAAGACACCTTCTGGACCACTTTCAGGACATCTCTGGCTCACCTTTTATGCAAGACCTGCTTCCTCACTGCATTAGCAATGGAGGGCGGAATCAGTGAAATACATGCCTTATCAGCAGACCCATATCACATGCAATTCCGACAAGACAGAGCAGTTTCAGTCATGATGGCACCCTCTTTCATTGCCAAGAACAGGCTTCCATCAATGGGTAACCAGACGTTTGTTATGAAACCACTATCTATTCTGGACACTTCATCTCAAGGCCACCTGCAAGATCCAGTTTGGGCTTTGAAGTTGTATCTTAATAGAACAGAGCCGCTGCATTGAAGAAGGTCACGCCTATTATTACCTCTCAAAAAGAACTGGAAGATATATCAGCACAAACTATTTCATCCTGGATAAAGTGGGTTATTTGCTCTGCATACTGAGAAATAAGCCCAGCTCAAATAAACTTATTACACATTCTGGCCCATGAGGTTAGAGCAGTTGCCACTAGAATGGCATTTGACTGGAACTGTTCTCTAGCTGATATTATTCAGGCCATGGAATGGTGATCGGAAACCACATCATCAGCTTTTATCTCTGAGCTCTGTCATCCCAAAGGGCTCAATTCGATCTGATGGGACCAATATTTGCAGCTCAAATGGGCACCTTTCCAGGTTGCTTGACAGCTTCTTAAGATGTGGCTTCACAACTTCTGCTGGATTTGTAAAGGGGGGGGGTCCCCTATTTGAAGCTGCCCTCTGACAGATGGAGTCCCCTCCACTTGGGTTATCTGGAAGCTGTCTCGCAAACCATCAAGTTTTGGGGCATCAGGAATTGTTATGTAATCTGCAAAAGTGCATATAGTTTAAAATTTTGAAAACTTTAATCTATTTTCTTTTGCCCATTTCACAACTCTTTTAAGCACATCTGTATCTAATGTTTAACACTATACATACTATTTGACTGATAGCAGTAAGTTCCTTGGATAAGATATTTCACTATATTGTTAATTTTTACAAACCTCTCTCTCTCTCTCTCTCTCTCTCTCTCTCTATATATATATATATACACACACACACACACACACACAAACATATACACACACACATATCTGTCCTAGCCAAAGCAACTAAATCATTACAACGATCAACAATTTTTCATTAACATAGTCTTGAAAACATGCTGAAATTTCTTTAATCAACATAGTTACCACATAATCGTTGTGCAGCATTTTTTAAGTTCCTTTCCAATATGATGTCTGGCCAGGCCTGTACTAATCTGGAGGGTAATATAATCTGATCCTTGTTAGCTGATCTTCACCAGCACATAAACACACCAAAGTCTAAGATGGATTTAACCTGGAGTTACCATGATATTTTGCCTCATCCTGGTTTTTGCAACTCTCTACAAGTAACTTGTGCAAAAACATGAATTCCATCAAATAAATGACTAGCATGAATCCCAGGGAAATAATGCCCAACATCACCTTTTAATGCATTTCACTCAGTTGACTAAATCAGTAAATGGCAAGGACCAAGATGAAACTTCAGGGTGAATGTAAGAACATTACAATATGTTAATGCCAGAAGAGTTTCGAAAGATTGCAGTTAAATCACCAACACTATCTTATTATCTGAGAAAAACCTAATGTAAGAACATAAAGTATAACTTTTTATTTCAAATAAATATCAGCGAGGATGAAATAATGGTGCTTAAGATAAAAAACTGACCTGTAATCTGGTTGTACCAAAATGGGTCATAAAATGTCATGATCGCACAATACTGGTCAATATGTAGTTTTTTTTTCCCATCATACTATATTAATATCTTGAGTACTTAGTGTATATGACAGGGAAAATGATTGTAGCTAAAATAATACCAAAAATGTTTTCCATCTATAGGAGAGTCAAATTGGCTGGATAGACAACAATTCTGAATGTAAAGAATTTTCCTACAAGACCAAATTATTCTTTCAAGGTACAGCATTAATAATGCAAAGTCATTCTTGAGCCATATTGATAACAAACTCTTCAAGCTGGACACCATGACAATTATCCTGAATGTCTGACTCACCATCAAGAAAGTTTTCCAAGTGAAGTGGGTCTTTAACGAGGGAGATAATTCATAAAATGAATAAGGATGTCAAACTTATTTTTAAATACACAAAAAATAATTCTTGTTTAATGTGGCAAGTTTGATATACTTTTTCCAAGAATTTGTTTTGTTTCCCTTTCCTATCTTTTTAAATGCCAAAAATATATGACCAACCTGATGGCAATACTATGGTTAACATTTTCATTTAGGACCGACTATGCTTCAGGGCATTACAGTTATCTCATTGGTTTAGAAGTAGACACAATAAGATTTTCACGATGGTCACCCTGGTACTCATATGCAATGTCTGAGGGGCACTATTTTTATTTAACAACTAACTAGACTTCAGAATGAATGTTTAGGTCAGACAAAGAAATAGGTATTTCCAGTAAGCTGATCGTCGCTATTTGACCTTAGCACCTTTTCTCCAAGGTAAAAAAAAAGTCACATTAAACATATAGGTTTAAAAAAACTAAAGACTTGCCTACCCTAATTTTAAAACCAGTACAACTGGAAACACTTATTTTGTTTGGCAGTATCAAAATTTTATGATAATCCTCTCTTTGGCAATAAAATCTTTTGAAGAGGAACATCTATATGTATTGTCATGGTTGTTTGGAAGAAGCTGCAATGATAAACATTTGCTATGACTGCCAGCAATTCCATAAGCTCCTTCTGGTCTTGGACCAGTAGAGTAAAATTTCTATTTATGATAGGAGTTTAATTTACAATATAAAAACAAGAAAGTTTCACCTGGATCACATATTTATTTTGTAAAAAATGCAAATAAGTATTTACAAACCTCAACAAAATGTATCTTTCTCTTGTAATAAAAATTATCTTACATAGCACATAAATGATAACATGCTAACTAATGAGAAACTTGATAAAACTGGAAGAAGTAACATGGAACAAGCAAACAAACACACATAACTGCCAACCTTTCAGACAGTGATGGTTTTATTCTGAGACTCAAGAAGTGTTTTCTTTCAGTGCACTTGACCCTGGAAAGCAACATCATATAATTACAAAAAAAGTTATCTACTCGTATAAGCATACGGAAAATGATTGGAAATTCACATGTGAACAAATGAAAATAAAATGTTTTCTCTGAATCATTTAATACGCTTTAAACAAAAAATAGCTGGTAGACTTTGTCATATATCATTATACACTAGCGAGCATTGTGAATATAAAAACTGATTGTCATTTCCAAATCTATAGTCAAAAGCTGGTCATGAATAGTGCCATCTTCTTTGTGTTTCAAACCAAATGGAAGTTTGAAATGCAAACAAGAAGCCTGCTCTGTCATTTTCCAGTTACTATAAAATCCATTTTCAGTGAAGGCCTACACATACATATGAGATAAACACTGTGTTGCCTGCATCCACTGTATACAGTCTTAATATTAACACTGTATTTCAAAAATATTTTAAAAAAGGGGGGGGGGGATATGCCTTTACATCTAACATTATGGAAATTTATGGAATTATCAGCAGCTTATGGAACACTATGAACTACATAATTCTTGTTGTATGAACAACACATACTCAGCCAAATAAAGCTGACAATGTTAGGGACCACTTGGTGGCAGTCAAGTTAAAAACTATAAACCAATAAAGATATGAGTAAGTTTTGTGCCTTTTTTATATTCTTGAAGCTTTGATTTTAAAATTGGGTGGGTGGGTACTACCTGCAATGGGAGGGATAGACAGACAACTATGGACTTGCAGTTTTCAATGGATAGTCATGAAACTTAGTTAATGTTTTGGTCATCATCTGAAAATGCAGGTTTCAACAAATCAATGTGCTCCTAAAAATATTGCAAGAGATTTTGCCCTTTTAACCAACAGACTGAAGTTTAGGTCAGAATTTCGTTCATGTGATTAGTCTCAGCTTTCGATGGATCACCAAAATAATCTTTGTACATGTTTTGATCACCATTCGAAGTTGCGTGTACCAACATATTACTGTCTTCTCACAATTTTCGTTATTGTCCATTTTGTTATGCTGTTGAATTCAGTATATGACTGTATCTACTGAATGCAACTAGTCCCCGTTTTTGATGGATCATTGCAAAACTTGATACATATTGCAGTTATCATCTTAAGATAATCATACAAACAAATCACAGTGCTACTTGAGTTTTGTTAGAGTTATTGCTCCTTTTTTAACTTGATGCTGGATGCAGTGTATGACAGAATTTTGTGAATGCAACTAGTCTCATACACACCATAACAAATGTTACAGAAAAACATGATTTTTTTTACTCTCAAAACAGAATTTTCAGTATTTTTTCACACAAAAAGGTTAAAAAAATAAAAAAGGGAAAAAACAGCACCTCAAACTATGCCCATAACATAAACAGTAAAAGTCCTGCTTAGAGCTCATGTCGAACAATATAATGGTCAGTTTATATAGCAAATTATCATACAGGAAATCAAAAGACACAGAAGTCAGGTATAAATAACCACTATTTCAAGTATTACTTAATTGGCTGACATTAGCTAGGGTGATGTGTCAAGTTTTTTGAAGACTGCTGTGGGGAGCCCATTATGCTAATCTGCATGGGTAACGTTTGTGTTTGTACAGTAGATTTGTGTCGATAAAGGGTTAACAACCCTTCCACCAATGAAATGGCAGCATCAGATACAGTTCTGACAAAACTAATATGATGGTCATCAAGAATGCCTCTGTTCTGACAAGGATTTGCACAGAGAATCTAATTGGTTAATTTGAATAATTGTACCATCCAGTCTCTAGTAAGTGCAAAGATGAACACCAGTGACACTTGCTTTATCTTCAAATCTGCAAATAAACTACTGAGAATAGCCAAGACAGTATCTAATTAAACATATTATGCCATCTAATGAATTTTAAAGACAGAAACTTGATGTATGTGGTTATTCAACATCAGTGTGGTTGTGATTATGTGTTTTTAAACATGCATATGTATGGTAATGATATTTGACAATATTAAGTCTCGCAACTATTTTCTTTTTCTAAGTGTATTAAATGCTTTGAAGACAGACAAGTTCTTTTATTCAGATTTGAATTTCCAATCATTTTTTATAGGCTTATATGAAAAGATAGCTTATTCTCAACCGGACATCACTTTTTTGGTCACACACACAGAGAACCCCTTGGGACCTCAAAACAGTTTTTGAGTGTCAAAAAACCCCAACACTGTCTGGGAATATGGCAGGTATGCTAGTCTCAGTTTTCAATGAATCAATATAAAACTTGCATCTGTTATGGTCATCATCTGAATTTGCAGAAAATCACAAAACCACTGTGGTCATGAGAGTTTTATTACAGCTATTACCCTTTTTGTCCTACAGCTGAATTTAATGCAAGACAAAATTCTCTGAACAGGTCTTGCAGTATTTTTATGGATCACAATGAAACTTGATACATATTATGGTCATTATCTGAAGAGGTGCATATTGACAAATCATTATACTTACATGATTCTGTAAGAGTTATTGTCCCTTTTGACTTTCAGCTGGAGCAGTAAATGCCAGAAATTAGTGAATGCAACTACTATTGCTGTTCAGTGGACTACTCTAAGAGCATATTGCAGTTTTCGTCAGAAGATATACATACTATAATTGTGCACCTTTTTTACTATAGCTTTATCTCCATCATGGGGGTAGGCAGGAAAGTTTCAATTGTGTCTACACTATTCACAGCTGGATGCATATTACACAAAACTCTTTCACATTCAACTTGGAAAAATGCCACCACTTTATGGTTCATTATTTATTGGTATCTATTTGCATCACAGTACTGATTTATGTATCATCTGAATGACTCTTATGAAGTCAACTGTTACTGTCAGTGTTACACAGCTGATTGTTACTTTCAGTAATATGTCCAAGTACTACATGTAATTTATTGGATAACTTGATGATAGTGGTGGTTTAGTTAATATCTAACAAACACATTTTCATTCAATCATTTTGTATTCTGTTTTCACTTTACTGACAATCTTTTTCTGTTATTACTGTTGCTGTTCTCGTAATTTCCTCCTTTGCTCAGCCTGCATTGTTTTGGAGTCTTCTCCAGGTCTTGGGCCACGAATATTTACCCAGTCTGAAGTATCTGTATGCAACATTTCCTGGAAAAAAGGAAATAATCTGACACCCACCACAAAGATAATTTATTGTGAGACGATTTTAATACATCAAACTTATCTTTAGTGTCTGTTATATTGGAGGTTAATTATACACAGAATGTATTTTGGTGGGTTTCAAAGATTGCAAATATGTGAAATATAGGTCAGTGACCAAGTATTCACATACAGCTGTAGTATTTCTCATTATCTAATTACATACGATGCTATGTCACTCCTTAGTGTCTGAGAAAATGCAAAGATCTCTGGATGGTGAAATATAGCTCACAATGACCTAACTTTTACTAAAAGGCAGAGCATCATAAAAACTCATAAACATACACGAGTCTTGGTAAATAGATCATAACCTAGAGAAACTAAATGTAATATACCTCTTCCTTGATAGCTCAAGCAAAACAGGGTCCAAGAACATAGACCACACTATAAGTAAGGGTGCAAGTTACTGAGGAACCCCTCTCAAAGAATAAGGGATGCCATCCATAAAGGACATGAAGAAACAGGGAGGTCATTGGACGAGGGTAATGGAGCTGTTTAATGGCTGAATGCTCTTTATATAATCATGTTGGGAATAACTGTCAATAAGAGATTTTTCTAGCAAAGTTGTTTGCTTTTCTGTAAAAATTACCTTTATTTTCAAGAAAACTAACCTCTGTAAGATCATTAACATTATTTAAACTGGTTTCAACAACCATTACATGTACACTATACTAAGTCACTGCTTTTTGTTGTTGATTCAAAACCAACAAAATCCCTTTTTTTTATTTTGTGGACCAACTGTTAATATCTAAACTTGATATTTTTTGTGTTGTTCTATTTATAAAATAATGATGCCATGATTTCAATGCAAGTAATGGTGTAATTTTTCATCATCTACCTTGCATATCTTTCTAGGGAATGATGGCTGGATTCCCCCATACGAACGATAACACATTCTCCTAATTATATAAGCAATACATCCTAGGGTCACTTGATCTATGACCCTTACATACCGTTAAGAAGACAAATATTTAAATCTTCTTACCTACACAATTTCACTGGCAAATCCAGCGAAGCTGATAGGTAGTGTTGATTGTTTTTATTGGGTTTGGTGGCCATCTGTGCTGCTGCCACTGGACCTACCAGTTTCAAGGTTTGCTTCTGTGCAGCTAAATCTCTAGATAAAACTTGATAAAGTTGACTCTGCATGCCAGCCAACAGCTTTTATTGTATCTCAGGTTAAAACATTATGTTCAAACATGAAGCTCACATAGATGGCTCTAATCTCATGCATGGTAATCTTCATGATTGTGAGACCTTAAGAGTACAAGAAGCGTTTAACTCATTTCAGCACAAAACAAGGGGTTGAAGGATGATATCCTATTCTCCTGCTTTCACTAGAAGGAAGAGGTGTTTGTTCCTATTTTGTTGGCTACAAAGCCTGGTTGTATCAATAGGACCACCGAGCCATCCAATATGAACTGAAGATAGTTCAGGTCAACAAAATGGACATGCAGCTTGATTACCCTGCATGCAGGAAACATGTCTTGCCTGACAGTAACTTTAGTGAAGTGTGGGCTGAGGCTTGAATGTATTCAAACTGAGCCATATTAAAACCCAGAACAGATTCCATTTTGGAAAAAAGAATGAGGGATTTCGATCAACTAAGATCAAAACTGGCTAAAAAGTTCTTAAGGTTTTATCATGCCCAATATCACGTCTACCATGATGCCAGAATGTGTCCGATATCATGGTGTGGTAGCCTTTGATAGTAACTGTGGCCAACTCTTTCTCATCAAAGAGCCAGAGAAAAAAGTTGGCCAGTCGAGTGATTGAGGCACTCTGTGGGACAATGTTATTCGCATAGCACCAGTACCTGAGAACATGCCACTTTCCATCATAAGGCTTCAGAGTGGAGGGCTTTCTTACTTCTGGGTCTGGGACTGGAGAGATGAAATTGGGTAACTTGTGATTCCACCTTGTCAAGGTTGATCATCAGACTTCCCCCAAGTGTGCAGATCTGAAGAAAGACTGAAAGATGGACAGACCATTCCATGTGAAGGACTTGTGTTACGTGTAGGCTCGTACAAATGTAACAAAAGAAAAGAGTGAAGTCAACAACCTTTGTTAATTTTAACAAAATAATTTATTTCCCTAGAAAACAATGTAAAAATTGGAAATAGGACTTATGGTTTGTGAATATAATAAAAAATACAAGTCCTATCACTAAATAGTTCTAATTGAATCCGGGTTTGAATCTCGATGAAATTCCAATATGCAGGCGATGACGTCAGATGATGTCTGTACTGATGGTAACAGATCCTCATTGAATCACAGTTTATAATGTTTCCATTAAACTCTAGAATAAATTTCCACTAATTTCTTTCTCCCAGAACTTTTTATAAAAAGTACACTTGTTTAGTTTTCTAGAGAATAAATTATTAAATTCCAAAAAACAGATGAACTTCAAAAACAATCTGGCTTCAACAATAAAAACCTCTTGAGCCCTCAAGGTTTAAAATACGACTCAATAGATCTAGTAGAGAATGGCTGTTTTAAGCCTTGATTTTAGATCACATGGTAGTTCATCTGACAGGCTACATGATTTCTAACTTGAACAGCGCAATAAAAAAATGACAATTATCACGTAGCTAGAACAGCCGTATCTAAGAATCAAATTTTCACACTGGAAATAAATAAAAAAGAAAGGCTGTTACAATTCAGCTAACACGTGAGCCGAAAATGACCTTGGCAATAGCCAATTGTCTTCACTTGATGTTTACAAAATCTATGAACTAAAAAATAGTGCTGAAGTAACTTATAATCTAATCTGGTCAAGCCAATTTTCGGAAAAGAGATTCAAATCCAATGAAAATTATCATTACAATAAAATGTAATGAAACAAAATTTAAAATAAAAAAAGAATTTAAAACTAACACACAAGCAACTTAATTACATATTCGTAACATTTGACCTTTCCTGGATTGAGTGTTGGCCAATATATTGAGCCTGCCAATAATGTGCCTGATCTGTATGTTGACATGGAGATTGTCACATCAATGTACTGGTAGAAACTGCCAAAACAGAATACATAGGTAGAATGATTTGGTACCCCCCTGTTTGAGGAGAAATGTCACCACCACAGAGTTGTTGGACATAATGAGGACTGTTTTGCCCGAGAATCCATCTTTCCAAAAGTGATAGGCATTGATGACAGCCTTCATTTCTAGATGATTAATGTGAGAGGCTGCTCTCATGCCTCCCACATACCACTGACGGTAATGAAGTCCGGTAACAGGTACGCACCCCAAACATATGTGCTGGCGTCAGTACATACCATTATTTCTGCTTGTGGCTTCTCCTGCAGGATCCCCATGGTCAGCCAACCCTGGGTTGTACCACTGACACAGGAATGATCATATCTAGCCATAATCATGACTGCTTAATCAAGGGGACTCAAAAATGAGCGCTATTGTGCTAGCAGTGCCATTTGTAAGGGGAGCATAAAAGTCAGCCGAGTGGAATCAAGACCACTGCTGCACTGAATTACAATCCCAGGAGTTGCATGAACACTCTCTTTGAAATCCAAGTCCTACTGGAAACAGACTCAACGAGTTGACGATCCTGATCACGTGAAAACGAGGAAGTCATTCCAGATTCAGGTTGGTGATAAAGTCCATATCCAGATGGACAAAAGCTGGGACGGGCGGAGGTCGGATTTTTCCCAGTTCACTAGAAAACCTAGATAATTAAAACGTGTGATAAAATCATATCTGCCTTGGAGTAAAATATAACTTACCATATGTTTCTAGAGGATGGCATCCAGATGCACTGCTGTCATTGATGATGATGTCATGAAGTTGACCAGAAAAGGGTGACAATGCAATCCATAACCTAGGTAAAAAAAAAACAAGGGCTGATAATGAGACCAACAGGTAGGACTTTGAACTGATACACTGTGTCATGGTAAGCAAAGCAGAAATTTCCATGATGTGGGGACATGAAAATGTGTTGGCCAGATTGAGACATGGTATACTTGTTCCTACAGATGGAGAGACTGATTGATCTCGCTGTCTCCATCTTGAATTTCGGTGGTTCAATGAATTGGTTGAGGCAACTCAAGTCGATGTTCAGCCTCAATTTGCCATTTGCTTTCAGAATAAGAAACAGCCTTGAATAAAACCCCAGCCATATGTGGCATTTGCACAATCTCCACCGCCTGCGCTGCATGTCTGGCTGAAAAGATCCCTCCTTGTCCTGAGGTCCCTTAACACAGATGGGGGCTGAGTGTTTCCAAACTCCTGTGTTGATTAAGCGGCAAGTTGGATGGGCAGTTCCTGAGCTGCCTGCTTTTGAACTTCAATTCTTCCTCCTAAAAGCAATTGTGACCCAAACAGGGTCATCCATAAAGTAGACATGTGTCCTGCTGTATCCGGTCTACATTGGCCTATGCCATCAAGGCAATGGCCATGGTATGGTGAGCTGCCCAGTCAATGACCCTAGCAATCACGGCTGTGGCGTCCCAATTGCGGCTATGGTCAGATTTCTCTGCAAGTTGGAAGATTGCTAATGAGGCCCAATCTAACATTGAGGACATAGAGTTTTATACCAGCGAGATGGGAATGTTGCTGGGACTTGGCTTTCTGAAAAGAAAGCCCTGGAATTTCCTTGGTCACCAATTCAACTCGAAAGCCAAGTCTTGAGTAGTGGCAAGGGGTGGAGGGCATTCTGAAGCTGCCAACACCCTATAAATGTCATAAACTGCAGCCTTAATGCTAAATTCAGTCTGTTCCATGGTTGCATCAGAGCATGGACGATTTGAAGGAGCTTCGTCACACTCAATGAGTCGAGTCCCAGTCTAGGTTCGCTTGCAGCCCTGGATTAAGTCATACCAAGTGGCACTGATGACTCAAGTCTGTCCTCTTTAAAAATGTCACTAGCTCTTTCTTGCGGATAAGTAGTGAACATCTGGAAGTCTGGCACTGCCAGAAACTGCCAGCTGGTTTTCCCGGCCTATCATCAGTACCAGCCGCTATAGGGTCTGGTGGGCGGGTCAGATTTCTCACTGAAATCTCCAGCATAGTAAGGTATGTCACTGGCAGAGCGGCCAGATGGATGGATCCATCACTAAAATCCCCATAAATCCAGTTTGCTGGACCATTTCAACAAAAAGGTCCCCATGTTGGGACAGGTTTATGGCCGATAATGGTGCAGTGGCATAATGAGTTGGATCCAATATATCCAACACAAAAACCCCATGCATCCTGACTTAGAGATGTGAAGGCCATGTTTAGATATACATGGGAACTTATGCCCACTGGGCTGCCTAAAACTGTTTCTGATTAGGTATGGTTTAAATGTACAGCTATGATCAATCATTACTGTGGTCAAAACACACAGTCAGAATAAAACATTTATAAAATGTGCATAATGACACAAACTGCCCTTTTAACCAACCACACCCCCCAAACCAGTAGAGACTTTGTGGTGTGCTTTAATTAGTTTTGGGTACATGTTGGTATAAGTGCATTTTAATTTGTATCAGAGGTGCACAACCTGGTTGTTGTTATGGTGCTTGCTGCTTTAGTGCCTGGGGGTGGGAGGGACTGGGATTTTCCCTTTAAATGACATATTTTTTCTTTTCTGAATCATTTGTCAACTGACAATATGAAGATACGATTTTATTCATATGAACACATTTTTTTTTTGTTTCATTAACAGACTGGCAGTTATATATTTACCCACAAAACTGCAGGATTATTTGTTCAAAGCTGTTTGAAAGCCATTCATTATATATATATATATATATATATATATATACAGTGTGACCCCGTTATAGCACGCTCCATTATAACACTAATTTGGATATAACACGGTCGTGGTGTGGCTCCCGAAATTTCACATACATGTATTTTTCTCGTACATGAAAAAAAAATTCTTTCTTAAAAGTACGAAAAAAAACCCAAAAAAGTTTATTGTCATTTTAGGGAAGAGATCGCGTACGAATAATACAAGTCGATTGTGACGTAGCTACTGAAATTTTACATGCATTTTTCTCATGCACAAAAAAATAGTGTTTTCTTCTTAAAAGTAAGAAAAATAACATGTAAAATTTTTTTCAGGAATCGCGCAGGGCTTCGCCAATGTCGCAAATTACAATTTTTTTTCCCTTATTGGTGGCAAAATATACCATCTGCAATGTTCCCTTTAATGTTTTTCATGTGTGCGCGGAATTTTGAAACTGCTGCGCAGCATTTTCTAATGAGCTGCATGGCCATGCAGCCACGCACCTTAGAGAGAACAATGACCATCTGGCAATTTTTTTTATTGGTGACATTGTTGGCTGTTTAAACTTGTATATACAACCATTGGTTTGGAGTGGAGAAATTCAGAGGCCCCATGAAAGGAAGCCGTAAAGCTGATATAAAATGCAGTGAAATTTATCTATTGTTACATAAACAAATTCTTTGTCCATATTGATAAACCATCTTAACAGTGCATTGTTATATTATAATCCGCTTATGTTGACATCTAGCATGAGTACTGTATGTTTTGAGATATCCACTTTCTTTCAAATTTACATTTCTGGTAGCAGAGATCAACCGGACGAGGCATTATCTCATAATCCATCTTTGTTGGATTTTCGGCTGCTCACTAGTAATTAATATATTTACACAGACTGACATTTGTATGTGGATGGTAAGTAAAATTCTTCTTTTTTTCACTCAGAATTAAATCCTTCAGAACATTCACGTTTTCTGTAGTAATCCCTGTCATCAGAACAGAACACCTGCGTCTCTGTTGTCGACTGACCCTTTCTTTAAATTTATGACACATGCGTGGAAGGCAGCATCACTCCACTACCATAAATGTAACAAAAAGCTCTCACTTGTCTCTTCAATAGGTTGACCATACGACAGCCAATTCATTTTTTTAAAAAATGTACCCAGATAAAATAATAGCTGAAATTTCAAAGAAAACATTACCTTTGAAGCACCGATTGTTATGAAAACGTAATAAGCAAATGGGGAAAAAATCAGTCTCAATCATGCAATACAATTTTTTGATGTTACCGCCACAATAAGAAATGGACATTTCTTTGGTTCTCCAAAGCTGTCCTTTAGCGGTGACTTCAATAACGCATGCACCCTTCATCAAAGAAAGCCGACTACAATCTTCAATAAAAACAAAGAACTTTCCTGAAAGGAAGCCATTACCGAACTTAAATAAAAGCAATGGAATCTGATGGATTGTTTCATTTTGCAACGTGCCTGGAACATTTTTACTGTGCCATGAATGTTTCCATTTTACAGGAAAAAAGTTTATGCTTACGAACTCTACCGACGGTGCTTAAAACGTAAACTTTTACCGACTTTGGATGTACTAAAAGTAAATGTGCTTCATCATTCGTTACGTGATTGTGCTATTTTTTTCCACTGAATTCAGACCTATACGACCTGTGACAAAATTACTGAATATTTTAAATCTATGTGTGTGCATATTTTCGATGGAATTACTTGTATTGTAGATTCAATGTATGTGATGTGATTCACGGGTGAGTACACGGTGTTGATACTTTATTCATTGCTATGCATTAGACATGTATATATAAACAGTATACACGTATATGTACCAATGCATGGTTCTCTGAATAAAGTAAAATACTATATAATTATGCCTTCTGTTTTCACTACAGGTGTATTTCTCATTTAATATGCATCAATTTAAGATGAAAAATGTGCCAATGAAGCACGTATTTTTGCACCCGCATTTATTACCTATCCCCCCTGCACATTTTTTTGGGTACATGCATCATTTTCTTCTGCTAACTGACCTGGTTGCTTATAACATGGTTCAGTCTATAACACGGTCGGGTTCTATGGCTCCCAACTACCGTTTTATAGCGGGGTCACAGTATATATATATATATATATATATATATATATATATATATATATATATATTAAAAAAAATCAAAGCACCCTGCCCCCAAACACACAAATTGGTTCCTTATTTATGTAAACTTCTTCACTGATTATAATTAACATTATTTCTGTGGTATTGGTAGATGGATGAATTTTAACACCCAATATGTAAATCCAGACATTAGATAAAGTAAACATAATAGGGAAGAATCGTGTTTAAACAATACAAAATTTTGTCATTTTATGTATGGGATATTGTGTTAATCTGTTTATTAAAATAACGGAACACAACAATATTCGTCACGATTTTTTCCCTTGCCAGTATCAATTGTAGCAGCCATGGTTGCGAGGTAAAATGAAGCTGGTGCCTAGCTTAGCCTCATTTTGGATTAGCTGACCCAGGGTCACATGAATGCATGAATACATTCTGAGAATGTTGTTGTTGTTGTTGTTGTTATAGGGTTTAACGCCATTTTTCAGCACTAGATAGGCTATACATGGCGGCCAGTATTAATGGTGGAGGAAGAACCCTGGAAAACCCCGGGAAGAACCACCGACCCACGAGAAGTTACTGGCAGGCTTTCTCACGTACCCACGTTAGCCGAGCCTGGACTCGAACTCACGCAGACAGAGGTGAGATGGCAGTGATCCGTAACGATCAGCGCTTTAGACCACTCGGCCACTCGGGGCCCCTTCTGAGAATGGTCTATTACTAAAATAACTGGAGCTGAATGCATACATGATCTGTATGACTTTTACTATAATTACTCTGGCTATATGGAAGAAAAAAAAAAAAAAAAAAAAACAGAACTGAAATTCTAGAGTAATTTGCTCATGCAACTAGTAACAAGTATTACTTACATCTATCTGTTCCTGAAGAGTTTTTCTTCTCTGTGCAAATTCCTTCTTCTGTTTAATTGTATTATACTCCTCTAATGATTGCCAGTTCTATGAAATAAAGTTGAATTCCCATTAAGTTGGTATTGAACATAGATTGGGTCATATTGCAGCTGAACTTTTCCAAGATCCATTGTCAATCATGTCAAAAAACTGGACTACTTTTGTTTACAGAAAACATGGTATCCAAATAAACCAAGTAGGGTTAATGAAGTCATGATATCTGCAAATTCGTATGAAAATTTTAATGCAGTGCGCATGTTAGTGGTATAGTGATCAATATATAACAGAACAGAGTATAAAGTATAATTACATAAAATTCCATCCCATTACCTTCTGCAGCTTCTAAGTAACACAGTGAAAATGTAACTGTGACCTAAAATACTGACCTGTAATATAACCTTGAAGATAGGACTACCAATATGGTACACAATACAACTTCCTATGAAGATAGGACTACCAATATGGTACACAATACAAATTCCTATGAAGATAGGACTACCAATATGGTACACAATACAACTTCCTATGAAGATAGGACTACCAATATGGTACACAATACAACTTCCTATGAAGATA
>JAECUM010000476.1:0-252487 GCA_016617855.1 Megalonaias nervosa | reverse complement strand
TCATTACGGATTTTAATAACATTGCCATATCGTTCGCATTTCAAACAAAGCTATCCGAGCGCTCTAAAGAGCTCTCCGTTACGGATCACTGCCATATCACCTCTGCGGGGATTCGAGTCTCGGATTCGGCCAATGTGGGTATGTGAGAAAGCTTGCCATTAGCTTCTCGCGGGTCGATGGTTCTTTCCGGGTTTTCCCGGGTTCTTCCTCCACCATTAATACTGGCCGCCATGTGTAGCCTATCTTGTGCTGAAAAATGGCGTTAGACCCCACAGCAACAACAACAACAACAAAGCTATCGTTGTAAACAATTAAACAGAATACTCACTGCCCCTTTCCGGTTTAAAGAAAAATCAAATTTTTAGGAAAAATTGTATGCACCCATTAATTGCAATGCATAGTTTTAATATTTCTCAAACAAATTGAACAAAGTAAAAAAGTGTAACTCTTACATATACGCGTTCTAACGAATGCAACTCCCAAAGTTGTGAAACTACGTAGAAATTATTGAAGATTTGGTGCATGTCATGATCTTAATCAAACGATGTTCATGATTTTTAGCTAAACTGGTCTTGGATCAGAAGAGCTTATACGATGGCGTATCTTCCGTCTATAGCCGTCTGTCGTTAGCACGTGTACTCCTTAATTGCTTCGACGATTGACGTGACACTTTACATACATCATTGGTTGAAAAATTGTTAAAGCTACGTTAAAAATCCAAATCACACACACACACACACACACTGGTCCTGAATCAAGATGGCGAACCTTGACCAGAGTGTATACCACGGACAGTGGAACACATTCTTGCCGAGTGTGCAGACTTCCACACGGAGAGACAGAAATAGTTTAGTCTGTACGGCTTGAAAATAATGCATCATGTACCTCCCGAGAAAATTGTGGGCTTTTTGAATAAATACGGTTTACATGACAAATTTGGACCATATGAATTAAAGCTTTTGCATATGATACCGCTCTCTTTTAATTCACATACAAGTTACAGAGTTGAAAAATCGTAACGTTTTTCTCTTTTATCTTGTTGTACTTCATGTTTACTAATATTTGTAAGGATTTATTTGCTAAATTTTGTTTAATTGATTTTTTTTATATTTTGAATTCTGTGGTTAGTCGGCATCATATAAACCTTATTATACATAAGTAATTGTAAATGTTGCAGGGTACATTCGTACGTACGTACATACATACATACATACATACATACATACATACATACATACATACATACAATAGATATTGATCTGACATTCTGTAAAGCCCCACGGCAGCCATCTTTAAAATCTTCCTATCGCTACTCCAGGATGGAGAGTCATTTCTTACGGTTTCTAGTGATGCCATGGCGGCAATCGTAAAAGTATTGTTCGTACTTAATATTAGAGATGGTTTCACGCTCGACAGTTACAAAGTAAAAATGGTCTTACGTTGAATTTCTGCAAATCCATTTTGGCAACTTCTGTGCCGTTCCCTTAGAGGGATTCTTGTTAGAAGAGGTTTTGCCCATTCACACTTACGACAGACTTTTATGAATGTTACTTGAAGGTTTCTTGGGTTGCTCTGAAACTTAATACGTATTATGATCCATACTAACCAGTCATTATACTCGCAATATATTTAGAAGAGTTCAATACTTGTTTGTACGATAGAGTCTTTTCATCATGGTGGTAAGGGTGGTATGAGGCTGTGTTATATTTAAGAGAACAGATTGTTCAAATTTCCTCTAGTTGCCGTCCTTTTTCATGCCTCTTTGGGTATACCTAAATTTACTCTGCACTATATAGCCAGAATTGTACTTATATATCGTTAGACCGCGCCGGTGGCCTAGTGGTTAGAGCGTCCGCCTCGGTTGCGGGAAGTCGCGGGTTCAAACCCCGGTGGAGTCATATCAAAGACTTATAAAAATGGTACTAACAGCTGCCTCGCTGGGCGCTCAGCATTAAGAGGTTAGTGTTAGGACTGGTTGGCCCGGTGTAAGTATAATGTGGCTGGGTCTGACATCATACTACATGTCTGAAGCATGATGCCCTATTGCTTGACGTCATTATAAACTGCCACTCTGCAGACATCATAGCAATATGAATAAAAAAATTGTTAAAACTACCTTAAAAATTCAAATCACACACACACACACACACACACCGTTAAAACCCACATTCCTACGTACGTACCTACTTACCTACCCACTAAGGAGTGGATATCTATTTGGCTTATAGCCCTGACGCCCAATCATATTAGCAAACATGTTAACCTACAGGGCTTAGGGAAATTTGTTCCAAACACCATTTAGTGTGGTGTAGTTCTTGCTGCACGAGTTAGAATTGTGGGAAGTTTTAAACCTGCTTGGTTTAGAATTGTTTAATTTCTTTCATCTGGGTAAGTGTTACGTTTGTCCTGACACAATATTTCCCAAACTATGCAGTTGTTTTGATATATTGTCACGCCAGAGTGAAAACGCCTGCAGATATTTCTGTAAATATGCAATTACTTTTCAAAAATGTTGCTAATTTAAATTTTAAGGAATTATTCAAAGCGTGTCTGCAATTTAAACCAACTTTCTTGCAAAGTAATCCGGTTCAGTCAAACACTCCATTTGTAGAAAACCACTGACGGGCGCCAATTGAAGAAAAGATTCCTGATTGGCCAAAAGAATTGAAAGGTTATTATGTCATGACCCTAATTAAATTAGGACTAATCAACGATTGTCTTGTTTTTATGTGTTTTATAAATAGATTACGGTGTCATCACTGTGTGAAATTTTGTGGGAATAATACGGAGTCACGTATACTATTTCTTTGTAAGTTAGCAACAATTGTATTTTGTTACGTAATTAATTGTGCAAATATCAGCATTATCTTCGCTTTAAGATAAATCGCATGGTCTTGAATTATTGTTGACCTGGCTCTTAACTACCACAAGTTTAACTCTGAAAGATGTGTGATAGCTTGTTGAAACATAAAATATGTCTCCGTTACAACGATGCCTAGATTACTAGAATGTGTCCCAGTAAAATTAATACACGTACCGATAAGAAATCTGTAATTTCTCGATTTAGTATACAAACCCTGTCTGATCACTCAGAACATAATTTGTTTTAATGTTTTTGACCCATTTTTGCATCAATTTTGCATGGGGTATCTCTGAAAGTAAAGAAGGCTTTTGTGATATGGTGTGTAGTGAAAACGTGTGTGTGTGTGTGTGTGTGTGTGTGTGTGTGTGTGTGTGTGTGTGTGTGTGCAAATATGGCTGGAGTAATCTGTATTTGACGCATGAGAGAAGTAATGTTAAACATCGACAGTCATTAAAAGTAGAAGACGCAAACAGATTTATCCTCAAGGTGCTAAACCTGCATTTGCTCGGCCCAGGGACATGTATGTAGTAAAGCTGTACTCGACAGAGCCAGTTTTTACCGGATCAAGACGAGAGGACAAGTGGTCTTTCTGAGCTCTGACTTTCTCTTGCACTTTGTCTTGGTACAGTCTCCTTTTTAAAATTGCCATGGTTGAATCGTCTGTCAGCATGTATATGACATTATGGCTTAGAAACATGCGTGCGGTGGCTGAGTTTTCTGCCAGCATGTATATGACATTGCTTTCATGCAGTGGTCGAGTTTTTTTGCCAGCATGTATATAACACATTATGGCTTAAAAACTCGCATGCAGTGGTCGATTTTTAAAAAAAAAAATTTTGCTATCGTGTATATAAAACGTCATAGCTTAGAAACTTGCATGCAGTGGTCGAGTTTTTTTTTTTTTTTTTTTTTTTGCCAGCATGTATATAAACACATTATGGGTTTGAAACTCGCATGCAGTTGTCGAGTCTTTTGCCAGCATGTACGTGACATCATGGCTGAGAAGCTCGCGTGCAATGGAAAAAAGCATGGTGCTTGTCGTCGTTTACTTGCAATTCATACATTTTTAAATCTAAACTTGCCCGACTAGCAGAACAATTTCGGTTTCATTTTCTTAATAATCCAAAATTAAGATACCCCATAATGCATTCAAGTCTTGGAACATCTTACAAATTGTGACACCATTAATTATTTTTTTAAATATTTTTTTCTGCTGCATTTAAGCTGGGACAGAAAACACTAACATTTTCATATACTTGAGGACGCCTCTAATATAATTTTATCCAGCTTGCAGATCTGGATATTCTGTCGACTTACCAGGTGAAAGGTGGACTGTTCCATATTATTATTGAATGTTATCAGTTAGATAACTGCCATCTCACCTGTGTCTGCGTGGGTTCGAGTCTTGGGCTCGGCCAATGTGGTTATGTGAGAAAGCATGCCGGTAGCTTCTCGTGGGTCGGTGGTTCTTACCGGGTTCTCCCGGGTTCTTCCTCCACCATTAATACTGGCCGCCATGTATAGCCTATCTTGTGCTGAAAAATGGCGTTAAACCCTATAACAACAACAACAACAACAATATCAGTTAAACTGATATTTGTTTACAAAATTCAATACAAATATTTCAGTTTTGTCAGTTATCTGTAATTTCGTTGTAAAATGGCAAACATGTAGCATTATTACAATGTTGTGTCCAAATGGACAGTGACTTTTCCATATTTTTTTATGCACAAATCAATTGGTGTAGCTTTACACAATAGTATATTCAAACTGTTGCAAATCTACCGTAATTACTATGCTTTCTACCTTGAACATTTAAGCTCCACGCTCATTAAGACGTGGTACCGTTATTAAGGCAAGGACAATAACGCCTTGTTTGGTTAATATGCATTAAAATCGTTGACATACAGTACTTGCCAAACAAATTATTCTATATAACTTAGAAAATTATACCTGATCTGATAACCATTATAAACGTTAAACGAATTTTGTAAGATATAAATGATTTAGCAAATACTGTCTAGATGCGGTTGCCCCGCAGCATTAGGAGATTATCACCTGGCAAATACTTTCTCACTGCCCCACACTGACAGGTATAACATCTGCTTTTTTATTATATGTATTGTAATCTGTACAGTGTGGCTGTTTTGTTATTTATAGTAGCCTGTTCTTTATCTGCTCAGCCAGATTGCCAAAATTAAAAGTGGAATGAACTTACCGTTCTGAACTTAAAGTGTGTGCCAAGATGAAAACGATAACAGTTTGATCTGTATTTAACTTATAGCTTTCAATAATTCTGTAATGTCTTACTTTGTATATGCCTATTATTTGCTTAATATATTTATAAGTATTTGTTGTTGTTGTTGTTGTAGGGTTTAACGCCATTTTTCAGCACAAGGTAGGCTATACATGGCGGCCAGTATTAATGGTGGAGGAAGAACCCTGGAAAACCCAGAAAAAGAACAGCGACCCACGACAAGCTACTGGCAAGCTTTCTCACATACCCACATTGGCCGAACTCAAGACTCGAACTCACGCAGAGGTGAGATGGCAATGATCGGTAACGGTGAGCGCTTTAGACCACTCGGCCACTCGGGACATCTATTTATAAGTATCGATTCCTCGTATTTTTTTTTTTTTATATAGCTTAAACAACGTTTTACCACCGCTTATATCATCAAAATTTTAATAAGATGTAGTTCTTGACCACTTGAAAGAAATAAATAGCAATTGAAATATAGCTAAAATGTCATATAAAAGAATAATATGTAGTTATAAATTACATTAAAAAGAAAAACATGAATGTATTACACTTTGTCATGGAACCCTTGACCAAGACAGTGTTTCATTTTCGAGTTGGAGAAATCAGAAAATATGCTCATAAAATATATAAAAGCGATCGTAGGTTCTAAAACTTCTTTTAACTTGATAACTGAATAAGAGCTGGTCACTGCGTTTGTAACTTATGGCGATCTTATCTATTACCTTTCGATTTTTTTTATATTTTTTTGGGTCTGCAAGATTGGAACACCGAAAGATTATAGTGCATATAGGTATTAGGACAAGAAAATGATAATTTTCTAATCTCAGTCCCAAGACTTCAATTACAGCAGAGGTATTTATTATTGTTTATCGAATTGCTCGCATTTTCATTATATCTTCATGCCGTAGTTACATTCTATGCTAGTATAGAACACGCCTTTGTGTAAATCGGTGTCCGAATTGCACAAATCCTGACGAAAGCAAAAATCTCTTCGAAGTCAAACTTTCATATATGATTATAAATTTATGGAAAATATACAAATAATTTATTGATATGCATTTTTGCATGCCACTGTGGAAAATTACACGTTACATTTGAGAGCTATAGCGCATGACGGCTTTTTCGAAACGGTCATGCAGGAAGGTAAAGCCGCTCAGTGATTTTTATATATTGGGCCATCGAAGTGTGATTTCGTGTCCTATTTTGAACAGCACGTCATTAAATACAGGGGTCTAGTAATGGGTAGCGCTCGTCTATAACGTGAGCTGAATGTGTGCAGATAACAGGTTCCTTGGATAATTACAGAAGAGTTGGGTAGAAAATTGCAAAATGTCTGATGGTTCTAATGATGGGAGTGAACTTGAGGAATCCGGGATTGCATTGAAAAGTGAAGTTGGTATTAAACCTGATGAAGAAGTGGGGGTCATCCAGAAAAATAATACGGAGAACAATACTGAAGAAAATGAGATTTTGCAGAAAAATAACGAGGCAGATAAACTCGAGGAAAAGGACATTTTGCAGAAAATGGAGAATGCCGACATTAGTCCCGAGGATGAAGCAAAAGGGATGACCCAAGAAAAGAATGAGAGAAGAAAGACCGAGGAACACGTGATTTTGCCTGAAAATAACAAAGGGAATAAATTTAAAGAAGAGGAAATTGTTCGTAAAATTGAGAAGATGGGCATTATACACGAGGATGAAGCAGCAGAGATTGATAATGTGGGAAGCAAGTGTACGGAATATGTGATTTTGCAGCATAATAACCAGGGGAATAAACTCGAAGAAAAAGAAATTTTGCAGGAAAATAGGATAGTGTCAAAAATTATTGAAGGAGCAAGCTGGCTTTCAGTCCAAAAGCTTGATAAAAACCAGCCGTTTTGCAATTTCTTAGAAACGTCAACTCCAAAAGAGTGAGTATTGATGTTAGCAGATATATATATATATATATATATATATATATATATATATATATATATATATATATATATATATATTCATTCTTGGATATCTCATTTATCACCTCTGTTTTGGAGAAGAAGAGAAAACGTAAGCGATTTAAATTCGTGGATTTGAGAAGAGGTCATATTGTTTTCACATAAGATCATTGTTCATTTGGCAGTTAAATTCGTGGTTTGTCGGGGTTGCCTTAAGTTTCAGCCCTGATACATTTCAACTCTTTTCAAGTTCTCCTCGGAGGTTTCTGGCATTGAGTTGGTTGTACCGAGATATATTTTATTGTATAAAGGTGGTTATTTGTATTTTTGGGTAATTGTAGGAGTCGTTGTGTTCTTCACTAGTCCGAGTTGTATTAAATTTAGATAATATAATAAACTTTTTAATGAGATAAATGTGGGTTATATCTTTACCATTGAAATGGTAGGAGATAATTTTGGAAATTAGCCGTCATTGCGAACTTTCGTTGTTTTCGAGTAAAATAAAAGTTTATATCATACGACTAGTGTGCTGTTTACGTAATATATCCATAAAATAATTTTCAGATATGTACAACTTGTAAGAACACCTCATAACGCTATAACGTTATGCAAAGGAAAGGCCTAACGACCGAGGCATTCGAATGTATTTCACTCATTTCACTACATTGTTATGCCGTGCCGTTATAAAAGGCTCTCAAAAAAGATTGAAGTTATAAAGCTCGTTTCATAAATTCAATTTGAAATTAACATTCGTGTGAGATCCTATATTTATCACATTTGTAAATTATTTCCAAGTATGGGGCCCCGGGTTGCCAAGTGGTCTAAAGAGCTAGCCTTTACCGACCACTGCCTATTCACCTCTGTTCGCGCGAGGTAGAGTCTGGGCTTGGCCAGTGTAAGTATTTGAGAAAGCGTGCCAGTACTTTCCCGTGCGTCGGTCTGTTCTAACCGGGATTTTCCCGGGTTCTTCCTGCACCAGTTATATTGGCCGCCATCTATAACATATCTTGTGCTAAAAGGTGTCGTTAAACCCACAACAACAAAAGCAACTTTCCAAGTATAACATTATTCATAATTTATATTGTTTACAAAAGGGGACATAATCCAGTTCAGTGGCTCACAATATGGGCAAGTCAAAATGAAAAATTTAAAAAAAACTTACAAAGAAAGAAACAAACATCAACGAGATCAAATCAAATAGGTTTTTTAAAACAATAACCGTTCTGTATGATACAAATCATAATTTAGAGCTTTCTGCCACTGTCTCAAAATCAACCTGAACACATCATGTAAGTTGTGCACAAGTCCTGTAAGTAAGCACCGAAGTCCTGTGTCCTTTCCTTAATCCAGTGGTTCTTACCTTTTTTATTAGCCGTTATCCTAAAAAAAAATATTTTGTTCTGAACCTCACGACCCAAATTTTGAAACACTCGAGAGGCCATATTTCTGATCTGATTTTGATCATATGCTTATCCCATCATTATTTCGTACAAGTTCGATAATGTGCAAGATGAATGAATATTAATTAAGTAATCTTACACCTAAGTAGCTGAGATTATTACCAGTCTGAAAACCATATTTCTGAGCAAATATGAACTATGGACTTACATCCATTTTGAATGGGTTCCATAGAGAGATCCATGCATATTATCGATGCAGTCTTGTATCTGATTAGCTGAGCTGGTTACTGCTTGTGACTTAGTTTTTATCACACATGTAATATATGCTTAAATCATCAAACTAATTGAAAATTTTGATAATGAGCGAGATACGGGCACATTAATTAGGTGATCTTGCACCTGATTAGCTGGGCTTATTGCCACTCGGGAGCCATAATTCTGATCCAGTTTTGGTCAGAATTGGAATATGGACTCGTATAACCATGAATGTTGGACATTTGAGAAAGTTAGGGAGATCCACAAATATTAATGATGGGGTTTTTTTTTGCATTTGATTGGCGAGCTTGTTACCACTCTTAAATCCACATTTCTGACCAGACTTCGATCAGACTTCACATGCTGACTTTCGTGATTAAGAGTTTGATAATTCTCTGGAACCATGCATATTAATAAGGTGATAATGCATATGCATATCTTGTAACCTCTTTGGAAATGATGCAGACATGGCACCCAGTATGGCCACCATGACAGCCATTGAAACCCTGATTATCGCTGATGTTCCTACTAGGACGGTTAAAACAGCATGGAGTTTTTACCTGCAATACTACTTACGATGTCTAGCTGGCCCTTAAAAATATTGCCAATCAGACATCTAATATGGCCACCATGGCAGCCATCTTAAAAATCTTGTTATCACAACTCAGTCTGAACAGAAAGTAATCTTGACATGGGATTTTTACAGAAGAATTCTTCTGTCTAACTGGCCTTCGAAGAAAATGATGCCAGTATGTGGCCCAATATGACAGCTATAGTGGCCATCTTGAAAATTTGTTATCACTACTTCTCCTGAATAGAAAGTCATATTGACATGGCGTTTTCACTAGAAGACTTTATATGAGGCTGATCTGATGTTTAATTTGACTGCCACAGTGGCCAGCTGAAAGAATGCTGATCTGATGTCAAATATATGACCATGTTATAAATCTTGTTTTTGCTAAATGGAAAGTCATTTTGACATGGGGTTTCATCAAAAGAGATTTATGGTTCCTAGTTGGTCGCTAATGAAAATGACTAATCCTCATTATGGCTGTCTTGAAACTTACTGCTATCTTTACTCCTCCCAAATGGATAGCTATATCAGCATGGTGTTTTCACCAGTAGACTTGTGATACATAGTTGGCACTAAATGTAAATGATTCCAGTGTACTCCAATATGGCTGCCATAATGACTGTCTTAAAAATCTTGTCACTACCCCTTCTGAATGAATGATCACTATGACATGGGGTTTTCATCAGAAGACTTCTAATGATATCTACTTGCTTCGAATGATATTTACTTCTAATGATATCAACTTCTAATGATTTCTACTTTTAATTATATCTGCTTCTAATGATATTTACTTCAAATGATATCTACTTACTTCTAATGATATATACTTCTAATGATATCTGCTTCTAATGATTCTACTTACTTCTAATGGTTTTACTTTTAATGATATCTACTTATAATGATATTTACTTCTAATGATATCTACTTACTTCTAATGACATCTGTTTACTTCTAATGATATCTACTTTGTCCTGAATGAAATGGCACCAAGCTGACATGCAGTGTGTGCATTACTGAAGATAATTTTAAAATCTTGTTATTGCTGAAGAATATCAGACAGTTTCAACATTCAGCAGTCAAAAGGAAGAAATATTTTTGAATGCTATGAAATTTATTTGCCTATTAATCTTGTCCTTGTAATTTCTTCTTGTTACTTAATTTAATGATGATTGTACTATGCTTTTAATTTCAAAATCTGCACAACAGGATGAATCAAAGCACATTTAGGAGTGCTTACATGCCTGACTGACAAAGATATTTTTAAGTTATACAGTTGGTTAATTAAATAGTTCAATCTTCCATGCAGCTGATCTTTTACATCATTTCACTATATTACTCAAATTTATCATATATACTCACAACTCGGGTTAAGTGCAAAAACATCGTGTGTCTCAGGTCAAGGTCTCAGTTGTTTATTTTACTGATTACTCCTAACATAATTCATAACGTCAGATTTGCCAGTACATTTCATCTTCATTTTTTCCCAATTAGCTGTTTTATAGATAGTTACCTGTTTTGTATTCTAATAATTTAAATGCTATAACTTGTTAAAAAACCTTTATTTTTCATCAAGTTGCATGTTACATGGATTAGTCTCATCCCCTTCAACTGTTAGTTGTCACTGACATAGGAAAGCTACGGTATTTGAGCGGATTTATTTGTGAGTATTGAAATATTTCTCAAATGAATAAAATCAGCGGATTTATTTGTAAGTATTGAAATATTTCTCAAATGAATAAAATCAGCGGATTTATTTGTAAGTATTGAAATATTTCTCAAATGAATAAAATCAGCAGCTTAAATAGCAAAATTTTAAAAATATCTCCTTAAGCAAATTGCTTGGTGTCAGAAAAATAGACAGATGTTGTGTGTTTTGAGGTAAACTTGTGTATCTGCATGATACACATTTAATAGTTTTATCTTTCTGAGATTTAATATTAATTCCTTGGCATGTAGACAATTTATTAAATTCTAGTAAAGATAATGATAGGACAGGTATAATCATTTTTGGGGGCGCTTCACAGATCAAAGAAAGACTTAAAAAAGTCATGCACGTCTAACATGACAAGTGAAATGGAATTGAAGTTGGGAAAATATTTGTTTCTGCTTGCCTTAAATAGATAATGCTTAACATAAGAATGAGCTTGCATTGCTTATATATGAAAATAGGATGATACAAGACTAACTGCTGTAGCTCGCATGGTAGAGTATTGGTCATGGATTCAGTATCTGCCCAGGTCAGGCTGGGTCAGCTGTGTCAGTATGTCCATGGGAAAGGCATGTTGCTCCCATTTTCTTGGCTTGATAGAGTCAGTAATATAAGTTCCACTGACTACTAACTGACAACAATAATAATTGAGTCAAAGTACCTTAATTTTCATGGTGCCTCAGACAGCTAACCAACAACGACCACAGAGTACTTAATTTCTGTGGTGCTACAGATTTTTTGTTTTGTTGCAAAGATAACATCAGAGGTGACAAACGTATGATCATACATGTGATTCTGATAGTGGTAGGACAAAAATTCTGTTTTGAAGTTGTTTTTTTTTGTTGCACATAATATTTTACCGTTTAAATCTACACTGCTTTTTGATAATAAAAAATGATTTTTAAAAAAGAGAAAAAGCAGTTTTATGTGTTCTACCCATACATTACAGAAACCAACCAGAAACAGCCTAATGGGGACCAAAAGTGTCATATATGACAGATTAAACTACAAACATCAGGTTCTTAAACTGATGATGTAAGAGATTGAAAAAAGAAAGCTTCATCAATATTTTAACTTTAAAATCACTGTATTACTTTGACATTTTTAAATAAATGAAACATTTAATGTACATTGTCCAGTGGAGTTTTTGACTTATTACTTTTGTATTTTGTATTGATTTTTAATTGTTCTGCATTACAAATTATTTATATTTTGTCATAACAAGTTTTCAAAGTTCATTATAAAGATTATTGAGCAGAAGGATCATGTTTAAAGGTTGCTGTTTATTTACTTCCTTTGTCTACTGTCTTCCAGAAAGCTTATGAATTGTTTTTTTCATAGCGTTGATAGGCAAATATTTTTAATAATTAAACATCTCAGTATAAACCCTTGCCAAAACTCTAAAGGAAATCACTGTTGAACTGAATTTTAATAGTTTATAATTACAACATATGCAAACAACAAAAATAACAATGAATTGACAAGAGAAATGAACCAGTTCAGTGAATCATCTCTCAGTGTAATGTTTACACCAAGGTGGTGATGGCAGTTTATTTTTATTCTATTTTCTTCATGTTTGTTTTGCAAGTAGACAGTAACATGCTGTTGATGTAAATACTTGCACATTGCTGTCTCACTATGTATGTGCAATTGTTTTATTTCATTACATCATTATCATGTTTTAATATTGTAATAATTTACCTTCATCATTTACATCTGCCATTTCATAATTTATAACAGTATACTGGCAGAAATGACATGGAACAGAATCCATGAATTGGGGTACTGAAAATTATATACTGAAATGGGGAGGGGGAGGGGGGAGAGAGAGAGAGATTGCATACCCAATTTAGCCTGACTAGCTCCTTTTTCCACATTTACCTTCCCATCCAGGACATCTTGTGAACATGGTTTAGCCAGAGTAAGATTATTTTCAGCATTTACCATCACACCTGGTTCTTTGTGAATAGCAGATCTTTGTGTGTGTGCATGTGTGTGTGTGTGTGTGATTGGATTTTAAATGTAACTTTAAAAATTTTTCAGTCAAATCATTAATATGTCTGCAGTGTGACAGTTTATAACGATGTCTAGTACCGGGGCATCGTGCTGCAGACATATCATCATGTCCCACCCAGACACATTATCCTGACACCGGGCCACCCAGTTCTAACACTAACCTCTTAGCATGAAGCGAGGCACCTGTTAGTATAATTTTCCCAAGTATTTGGTATGACTTGTTTCTCTAATACTGACAACAGAGCCCAGAAAAGCATTAGGAACAAGAATAAGTTAATGACATTGAATCAATGCAGAGCACATTTTTTTTAGCAATATTTTTTTAAAAAGTTTAATTTAATCCTTTTATTATCTTTTTTTTCCACATTACATTCGGCTATTGTCTCTCGAGATAAATGGTAATCCAAAATTAGACCTAGATAATTTACTGATTTTTGTGACTTGATGATGTGACAATTACAGACAGTACAAAAATCTTGGATATTTTCAAGTTTTCATATTGAACCAATAAGAATATCTTTAGTCTACTACATTATCAACTTACCTGATTGAAATCATAATTTATTGTCAGATAACCACTTAACTACACACATCATAGTTGATTATCAGCTAACTACTGATTACATGATTCAAGTCATATGTAGTTTATAATCAACTAACTGATTACATTATTCAAATCCTATGTAGTTTATCATCAACTAACCACTGATTACATGATTCAAGTCCTATGTTGTTTATTATCAACTAACCACTGATTACATAATTCAAGTCCTAATTCCAGTTTTTGAGATATAAAATTATAAAATGAGTATGACTGTCACTGAAGTAATTTACAGTCAGAATGTATACTGATAACCATTTCATTTATGGGACAAAATAAGAGGGACCTTGAATATTGTCATGGAGCCTTGGATATTGTCATGGGGCCTTGGATATTGTCATCAGGTCTTGGATATTGTCATGGGGCCTTGGATATTGTCATGGAGCCTTGGATATTGTCATGGGGCCTTGGATATTGTCACGGGGTCTTGGATATTGTCATGGAGCCTTTGATATTGTCATGGGGCCTTTGATATTGTCATGGAGCCATGGATATTGTCATGGAGCCTTGGATATTGTCATCGGGCCTTGGATATTGTCATCAGGTCTTGGATATTGTCATTGGGCCTTGGATATTGTCATGGAGCCTTGGATATTGTCATGGCTTTATTTCAATTACATTAACAGTTTGGAGTTAGGTCAGTAATAGTTACATATGATTGAAACTGATCAATTGATTTATTTGTATAACAGATAATTTCTCACAAAAGTTGAATCATTCATTGTTTTCAATGCCTTTGTAAGTCTAATATGAGAGAGGGGGACACACACAAACACACACACACACACACACAACAAAGGTTGTTTGAGAGGTATTGGTTCCAATCAGGAATTGAACCCCATGCTGTTACTTTTAATGCTTTTCAGGAACTATCACCATGCTGCCAAAAACGGTGACAATCTATCTGTCTGTTTGTCCTTTCCTTCCCACCTTCCTTCCTTCGTTCCTTCCTTTCTTTAATGATGTCAGCCTTGTGCATTAGAACCTCAGAACTCTGACAGAATACACCCTTCTTTAATTTGTTTAAAAAATACCTGTAAATTCTTTGTTATTTAAAAAAGGTATTTGTTTGCATACAGAGTGGATTGGAATATTGAATTCTAAGAATGAAGGCTAAAATGTTGAATTTTTTTCTGCATGGTGTGGGTTGCTGGAGGGTAGGTGACCAGCTGCAAAGGCAACAGCTTTTTTCCACGGTATAATATGCATTTTAGTTTTTATTAAAACAATAAGGCCAAAGAAAACTGTTTTCTATTGCACTGGTTTTAAAATTAAGGTAGGTAGGTAGCAATTTTTGTATAAACATTATATATATTATAATAATTAGTATATATAATGTACTAAGCACTTCAAGTACTGGGCTAAACAGGTTCAGTTAGAGAAACAATGTGAATTTTTTTAAATCTAAAAAAAAACCAAAGGGATAAAATAATTCGGTTAGCAACAAAAAACAGCGATGTTTGGCTGACCAGAAATGCTCATTTTTTTGCCTAACCATCATTAGATAACTGCAAAAGAATTATTCAACAAGTCAATTTGTACTGCAGGAAAACAATACTGATTTGTTATTTTAAAAAATAGATAGTGGTAATATGTTAAAATTAGGATATCATTCTTAGAAGAAAGAAAACATTTTCTATTGTCAGATAGCCGAAAGAAGAAAACACCAATTTATACTACCATAGAGCTTGACCACATTTGTGTTCTTAACTGTGCATTAAACCAAACAGTCTGACTGCTGGAAACAGTGATAAAATGGAACAAAAGCTAAAAATTGTCATAAAGGAGAAGCATTTATGCCTATTTGGGTTTGATACTGCTGGACAAGATATATTTTTCTTTGATTCTTATGTGTGACCTGTGAAGGTATTGATTTTGCTTTGCATTGGTCTGGACTGCACGATATGCATTTCTTGTGGATAGTGATGGTACATGATTTGAGAATGACAGACCTTCAGAACTTTATGATTTTGCTGTAAGTCTTACGAAAATGACCCTTAAAGTACGAACTTATGGAATAAAAGCAAAAACTATGGAAAAATGATTGTTGCCGAGAAATCCGGATAAATGGTTCATCTGTGTTTGGGTTTCATGAGAAATAGTGGATTTAGTCAGGGAACCAGACTAATTTTACAGCAGTACCTCAGATACTTTAAACTGCACATATTTCAAAATGTTGATTATAGAATTTTTTAAAACGGCATCCAGCAATCAATGCATGTTGAAGAGGAAACGGAAATTAAGCCTCTTAAAAAGTGTTAATAATCAGCACAGAATAATAAAAAAGGAATATTCAAATGCTTGTGAATAAAAGGAGAAAGGGTCATAATTACATTTATTGGATATCACATGTCAATTTGAGTATGTCTCGTGGCAGGAGATATGATTTCCATAGGCATGTGAAATGGAAAAAACAAAAACAATACTTAAGTTAAATTGAGAAATAGCAACAAGCCATTGAGCTACATAGGGTTTGGAACTGATGTTGGTGCAACTGTACTAGTGGTATATAAGGTTTATGTGTACTTTACAAACTTTTTAGTTGAACATAATGTTTATCATCGGTGCATGTTTCGAATACCAAACTTTTAAATACATTTTCCTATTTTACAGTAGCAGTCTGTTATATTTTGTTACACCTTACTGAAAACTGGTCTAACTTACGGAAAAAAATCAAGTCTCATCAGGGTTGGCAGGTCTGGAATGTACATCTTGCATGTTATCATCATTTATAAGGAGCTACATCTATGAAATAAGCAGTTAGATTTGGGTACCAGTCTCGTTTGCTTACATGTCTTTCTAGAGGCCTTCAGTAGCAAATGCACATGTGAGGTTCAGCAGGGGTGTGATCTCGTTTGGTATTTGCCATTGATACAGACTTCACCTGGTGCAATGAAGACAAATAAAAATAAACCAGTGGATCTCATTGAAGACTAAACACAAAGATGCATTTGATTCAAAATCTCCATGTTGATATCCTAAAGTAAACTGGTCCTTTTTTTAAGACACGAGATTTGGTTTGGTGTTTTGTGGTGCATTAAAATGAGAACGTTACTTAGCACTGAGGCAACTGGAGTAAAGTGCTTGCCCAGGGACACCCCATGGTAATCAACCCGAGTTGTTGGTAACAGTTAAACCTGTATCTATTCAAACATGATGCTAACCCTTGAGCCACTAGGCTCCATAAGAAGAGGTTGCTATTAGTGCAGGAAGAACAGATTCTCACAAGTAATGCATTTGCAGAAGCTGTGTGTTCATTCACTGTATGAAAACACACACACACACACGCACACACTGTCACTCTGCCCAAGGCATGCAAGGGATATCTTTTTTAACCCCAGATGTTTGTGACTGGAGAAGAACACTGGTGGTTGTGGAATTTATTTAAATATTTTCCCATTTTATTTTCAGAGAAATTTTAAACAAAGTGCGATCATCAGAATTGGTGCGACAAGATTCCGAAGAGAGTATTCCACCAGGGTAAGATTCTAAGATTTCCAAATTTACTTTTTGCTTCATTTTTAATGAAAACTGCTTGCAATGCTTATTTTGACCATTACAGTGTGTAATTGACCATTACAGCATGTAATTGTTTTACTATTATGACTAAGTATAAAACAAGATATAAGGCTGTTATTAATTGTCAGAATTTGATGTTACAAGGAACATGCAAGATAAAATAAGAACATGCAAGATAAAATAAAGATATTTTTTCCTTTCCTTTTCCTTAACCTGCAGGTAAACCTTTTTAAACCTAGGCTATATTGTTGTATTAAATTTGCTGCCCCCACCCCATGCATGTAAAGGAGGTTAAAAAAATGCTTTTTTGATAATAAACTGAAGGAAACTGACTTTGTACTGTTCTTTTTTATTCCTGTCTTTTGTTTTTGTTCTTAATAAACAATGTATATATAAAAGACACAGTCATATCAGCTATCCGAATTGCTTGGCCCTGTAATGTAGCATAGTGTGTATCGTTTATATTAGGTAACAACAACTTTAACACATTGTTCACACAGACTCGAATATAGAGAAAAGGATCGTGTTTGGTTGTCTTGATAGCTTTGAATTTGAAAATTGGATCCAGCAAAATCACTAACAGTAAAAAGAGTGAGACAGAAATAACAACCGATAGCTTAAGTCATGCATAGTTCATAGATGAGATGGTGTATGGTGTAAAATAACCATGGATGAATTTTTTCAATGTTAAGAGTATAACAATATTTTGCAAATAAGTCATTATCAGGAAATATCACTCTGAGTGCAGATAACAAGATAAAGGAAAGAGAGCGCTATTTGTACACTCAAAATTAGCTAATACTTGTGCATTTCCAAGATGATTTAGTTAATATGGTAATGTTTGAGTAATGAGCAAAACTTGCATCAATCAAATGTAGGTTACCTTTTTCTATACGCATAGTAAAAACGTGGTTCCTGACTTTAGTGCCAGTAGAATATTATTTTTGCATACATGCATGCATGCACCTCACAGTTCCTACTCTTTTAGTTTATAATGTTGCTGTAATGATGTTTTAATTCCTTGCTATCTATGGCATATTGTCTCCTTAAATTAGTATATAATAACCTTGACTGGTTCCTACTGTTGTTCCCTATGTGTCAAAAGCCTGTTTCGAATCATGGTAAAGGAACCAGACCAAATGAGTCAAGACTGTTGTATTGCATTGTGATGTCATTGATGTATTATGACCTCTGCTTATGTGCTACCTTATAACATCATCAGCCATGTGTTCCATCAACAAAAGTATATAATACTAGGGATTTGGTTGACAAACTGTTATCTTCCTTGAGGCATTTTACAAAATTTATTTTAGTTCATAGCATATGTATTTGACTGTTGGTACGTCCTTGTAGGAAAGGTGATTTATGAACAAAGTTTTAAAGGAGATGGATTCACATAACTATTAATAATGTCATTTTAAGATGGAGCTCATGTGGTTGAAACAAACAATTCTCTGTCATGTCCATGAGGCTTTGTACAAGACTATGCCTGCACTAAAATACTATCCATTGGAACCATAGAGTGTAATACCTTATAGTGAGACTGCCTTATTGTGTTTTATTGTGAGACTACCTTATAGTGAGACTGCATTATAATGAGACTGCCTTATCATAGTGAATAGTGAGACTGTTATGATGAGACTGCTATAGTGTGACTGCCTTGTAGTGGGACTGCCTTACAGTGAGACTGCCTTAAAGTGGTCTGCCTTATAGTGGGACTGCCTTATAGTGAGGTTGCCTTATAGTAAGACTGCCATTATGTGGGACTGCTTTATAATGAGACTGCTTTTATAGTGAGACTACCTTATAGTGAGACTACTTTATAGTGAGACTGCTTTGTAGTGGGGCTGCCTTGTAGTGAGACTTCTTTGTAGTGGGACTGCTTTGTACTGAGACTGCCTTGTAGTGAGACTGTTTTGTAGTGGGATTGCCTTTTAGTGAGTCTGCTTTGTAGTGGGACTGCCTTGTAGTGAGACTGCTTTATAGTGGGACTGCCTTGTAGTGGGACTGCCTTGTAGTGAGACCACCTTGTAGTGGGACTGCCTTGTAGTGAGACTGCTTTGTAGTGGGACTGCCTTGTAGTGAGACTGCTTTGTAGTGGGACTGCCTTATAATGAGACTGCTTTATACCAAAGTATATGATAATTCTGCTACTAAATGTCACAATGGGACTCGTGAGTATTCTTGCTTTATAACAGAAATGGTGTTACAGGGCCTTATAATGAATGAGTGCTGTATTCTGATGTTTACAGGATTCAGATTATTTTACGTTAGTCTGTGAATTAATGGGCTTTCCAAGAGAACTACTTGTGTTAATTCACTGGAGTGAATAATCAAAATTATTTATTCACTGCAGTCAGTAGACATTGTTGACATCAGAGTTTCATTTTCCATGTTGTCGATTGCATAAGCATGGTAACCTGTCACATAAGAGTGTTACAGGTTAGAAAGCCATGATTTTTTTAAATAGATTTTTTGATGTGCTTTTTTTACATTGGATTAGGAAAATGGTAAGTACTACTCATATTTTCTGTGTGAATATTACACATAACACATTAGAAGATAAACTGTAAACAGCTGATGCTACCATATGTAACCCACTACTTCAATTTGTTACATGCTTAAGCCAACCAGTATGTTTGAGCACATGATAAAAAGAAAATTTGCTTGTTTCAAATGAATAACATATTTCGTCTCGTAGGTTAAAATCTCTGATATTTTGACCCACTCGTTGAAATTTATACATAATTCATTCAGTATCAGCAAATGTCTTTTATCTTTGTTTGTATATCAGCATTATTGACCACCACTGTAATTTATGTATTCGTGAAATTAACTTAGACAGAGATGTACATATGGTAATAATACAGACTTTGTTTAATGATAAACTCATTTGCTTGATATACGAGGCCTCTTATAGAATTACAGTATATTACAGTATGTAAAATGTTGATAAAATGAATGTGTGTGTGTGTGTGTGTGTATATAATAACAATAATAATAATGAGGACTTTGTATAGCACCTAATCTTTAGAAGCTCTAAGCGCTTTACAACATTTGACAACACTTAAAAAAAATATATAATGATATGATTACAAAAATAAAAACAAACACATGAAATTAGAAACAGAAAATATGCTGTAAATATTTAAGGCAAGGATACATTATTAGGTCTTTAAGTCTGTTCTTGCAGTTGAAATAGGTGAGTTTTAACAGCGCTCTTGAATGAGATCACTGTGTCTTTGTGTCTAAGTGCAGTGGGCAATTCGTTCCATGTTGCTGGACCCTGGTATGCTAAAGAGCGTTGTCCATATGATTTCATTTTCATAGTGGGAATAATGAGAATATGAGTGTCAGAAGAGGAGCGTAAGTATCTTGCAGGTGTGTACGCATGGGTGAGGTCAGATAGATATGTTGGACTGGAGCCTGTCAGTGAAACGTAGCACAGAGAACAAATTTTGTGTTTAATTCTGAATCGTATGGATAACCAGTGTAGGGTACAGAGCAGGGGAGAGGCGTGCTCTAATCGTGGTACTCTAAGGATGATCCGAGAAGCTGTGTTTTGAACTTTTTGAAGTTTCTGGAGTAGATATTGAGACGAACCAAAGAGAATTGAGTTCCGATAGTCCAGTCTTGAAAGTACTAAGGAACACAAGTGTTTTAGTGGCATCAACTGAAAGATACTTGCAAATGGAGCTGATGCATCTCAGCTCAAGATATGCAGCCTTGCATATGTTCATGACATGTTGGTGCAGTGAGAGAGTACTGTCAAGAGTAACACCGAATGTGTGAATTTAATGTTGGTGTTGCTGATATTTATTGTCTGAGGTAAAGGATGTGAATGAGAAAGTCTTTGTGTTGTAACCAGGATGGCTTCAGTTTTATCATCATTCATCTGCAGCTTGTTACATGTCATCCATGATTTCATATATATATATATATATATATATATATATATATATATTATAAAACAGTAAATTTTTAACATGGTTTATGCACTGTAAATACTTGCATATAAATCTGGTCAAACTGCATAGACTCAGATTGCTGTTGATAAAATGAATGTCTGTATATATATATATATATATATATATATATATATATATATATATATATATATGCAATAAACTGCCAATGAACAGTGCAATACTAATATCTAACTAGGCTAGTTAGATACTAGTGTACTTGCTGGATCCAGTGCACTTGAAA
Source organism: Megalonaias nervosa (assembly GCA_016617855.1). NCBI lineage: Eukaryota > Metazoa > Mollusca > Bivalvia > Unionida > Unionidae > Megalonaias > Megalonaias nervosa. The sequence goes on along the minus strand of JAECUM010000476.1, from coordinate 231,145 downwards.
GGACTGTTATTCGCCATATGATTTGTATTCTATATATATATATATATATATATATATATATATATATATATATATTTATTTATTTATTTATTTATTATAAAACAGTAAATTTTTAACGTGGTTTGTGCACTGTAAATACTTGCATATAAACCTGGTCAAACTGCATAGACTTGGATTGCTGTTGCATTATGCACTGGCAGATCTGGATCTATGCATTTTGTCAGGAGTAATCAGTAGAAAAAAAAACAACACAGACTCTGATCTGGCAGCACATTAATAATAAGATTCATTTATGCAGCAGCAGTCTGATGTTTGCAGTTGATCCTTTCTTGTATATGGATATATAAGGCATTTGTAAAAGCAGTAACTGATTTGATTTATGTGATCTATCTTCTCAGGGGGCTTTTACGGATGTATATAATGGTATATGCAATATCTGTATGATGAAATGACCCATAACAGAAGAAAAGAAACTATTAGGTGATATATTGTTTGTAATTGAACCTTCCAGTCTCATTGATGTCTACTGTTTAAACATTCACGATATCTTTCAAAGACACTACTGCAGATAAGAACCAATTTCTGTGATTTAACTCCTTCATTCCCTGTCAGAATAAGGAATTTTCTAAGGGTCCCAAGGCTAAAAATGTTACCAGGTCCTACTTTGGATAAAATGGAAGTATTGCCTAAATTTAATATTTAACAAGCATTGCCTAAATTTAATATTTACAAAGCATTTTCCTTCTGAAAAGCTTCATTAGATTTTACGTCATAGTTTGAAGAGAATCAAATATATTGATGGAGTGCAGGAAAAGTAAGTCCGTTAATCTTTTTGAAATATGAATATTCTTGTAATTGATTAGCAGATGTTGGGATTGTGGTTGATTTTGGGCACGTGTGTGATTTTGAGCAGGTGTGGGATTTTGAGCATGTTTGGGACTTTATGCTTGAGAGACTACAGTGCTCTAAGTGATCATATTTCAGTCTCAGTTGGATTAAATAGTTTTACTGTAAGTACCCTCTCTTGTGTGTAATGGACGCGTATCCTACTGAAGTAACCAAAGTTTTACATGTCTGTGCCTCGCAGATAAAGTTGTTCTTGAAATTACCTTAATACAGATGGGAAGTGTTTTTTGGTGATAACACGGTAGGGTTCTAATTTTTGTAAGAATGACAGCTTGGCCATTATGTTGTGTTAGTCCAGAATACTGGCATGATTAAAAATAGGGTGTATGATGCATTTAGCATCTGAGGTACTTAATTGCTGGATTCATGCGATGTGCAAAAATTATGTATAACATTTTGAAGTCCTACCATTATTTCTTCTCCAGTCATAAGAAAATTGCTGTAGGGACATTTGTTTCCAATGGAGGGAAGAATTTTGCAATCAGATACATGTATTTAGTGTCATAATAGACACCGTCATGAGGAAGTGTAAAATTCATCGTATCAGTCAGTTTAGCACTGTTTTTAGGTTGTTAAATAATACAGTTGATGACAGTTGCACAGGTTGCATCATGACTTCAAAGTGTCTTTGGTTATGATGTTTGCTTAGTTTGTTGGTTTGTTTTAATGACACTTTTAGCACATTATTGACTATATCATGCCAAGGAAATGGGTGCTTAAGTGCCCTTTTTTAAGAACACATCAAAGCAGCCAACCCTGACTGGTCTAAGTATCAAACCTGCAGCTCTTGGATAACAAGTCTGATACTTTGCCAACTGAGCTACCGTGACTCCCTACAATACACTGTAATGAAAATATTATCTATCTCTTCGCACATTCTGTAGATTGCCTTGGCAATGTGTTCATTTCAGCCACAATTTTTTAATGTTGTACAGATTCACATTACCATTAAAGACGCCTGGTTCCTCCATCATAAACCTTTACTTGACTCCAGATCTTATTGGTCAATTTTCTGACTATGAGAAGCCTTCCATTTGAGTAAGATTTCCAAATTAGGAGTAACAGGAGACTTTATATTTACAGCAAACCAAATTTTCAAGTTTTTTTGTTAGGCAAGTGTTTGGTGCACAATTCATCAAAGTCCTTCATATTAAGTACAAGGAAAAAACCCAACGGATAAACAAGCAATATCTGACATTTTGTTCTAAGAGCAGTATCACAGATACAGTTAAAGTGTTATGTAGTGTGTATGTTTAAAAAGATATTGTTGATAGTCCTGAACATTAAAGATAGACATGTTCATGGCATGGAGAATGATGTTGATTCTTGGAAATAACTTGGCTTTGAGGCACCATCGGAGAGGGGCATCAGGTATTTGGTTTGTTCTTGTGTGCATGTCAGTAGTTATTTCTAGCAGCAGTAGCTCAGTAACCACTTACCCTTGTTTCATTTGATATCTGGAATGTATTGTCATGTAATTTCCTATCTTTCAGTTTAGAATTGCATAGACATTGAAGACAATTTCTGGTTAAAGTTTCTGGTCAGGGTTATCCAAGATGCTTATACCTGTGTAAAAATGTGTGCTTTTAATTTTGGAAACATTAAAACAAGTGAGTCCTTGGTGCACATTTCTTTTTGTTTGATTTGTTTCAAGAAATTGAGTATTAGTTGTGCAGTGTTCGGGCTATGAAGATTATGAGTCTAAAGAGATTAGGTGAAGTTGCATAGGTCAGGTCTTGGAGGTAAGGAGATTAAAATACCAGTTAATTGACTGTCAGTGGCTTATCATTTCTTTGATCAACAGACTAAATATTTTGATACTTCTCTTCAGTTAGTATCATTTATTATACTTGAATCCATCACCGTTTAAATCCTTCTGCACTGTTTTGAACATTTTGTATTTTATCATCATATACCATATTTAGTATCACAGTGCCATGGTTTTGGTACTTATTGGTATATTTCCTTCAAATATAATGATTTATTTTATTTGTTGGAGAAATAAGAACTCGCATGGTAATCATATTAAAATATTTTTTTATATTAAAATCATCAGTTATTTTTTCGTGTTGTTCAGATATACTTATTTTCCTGAGTGATTATCAAATTATGCTTTTTGGATGGCAACTGTGCATATGTTCATTTGGTGCCAAGTGAAAATTTGCAGAAAGGCTGATTTTGATACTGGCTGCCAAAAAGTAATTATGAATCTGTTTCTGAGACTGGCCATCAGAAAGTAGGTAATGAATTGAGACTGACCATCAGAAAGTTGGTAAAGAATCTAATTCTGAGACTGGTCATTGGATAGTAGGTAATGAATTGAGACTGGCTGTCAGAAGGTAGGTAATGAATCTAATTCTGAGACTGGTCATCAGAAAGTACAGTGATGATGAATCTAATTCTGAGACTGGCCTTCAGAAAGTAGGTAATGAATCTAATTCTGAGACTGGCCATCAGAAAGTAGGTAATCAATCGAGAGTGACCATCAGAAAGTAGGTAATCAATCGAGAGTGGCCATTAGAAAGTAGGTAATCAATCAAATTCTGAGACTGGCCATCAGAAAGTAAGTAATGAATCAAATTCTGAGTCTGGCCATCAGAAAGTAGGTAATCAATCGAGAGTGACCATCAGAAAGTAGGTAATCAATCAAATTCTGAGACTGGCCATCAGAAAATAAGTAATGAATCAAATTCTGAGACTGGCCTTCAGAAAGTAGATAATGAATCTAATTCTGAGACTGGCCATCAGAAAGTAGGTAATGAATCAAATTCTGAGACTGGCCATCAGAAAGTAGGTAATCAATTGAGAGTGGCCATCAGAAAGTAGGTAATCAATCAAATTCTGAGACTGGCCATCAGAAAGTAGGTAATGAATCTAATTCTGAGACTGGCCATCAGAAAGTAGGTAATCAATCGAGAGTGGCCATCAGAAAGTAGGTAATCAATCAAATTCTGAGACTGGCCATCAGAAAGTAGGTAATGAATCAAATTCTGAGACTGGCCATCAGAAAGTAAGTAATGAATCAAATTCTGAGACTGGCCATCAGAAAGTAAGTAATGAATCAAATTCCGAGACTGGCCATCAGAAAGTAGGTAATGAATCTAATTCTGAGACTGGCCATCAGAAAGTAAGTAATGAATCAAATTCTGAGACTGGCCATCAGAAAGTAGGTAATGAATCAAATTCCGAGACTGGCCATCAGAAAGTAGGTAATGAATCAAATTCTGAGACTGGCTATCAGAAAGTAAGTAATGAATCAAATTCTGAGACTGGTCATCAGAAAGTAAGTAATGAATCAAATTCTGAGACTGGCCATCAGAAAGTAGGTAATGAATCAAATTCTGAGACTGGCCATCAGAAAGTAGGTAATGAATCAAATTCTGAGACTGGCCATCAGAAAGTAGGTAATGAATCTAATTCTGATAAAAAATAGAATGCCTTAGAGATTGAAAGATTCATGGTGAACTTCAATATTTTGATCCTAAACCAGCTGTGGAGAACTTTGTTAATGATTGTTATATGCTTAAAGATGAAACACAAAAAGATGTTTTTTTCCTTCCAGAGTATTGGCAGATTTATTTATTTGAAATGGAGTTGAGATAATTAAATAAGTTATTGCAGAAATTAAACTTTAGTCTATTCCTTCCACCCTTCCAGCTACACACAAAATTATACAACTGTTTTCAGTTGGGCTTATATTTTCATTGTTTGATAATAATAGTAAATACAATGAATGAGCATTGGCAGTCAGAGGACATTTATATTCATGACTCATTAGTACATGCATAATGCTAGAATTACTGCAGTGAAATAAAAGGACTTCTATTTTTAGGGTTGGGAATCACAACCTTTTTCAAGGAAGGAGTTCTAGATAACTGAACTTTCATACTCCTGGAGAGAACCTTGTAAAAGTTTTTTTATTTTAGTTTGTATATTTCCATAATCCAAGATTTTAGAGGCACATTTTGGCTCAAGTGTTTTTGTTGGAGCTTATATATTTTGCTAACACAAACCATTTGATTTCATTGTTTGGAATATAAAATTATTACCGTTACACACAAATCCTCTGAATTTTGCATCGCAGCTAATGGATCATTTCCGCAGGTTCACGAAGTACAAATTTGGGCACATTTCATTATAGGTTTAGTAACTCCATTACCCAGTTCACTTAGTATTAAGAATGTAAGGTTATCACACATTCCTTGTACTCACCTCTTCCCATCACCCTTCAATTACTCGCTGGGGTGTAGCTTTGGGTTGGGGCTGTGGGTCAGTATGTAGAATACCTGATATGACTACAGCACCCTGACTTTCAATTCAAAGGTAATTAAAACCTTCAGTAATGTAACCTATAGTATTTCACATTTAAGGTTGTCTGAACCCGATTCATTTCAGTGATATTATGCCTGTTTTCTAAAATGTTGACAGTATATGTAAAGACCCAGATTAGAGAATTTTTAGCTCTCAAGTATGCTGTTTCATCTCAATGGTAGTAGTTGTGTACATTTGATTCAAGGTGGTTGTAAGAAAAAACACTCATTGGACTCTGAACCCCACCTCCCCAATACTGCAGTGCATGATTAAAGGTTTCTCAATAGTAGTTATATGTACATGTACATTAATAAACTAATTTTCATCTTTATGTTTTATTGCAGTGTACTGCATAAAATAAATTTGATTAACTGCACTACAAATATTATCAAGTGACAGGTGCATACATTTTGTTTTTAGCTGTGTGTGTGTGTGTGTGTGTGTGTGTGTGTGTGTTTAAAGCATTCATTTAAACTTTTTCTAAAACACCAGCATGCAACTTCAGATAAATCATTTGCCTCTTTTTGTTACTTTGTCTGACACATAAGAGGGTAGAACTAAATAGGGAAAAAAAATCCATCTTGTGGTATATAAATATATTCCATTGATTTGGCTCTGCCACTCCTTCCCCTTCCCTGCATTAATTCATGTGGATACATGACACTGTAGATTGTTATCACATGCACATGCCAATACATGTACATGTGAATCAGCTGTGTTCCTGGTAAATGTGCAAGGCATCTTGTTATGTACAGGTGTGCCAGAAGCTACTCAAACATTCTGGCCTGTTGACTGTCACCTACCCATCTGTCTATCATATACAAATTCAAGTAGTCAATTTTTTAAAACCATTTTTAAACTATTTGCAAGAAATGCTTAGTTTACAATTGACATTAATCACAAAAAGAAAGCACAAGAATCATTGGTCACTATAACATTTCTTACATCCTAGTTCCTTTTGGGGATTCAGATTGTCTCATTGATTAGCATGCTGTACTCATGACTGATTGGGTGCGGGGGTGTGGGTTTTCTAATCCAACCATCTGACTAGCCGGGGTCAGCTGCCGTGATGTGTCCTTGGGCAAGGCATTTTACTCCATTTGCTTCGGCACTAAGTAACCTTTTAATATCAGTAATACTAAAGATGTTACTAGTGCATAGCTACCCGGTAATACTTTTACAGGAGGAAATTACACCAACCAGTCAAAGAAAATTTTGTCTGCCTATTAGGTTGAATCAGAAACTTCCAGAACACTGGATCACCCCTGCAGGAGAAACCCACACATTTTGGGCATGTATGCCAGCACTCTTCTGTCAGTTATTTGATTGCCATATTGTAATGTTCAACATTGCTTTCATAAAAAGATTAACTTTGTGGGTCAACAAGTGAATTGTTGTTTTGTGTGCTATTTCCTTCTTAAATATTAGGATGATACCCTGATTGACTTTTATCACTGTTTATTTAAGCTGTCTTGAGCAATTTGTAGACATTTGTTTTGTACACACAGGGTGAGTCCCACCCCCCACCCCGCATGAGGAGGGAGCAGCACTCCCTACTGGCCCACAGCTCCGTAAATGTTGATTGTGAGATGCACCTCCCTCTTGTAAGGGGGTGAGAAGCACCCATTCAGTCCCACTGGCATGTCAGTGACGAGATTGAGCCTCCTGTTATGTGGAGGGCTGAAATCTGTTGTCTGGGTATGGATCTTGCTATAGATTTGAGTCACCTGTTCAGTCCTTGCCTGGTGACCAAGCACAGGGTGGGGGTCTTTGGAGTCCCTATGGTACAGAGATAGGGATTGGACTGAACCACCCCTCCACTCTCTCTGGACTATTGATTCATCTCATATGGGAATGGGAACTGGCTTACAGATAACAGATTATGGCAGGGATTGGTTTGGCATCCCCCCTTTCTCTTTTAACCCTCTGAATCCATATCTGATGTGGGGCCTTCCATCACAGAAAAGTGATTGACCTTTTCTCAACAAGCAGCCATGTACCTCTGGACCTAACCCGCATCATAGTGAGGTCATCCTTACATCATCTTGTGAGGTTGGGTCTAAAATGAGAAAAGGAATAGACCTCTTCCCCAAAATGCTCTAGGTGGATGCAGAGTTACCTTAAACCACCAGCAGAGCCAACTGCTATAGTGTATTAACACTGCACAAGTAGTTACCAGTTCAAGTTTCTCCTCCCCCAAGCCTGCCCCAAAACAAGAGACATTGAGTCATGTAGTCTGAATCCCAAGAGAGTGCAGGGTAAGGATGTATTTTCTGTCCTCATTGACGACAACAAGTTTGACACAAGGCACTGCCAATGTGGTACCCCCTCCCATCATATCCCCGGCCCCTTCTCACCCTTTTGTTAAGGCCGTAGAAAAGGAGGAATCCTGATTGTTTGAGAAAGTGGAAAATGAGGTTTACTGCCTTGCATTATCTGTGTCCCAAACCTTCCATTTTAGTAAAACTTTTTTTCTGGGACAATCTTTCAACCAGATCTCTTGCTCCTTCCTCACTTGGTTGCGATCAAGGAGCTCTAACGGGTTTAACATGAGCCAAGCTTTTGCTAGACAGTGGTTTGTCTACCCCACCTCTACAATGCAGCCCTTAGTAATTGCTTTTAGCTACAAGGTTCATGCCCCTTCTTAGTTCACTAAACCTCCTACTTTAGATGCTGAAGTGGTTCAAGGAGATATTTCATGCCTTCCAGTGAAAACACTGGAATCCTTAGACCAAGGGCAAGGTCACTAGTAACCATAGCCTCACATGCCAACTTCTCTTCAGCAGCTTCATTCAGCCAGCTAAGGAGGAATCAGTCACCAATGGCTCTCCATCATTTGTTGGAGGCAGTGGCCAAATCTTTAAGGCATGTGTTGTCCATGTCCCTGGCATTATCACTGGAGCCTGTCCACTTTGGCAGGGATGTTGCTATGGACACTTTCAAGGTTTTACTAATGCACAGTAAAAACCTTCTGAGGGATGCCCTCCTAGAGGCAAAGACTTTCTTCTGAGAGCTTATGTCTGCCATGGCTACTCAGGATCTGAGAGACCATCACCACTGGTTCCTTGCATCCACTTCTGGTTCCCTGAAACTAGCCAAGAAGCAAAATCATCCTAATTGCTCATTGGCTAGATTCTTTAAGGCCACGTAACCCCAGTCATAGCAACCACCCCAATTCAGAGCTCTGCCATGGCAGACGGGCCCTAGAAGGGCGTGCAACAAAGGCCCAGGTGTTTTATTGCACCATAACACAAAAGTTGGTTATATAGTGCCTTGGCAATTGGAATAAAGTGCCTTGCCCAAGGACATGCCATGTAATAGCAAATCTGGGCTGATTCAAACCTGTACCCTTTTGGTGGTCATGCATCCAGCATGCTGACCTTGGCTTTTTTTAGTCACCTGTCATGACATGTTTTACCTCCTTGAACCCGCCAAGGGTTTGTATTCAGCTATTTCATTTCAGAGTGTCTGACTCGGATGTTGTCTGGCAGGACTTTTATATTTGGATTTAAATTATGGACAAATATTGTCATAACACGTTTAGCAGAAAAATACATTAAGTATCATGGCTTATTTTTCTATATACAAAAAACTTAATGAAATTGATTGTTGGAATCATCTGACTGGTAAATTAACCACCTAATTTGATGCACTATACTGCAATAAAATATTTGTTTTATGAGTAATATTCAACAGTGTTCATTCAAAAACCCTTTATTTGTGACCTTATTTTTTAGCAAATGACAAGTCATCAGTACATAATACTGGTACTTTTACTTTTTATAATGTTTTGTCATTTGTTTATATCAATGACAAGAAGAGTATGCCATCAACATTGCAGTACTGGATTATCTTGATTTGTTTCATGTTTTAGGGCAGGTAACATTATTACATGCTTTTTATTCAAGCCAGGAAGAGTTGTTGCCCTTAGACAGCTATTCACATAGTAAAAGTAGCTTATAATATGTATTGCCATTTAACATCACCTCAGCACAATAGTAGCTGAAGGATGTTGATTAAAATTCAGGTTGTAAAAGTGGACAAAAGAAGAATAATAAAAATAAATCCTTTCAAATTAATGTAAAAATCAAGAAAAAGATTTTTTAAAAAGTGAAAGTAAGTTTACTTAACTAGAATTTGCTCCTCTATCAGTGGACCCCAGTAGGGTAGGGCTGGTGAGGGTGGGTGTCAAAACCATGACTCTTGGATTATTCATTGGTGTTCTACCAACTGCTAACATAGCTTAAGTAATAATAATAATAATAATGACTCGAAACTAGGGAATTAAAATGTAACCTATTATGTATGCTATATTGTAAGTTACTTTGATCTGTTATCTGCATTTGATTAGTTTTAAAACATTTTGAAATTTAAAATTTTTAGCCCACCTGAGTCTATATCTATAATGGCATTAATGGATGTAGTGCCATAATGCATTTCAGTCACTCTTTCTTCCCCGGTCATAGGTAGCAGTTTGTGTGAATAGGGGCAAATTTTCTACATGTACATTAATTGTACATTTTTGGTTCAGTATTTGTGTCTAGCTTAGGCATTTGTTTGGGTCTTGTATATATACTTTATACTAGGAATCACAGAAACTATGTGAGGTTATGAAACTTGACGAGTACTTCAGCCTGATAAAATTTTTGTCACTGTGACCCATATTTCATGCTTCACTGGCTTTGGTTTGATTTTGAGTTTTCATTTTATTTTTCAGACTCTGTTCAAGCTAGAATCATCAAACAAGATGATATTATACATCTGTATTAGTGCTTTGTCTTTAGAGAAAACAGGTCCCTGCGACCTGCATTTCACATTTTACTGGCTTATATTAAATTATGTATGACTGACAATATGTGTATACATGTTGTTACAGCTAGTATCATGCTGAGGAGAATGCATCTTGATGCGTATTACAATCATCACAAAAGTTTGTCACTGTGACCCATATTTTATGCTTCACTGAATTTTGTTAAATTTTGTGTTTTAACTGTTCATACAAGAATCATGAAACTTGATTGTTATACATCTCTATTAGTACCACACCCATACAAAAACTCACTATGACCTACATTTTTCTGGCTTAGGTTCAGCTTGTGTCTTTAGCTGAAGACTGCATAATGTTTGCTTCCCAAACTAGAATTATGAAACTTGGTGAGGGGATGCAACTTTATGCACAATGCTTCCTCATTGCAGAAGTAGGTCTTTAAAGCCCATGTTTTGTGCTTCACTTACATAACTGTTATGTTTGAGATTCATTTTTCATGCATTATTTGTACTAGAATCATGAAATTGATTATCAATTGCATCTCTGTACCCTTACAAGAAAAGAAGCTCATCATGACCTATATTTCATCATTTACTGGTTTTGGTTGAGGTTCTGCATTGATATTATTACCACATGTGTTTTTAGCATGCTGTATACATACCATATTACACATATTGATGAAATTTGGTGCAGGAATGTATTTTAATGATGATCTTATTATGGTTTCAGCTTTTGGCCATGAGTGTTTGGTTTAAATATACCAACATAATCAAGAACAAAATCTTAACCATTATTAGTTCTTGAGACTTTTTCTGAAATTTTTGAGCAAATGTGATTTTCATATGACCCCTATAGAAATTGTTTTAGATACTGAGAGAAAAATGTAAAATTTAGAAAATATAATCATGATACATACCTTTGTGAAGGATGAGTACTTTTCATTTGTTCTTGTTAGAGAAAAGGTTGAAAACGCCTTGCAAATCTTAAGGAATGCAATGATGGAATACCATCATTGCAAAAGAGGTCTCTGTGACCAATATTTATTGCTTCAGTAACTATGTTTAGATTCTGTGTTTAAAATATATTTATTGGTGATAGGAATGATTATGTTTATTCAATGGTAGACTCTCCATATTAATGACTATACATTGTATACTGTGATAGGCTACCTTCAACGTGTTAACTGTTGATTGTGTATCTTAATGAGCATCTTAATTAAACCATGAGGCCTTAGTTGCATATCAGGCCTTAGTTGCATCTTGTGTGAGGCCTTAGTTGCATATCAGGCCTTAGTTGCATCTCATGTGAGGCCTTAGTTGCAGTGATTACTTTTTGTATGTAAAATACGATTTTAATATTGTTCATACTGGCTGTGACTCAAAGGTTACTGAAAGCCTGCAACTTTCACCCAGTAAGTTATGGCCTCTTGGGGCATTCAGTGGTTTGGTTTACAATTTTACCACACAGCAACACTAGTAGATTATTAGTGCCATGGCAATTGACTGTCTGTCAGAGCAGGACATAACCATGCCATAGTCATTTGCATAGCACATCATGTAAAAGCAAAGTATTTTATGTTTACAATTTGCTTGTGTGAAGTGTTTATATTTTATTGCCTACTGAATATTTCATGAATAATGTTTGAGAAATGTTTAAGTTTCAGTGATTTGAATTTGTACATGATATATAGTGGTAGTCAGATAGGTGATGGACATTATGCCAGAAACTTCGTGAGGCTGCAGGTCCCTGGGTTGTCTAAGCAGTCTTAAGGTACTCACCTTTACAGACTAGTCACACATCTGACACTGAGTCTCATTTCAACCAGCGTGGGTTTGTGAGAAAGCTTACCAGTAGCTTCCCGTGTGTTCGTGGTTTTTCCTGACGTCTCCCAGGGTTCGTTCTCCACAAAATATACTGGCTGCCATGTATAGCTTTATAATCATGTGCTGATAAAAAAATGTTTAACTTTACAAAACTAACCAAGCCATCAGGCAGCCAATTCGCTTGTAAAATCATACAATGCTCACATACTTGCCAATGACAGCATTTGTTAGTAATCCACAGGTATTGGCACTTGTTAGGGTTTGAGTGACATTTTTGTTGTTGTGAGTTTAACGCCATTTTTCAGCACACGATAGGCTATACATGGTGGCCAGTATTAATGGTGGAGGAAGAACCCGGGAAGACCCGGGAAAGAACCACCGACCCACGAGAAGCTACTGAAAGCTTTCTCACATACCCACATTGGCCGAATCCGAGACTCGAACCCACGCAGACAGAGGTGAGATGGCAGTGATCCCTAACGGAAAGCGCTTTAGACCACTCGGCCACTTGGGGCCCCTGCATTGATTGGAGTGGAGTGCTTTGCCCAAGAACACAACACAGTACCCAGCTCTGATTGATCTGTTGGTAGGAGTCTGCACTTGAGTCACTAACCCACTGTGACTCCTGCCTTCGTTAATCACTGCTTATAGCACAGAAGAAATGAGAACAGATTCTGAAGCAGATTTTAAGAACACTGATTAAAATAAAAAAGTAATTTATGGTTTTTAGCAACTGATTGTAGGACCTCTAATTTTATATTTTAAACAATATTCCCTTTTTACTGTTATCTTACTTATGACTTGTCAAGGCATGCATGTACATATATGATTGGTTTAATGTAATGTCAGTGCTACATGGGCCAGTTAATAATTAAAAGTTATAAAATTATAAACTTAATAAATTGCATAGAAAAACTAGAAAAGGGCCTGTATATTTTTGTAAATATCACTTTAATCTGAATCCAAATTTTGCATGATAAGTAATATCTACAATGGCTACTGGACATTACTAAAAGCATATTTTGGTTGATTTCTGGCTGTGCTGGTCACAGACCAGAAGAACATAAAGGATGATCTGTTGTCCATCATCCGTCTGTACATTATCACAAGTTCGATAGTGCCATTAGCTTCTTGTAGGTTGGCGATCACTATGAAACTTTACACACACACACACATTTTATCTCAAGGTATAGTTTGTTTTAAATGGTACTGCATAGACACCTGATATTGAAAATCTTATTATTGCATTTTCTCCTAAAGGGTTGGTCATATCAGTTTTGTTAAAAAACAGAAGACTTTCATGATGCTTAGTTGGTCCTGAATGAAAATGGTATTTATGATAACAGCTTACATGCGGATTTCAGGATTAAAAGATTCAAAAACAAGTTTAAACTGAAACTGCCTTAACTGACATTCAAGTGTATCAATATCTCTTGAATGTATGTGTATCAAATTTTACACACATGTCTGGCTGCCATGTTAATTTTGGTGGGTAAAAAGGTCCAGTAAGACCCATTAGAACCAGATATAACAAATTATTAAAAAACAGTTTGTAAAGATTAATTGATACCAATTTCTACATCCATTTCTAATTTCAGTTTGTAGACTCTGTTTAAAGTTAAAACATGAACATTGAAAAGAAAATTAAATTGGTAAATACAAGTTTTGTGAATTCACAACTTTAAATAATTTGGATTGGAGACTTAGAATGGTTGAAACTTTTGGCCATGAGACTGTTTTGTTTAAATACACCAACATAATCAAGAAGAAAATCTTAACCATTATTAGTATTCGAGACTTTTTTCTGAAATTTTTGAGCAAATGTAATTTTCATATGCCCCTTATACAAATTGTTTTTGATACTGAGAGAAAAATGTATGTTATAGAAGATATAATCACGATGCATAACATTTGTGAAGAATGAGTATTTTTCATTTGTTCTTATTAGAAAAAAGGGTGAAACATCCTTGCCATGTTCTGTTCACAGTGTAAAAAGCTTAAGAACATCAAAATCAGTCAAAATAATGAACAAGAATACGGTATTTGTTGAGATAAAATATTAAACAAGGAGATAATGTTAGATTGTGTTTGTTATTGTTATTATTTTCATTACATGGAGGAAAAATGGAATAAACCTTCATCTCTTAAGATTACTAACTGTTCAAGATAATTTTATTTGTTAACCTTTAGATTTATTTATTTATTTATTTTTTTATTTATTTATTTGATACAGTCAATAAATACATTGCTACATGTAGTTCAGTAAAAAGAAGTTCTTTTTGATGGAATAATTATTGTCTTAATATTCTTTTGAAACCTCCCCTTTTCTGGTTTACAGACTGGTTTCTGGTTTCCCAGTCCACTAGGATTAATTTGCAGTCATTATGACCTAATTAGAGTTGTCCCCCACCCTCCAAGAGTTCCAGATATGTAACATGTATGTGAGCCCTTAAGAAATTGACATATTGCAACATTACATTTGACATTAAATACAGAAGGATTCCTTAAAATGCTTAACAGGTGGCAACATTAGACTCGTTTCTACCATTCTTGGATGAGTGTGGACATTTTGAGTACAGTAAAACCTGTCTTGAAAGACCACTGCAATGTGAGACCACCTGTCATGAGGGACCACACTCTCAATGAACAAATTTAGTGATTATATAGCATTGTTACCTGCTATGAGAAACCACATGTCTTGAGAGACCATAATTTGTTGGCAAAAGAGGTGGTCTTTCAAGGCAGGTTCTACTGTATAAGGGATCATGTTGACAATGAGGTCTCCTACAGAATTAACAACTGTAGCACAGTGCATTGATTTGCTGTCAATAATATAAGATGAAACTGTTTAATAGAAGATAGAACTGTTTAATTCTTTCTATTGTTGCAAGTCACAGGGCAACAATTTACTATACTCCTATCACTTGTGGCTGCCTGTGCAGAGATATTCTCATTTTTTTACAGTTATGCATAAATAGAAATATGTCATTGGCAACACAGTGCACCAATGTATAAGCGAAGGTGTTAATTTTATCGATCAATAAATGACCATGTTTGAAAGAGAAACTTTGATTTGCTCATAAAATAACTTGAAGGGTCATGCTGGCAAGAAAAATTTGTTTGCACTAGAAGTGATTGGTCAGGCAGGTTTATGCATGAGAATTGAGGAAAACTCCATGCAGGCATCCATGCGCGATAAAGGACTGTAGTAGACTGTTGCCCCATGGCTTGGGATGATGACTTCTTTCAGTCTCATCTGTTGCTTGTGGTTGTGCTGGGAATACTGTTTCAACTCTGACTCTGTATGTACTGTCAGGTCACAGTGATGGATGAAACAAATGCTTAGATTTATCTCCCTTTATTTTCATTTTGCAGACACCAAATCAATTTGTTACTTTAAAATATTTAAGTCCATGGTAAACATTTGATAATTTTGTATAAAAACCTTTCTTTCTCAGATTAAAAATTGCAAGTTTTTAATGACCCAGTCTCAGTTCAAGTATGGAAGTTGGGCAGACTAAGTTTCCTCTGAAAGTTCTCACCCTGTGTGAGAAATCTTGACAATTGTGTAAACACATCCCATTATAACTGTCCAAATATCTAACCCAGGTTTTTGAACCCTCCACAATACCAGTGCAGTGAAGCATAAAACTACCATATATGACTGTAAAAATGTACAGCATGTAGTATTTGTAGCCTGGTTTTAAAGAAAGGATTTTGAAATTGGATGGTTATACCTGGTATTGTGCTGGGCCTGGCTATCAAAACAATCAAGTACAGACCCCATTAATTGTTAATAGCCAGAGAGAAAATAACATAGTTAAGGGTTGATACTGTAGGTTGATTTGAATGCCAGTTTTAATACATTACTGGCTGTATTGTGCAGATTAAATGGAGCTACTCCAGTTATCAGTCCTGTCTTCAATTATTAATTTTATTTATTATTAATTATAATGAATTATTATTAAATATAATTATTGCTAATTATAATGAATTATTATTAATTATAATTATTAATTTTAATCTTATCTATAAAAAGTTGTTAGATTTCATGTAAAATATGCTGGTTAGATTGAGCCAAATCTTTGGTCAGAGAAAATAACCCCATATCTGTATCAGAACCACTCTAGCATTAGATCCAATCGAGAAAGTTGTGATGGATTCAGGCTGTGGTAGAGTGTCTTCAGAGACTGAAATTGAAGCTCTGCCCAAGAGGAGGATGATATTTCAGAACCTTGTAGAATTCCCAACAGGATATATTTTTAATCTAAAAATATTGACCCTGACCCCATTTTAACTAAATTCCTCTCTTCAAATTGAGGATTTTACTTTGTTGTGCTTATTTTACTTCAAACAATATCAGTATTGTGTCATAGGTAGAGATAGTGGAAAGGATGTACCGGTAGTCACATTTTGGTTTTAAAATTGGTTATATTGAAACCATATTTGTGCTTGAAAAATCATCAGGATTTCTTCAAAGCGTTTGAAAGACTTTTATCAGGAGAATGTAAGATATTATGACTGTATTTTAATCCCTGATGCCAGCTATTGTTTGCATGAAAAATTCATATTTACCAATCATGTAATAAGAAAAATATTTGAAAATCTGAATATTATAATGAAATAGAGACATTTGGGATGGATAGGTAGGGAAATTATGCCAGGTATCGGGTCCAGGTACCCAGTAAGGTCTGCCTTTACCAGGTCAGGTTTCTCAAATCTTGTTTTCTCCTCTTTCTCTACCACTTTCTCTGAACCCCAGTTTTGTCAACCATCAAACATTTAAAAAAAAATAATTTTTTTATTCACTGCTGGTGGGAGTAGAAAACCGACCTGACATGATAAAATTTTTATCATAAAACCCAGCCTGGCTTGGTATTTCCAGGTAGTGCAAAACCCAGCCAGGTAATTGTCCATCCCTAATTTCCAGAAACCCTACTGCAGTATAGATAAGCAGAATATTTGCATATTTTATGCAGACAATTCCACTTTTTTCATACATATGAAATTTCCAGGACATCAGACCAGTAGATTCTGAAATTTTAATCAATAGATTGGCTTATAAAACTAGTAGATTTTTTATTGACAAAAATGTTATGTGTTTTAAGGTCACTGAAAAGATGGCAGTTTTTCTTTGCATAGTGTATTCTCTTCATCTGATAATAAAATTGCAACTCTTAAACATGGGTCAGAATCTGATGGAAAATGTTACAATAATAATGAATGAGTATATCCCATAGTTCACTGCAAAGATTTGGGGGGGGGGATAAAATAAATAAGCATTTTTAACATCCTCTTGACATTCACTGTATTATTAAGTTTCGCACTTAACAGGCTCTCAACTGTTTTCCAGTCAAGATTTCCCTTGAATCATTTTGTATTTTGTCAAGAATGGAGAATGTACTCCCTGTATCAGTATAAGAAGTGGTATTGACAAAACTACCACGCTCAGCCTGCAGAAAAGTTAGTTTTAATTTTGCTGGAATTTTAATCCTGCTGACAGGTTCCCAGTACCCTTCCAAGTTCATCCCAAGGAGAAGTTCCTGAGTCCGACTGCGGATGTATTCCTGAGTCTCAAACCCTCATATTTGTTAGCGGGATTTTACTAAAAGACTTCTTATGACACACTTGGTCTTAAATGAAAATAATGATGATCTGACAGCCATTATGGCCACCATGGCAGCCATTTCGAAAATCTTGTTATCACTTCTTCTCCTACATGGATGGTCATTTCAGTATGGGGTTTTCACTAAAAGACTTTTGATGTGTGCATGGCTGTGAAGAAAAATGGTGCTAATGTCCAAAATTGCCGCAAGGGCAGCCATCCTGAAAATCTTGTTATAACTACTCTCCTGAATGAATGAATTGTCTTATCAACATGGGGTTTCCACTAAAAACCTCTGATAACATCTAGGAAAGTCTTAAATGAAAATATATCAATGTAACATCCAAAATGGCGATAACAGTGGCCATCTTGAACTTTTTCTAATTGCTACTCCTCCTAAATGGACGGTCATATCAATTTGGTATTTTAACTAAAAGACTGTAGTATGATGTGCAGATGGTCTTTAAAAAAATGGTGCCTGTCCTACACACAGTATGACCTGCACCATCTTACAAATCTTGTTATCTCAACTCTGCCTGAATAAAAGTCTTACTGATGTGGTGTTTTCACCAGGAGACTTCTTAAAATGTCCAGATGCTCTCAAGTGAAGATGCTGCCAATTTTTCTGGGAGAAAAAAAAAATATTAAATTCTTGTCAGGAGCTCTGATTATACTTGGTAAAAGTCTAACAAAATTTGGATTGACAGAAGAAAAGTGTGAATTGAATGTGGAGCTACCACCACTGCCCAGGAAATTCACTGCCAGTATAAGTGATGTAATGCAGGTACTGTAAATGGAATATGAATCCAAGGGACAGTTTAATCACAGGTAACAAAATGATATATTCTTTAATTAAATTTTAACCTCTCCTGTCAAAGTCTAATCACCTATGTTTACTTTCTTTACTTGTTTATTTTAGGGACTTTGATTTTATCAGCTATTATCATTAGCACAGGCAGTCATCTCATTGTTATGGACAGCATGGGGATGTCTCTGTTTATACACTTAATGTAGGGTATTGGCATGGTTCAAGGTCAGGTTGAGGAAATTTCCATATCACTGATAGACCTTGTATTTTTCTGGGGATTTACATTTACCCCATACACTCAGATTAAAAGTATTTGTGTGTACAGACTGAATGCACAATAAAGATACTTTATCAGATTTATAAAAAATAGCTTCTTGTAATTTCTTAAATCGGTTTTCTCAAAAAATCCTTTTTTTTTTCAGATGAAAAATATATAGTAGCCTATGCTATTTTGGTCCATTTGGCAGATAGTAACTTGGCATACATATGAATCTTGTTTTTGAAGCAATAAACTCCACACCATATTCAAAGTCCCAAACTTAGACAGTCAGTAACTGAACTAGAATAAAGTTTAGTTTTGTGGGTTTTAATGCCATTTTTCAGTACATGATAAGCTATATGTGGCGGCCAGTCTGTTTGGTAGAGGAAGAACCTGGAAAGAACCACCGACCCATGGGAAGCTACTGGAAAGCTTTCTCCATTACTCTTATTACTTGATCGCAGACTGAAACTCATATGGACAGAGCTGAGATATGTGAATGATCTGTGAAGGCAAGTGCCTTAGGCCACTCAGCCACCAGGGGTCTTTTAAATTAGAATAACAATGTGCAGTGAATGATCTGTGAAGGCAAGTGCCTTAGGCCACTCAGCCACCAGGGGCCTTTTAAATTAGAATAAAGCTAGGATCACAGAACTTTGATCCCTCTAATGTGTTGCCTAATTTCCATGACTCATTCGAATGCAAGTATCACATTGGAATCATGGGTTGAGCTTGCTTGCTCAAAATGTTACAATACAGCACCAGGTTTTTCTTATTGTGCATTTGGCTTACCATATGTTACAATACAGGACCAGGTTTTTCTTATCGTGCATTTGACTTACCATATGTTACAATACAGCACCAGGTTTTTCTTATCGTGCATTTGACTTGCCATATGTTACAATACAGGACCAGCTTTTTGTTATTATTGTGCATTTGGCTTAACATAAGTTAGAATACAGGACCAGGTTTTTGTTATTATTGTGCATTTGGCTTACCATATGTTACAATACAGGACCAGTTTTTTTTTTATTATTGTGCATTTGGGACTGCTCCGGTGGCCTACTGGCTAGAGTGTCTGCCTTAGATGTGGGATGTTGCGGGTTCTAACCCCAGCCATGTCATAACAAAGACTTATAAAAATGGTACTAACAGCTGCCTCACTAGGTGGTCTGCGTTAAGAGGTTACTGTTAGGACTGGTTGGCCTGGTGTCAGGATAATGTGACTGGGTGGGACATGCTGTATGTCTGCAGCATGATGCCCCAGGGCTAGACATTACTATAAACAGCCACACTGCGATATGGCTGAAAATTCCTTAAAGCTATGTTAAAAAAATCCAAATCACACACACACACACACACACACACACACACACACACACACACACACACACACACACACCATTGCATTTGGGTTACCACATGTTACAATATAAGGCCAGGTTTTTCTTATTATTGTGCTTTTGGCTTAAATGTTACAATAGAGTCTTGGTTTTCCTAGTTTTGTACATTTGGCTTTTCATTGGTTACAATAGAGGACCAGGGGCCCCGAGTGGCTGAGTGGTCTAAAGCTCTCACCATTACGGATCACTGTCATCTCACCTCTGTCTGCGTGGGTTTGAGTCTTGGGCTCAGCCAATGTGGGTATGTGGGAAAGCTTGCTGGTAGCTTCTCATGGGTCGGTGGTTCTTTCTGGGGTTTTCCCGGGTTCTTCCTCCACCATTTATGCTGGCCGCCATGTATAGCCTATCTTGTGCTGAAAAATGGTGTTAAACTCTTTAACAACAACAACAATAGAGGACCAAGTTTTTTCTTATTATTGTACATTTGGCTTACCACACAAAAAATATAATATCCATAAATCCATTACTTATAGATCTTTTCAAAACTTTGATACTGTTAAATTCCTTGAAGATCTGAAACAGATTCCATGGAATACAGTCCAAACCTTTGAAGATATTGATGATGTTTTAGATCCTTGGACAGATCTGTTCATCAGTATAGTGAACAAACATGCCCCTTTAAAAACACACAGGAAAAAGAAAGACCACCGGCCAGGCTGGATCTCTCCAGAAATTTTAGAAGCAATAAAGCAAAGAGACCAACTAAAATCAGTTGAAAATGGAGGAATAAAGTTAATAAAATGATACATCAGGCCAAACAAGCGCACTAAAACAAAGTGCTGGATGAAAACCAAAATAACTCGAAAGCTATCTGGAAAGTGTTTACAGCGTTTGTTGCAGGCAAATGTAAGCCTGAAATTGTATCCCTCAATCATGAGGGCATTTATACCGATAATCCAACTGACATCTCAAATATTTTTAATGACTTTTTCATTCAAACTGCTGAAAAACTTAAAGAACTCAGAACTTTATCTGATCATCTGGAACTCAAACATTTTTGTGCCAAAAAAACTACCAAACAATATAAAGTTTGAAATTACTGAAATGAGTCCAGAATTTGTGTTGAAATATATTTTAAAAAATGGATGATTGTAAAGCTACAGGATATGATATGATTTGACCAGGGCTACTAAAGGTAGCTGCACCTGCAATTGTAGAGAGTATAGCTTTCATTTGCAATGAAAGTATTAGGTCTAATAAATTTCCAGAAACATGAAAAACTGCCAAGGTTACACCGTTGTATAAAGCAGGAACAAAAGATGATGTAGATAACTACAGACCCATCTCTATCCTTCCTTGTCTCTCCAGGTTACTAGAAAAACATGTACATGATTCTTTTCTCAACTGTTAGAACACTTATGATCTTATTCATGATAATCAGTCTGGCTTTCAACAGAATCACTTCTGTGAATCTGCACTTGTATCTTTGATTGATAAATGGCTGAAAGCATTAGATCAAGGAGAAATGGTAGGCACTATTATGGTTGATTTTCGTAAAGCTTTTGATTTTGTAGACCATGAAATTTTGCTTGAAAAACTAAAAATCTATCACTGCAGTGAAAACTCCCTAAACTGGTTTACTTACTTAACTGATAGAGTGCAAAAAAGTATCTTTAAATGGTCAACTTTCTGAAAGTAAAATTATTAATTGTGGAGTACCACAGGGCTCTATCCTTGGACCTCTGTTATTCATTCTATTTATCAACGACTTACCTCTTAAGATTGGAACATCAATTTCTTCCACTGACCTCTATGCAGATGATACTACGCTGTATGAGATGGGTAAAACCAAAACGGAACTTGAAAATAACTTACAAGATGCTCTCAGCAGACTTCAAGTATGGTGCAAGGAAAACAGTATGATCATAAATAGAGAAAAAAACGAAAGCCCTATTACAATGCAACAAAAATGAGCAAGGCTAGATAGAGACAAACTCCAGGTTCTTTTTGACAATGTGAGCCTTAATATGACCTCTCATGATAAAATTCTTGGTGTATTTGTAGATAACAATCTTACTTGGTCTGTTCACATTAAACATGTTTCAAAAAAGGTTAATTCTTATCTTTGGCTACTGAGGAAAATCTAGACATACATTCCTCTTCAGTATAGGGTCATCTTTTATAAAAGTTACGTTCAGCAGTATCTGGACTATTGTAATATAATTTGGGGTAATACCTCTAATTCAAACATAACAACACTTTTAAGACTCCAAAAGAGGGCTTGCCATTTAATTCTAGATCAATGTGTAGACATTTTCCAGGATGCAATGAATAATATAAAGGTTTTAACAATACATGAAAGAATATTTCTTAGAAAGGCCAAATTGATGTATAAAGTATCCTGAAAAGCCATTCCTGTCTATCTAAGCAATATCTTTCACCAAAGAGATGCTGATGGTACACCAAATTTAAGGTCCATAAGAAGCAAAAATTACATTATACCAAGGCCAAAGAACGAATTTTTTAAAAAAAGTTTTCAATATACTGGTCCACTGGTATGGAACAACATTCCCAGTGACATAAGGCAGGGTCCTAGAATTTCTTCTTTTCATAACCAATGTCTCAAATGGATGAAATCTTTATAAAATTGAGCAGTTCTAGTACAATAAATACTGTCTGCTTTTCTATAATTTTGCATCATTTTCACAGTTGAATTTTTCAATGCAGGATGATATTTTATATTTTATATATGTTTATATTATGCATTCACAGATGCCTGTGTATGTGCTTCAGGCTTGATACTTTGACTTTTAAAATCACTTAATTATTTAGTGTCAAGCCAGATTCTTCACATCATGTTTTATATACAGTACTGTATATATTGTACATAACAGATAGAAGGCCTCAAGGTAGATTAGTTCTGTAACTAATTGAGTTACCTTCTCTAAATAAAGTCTTTATTATTATTATTATTATGTTACAATACAGGGCTTGGTTTTTCTTATTTCAGTATTGTGCATTTGGCTGTGTTTGAGTGTGGTGGGGATTATGGAGTAATAGTTGCCTCAGTTTAGTTCTTTCAGCACATAATGTTCTGCATTTGCTCCACTTGTGTACAAAGAAAGAGGCAAGCTGGCAAGTTTTATACAATTCAAGGCTGTACTTTCAGTGTAAACAGGAGGCCAGCCAGTTCACCTGAATTGGGTTCACTTCAGATTAAGATTCACTGGGGTTGGAGAGGTAGCAGTGAGTTTGCATGGATTGGTCAGTTTAGATGGAGTGTTATATTAAAGATAGGATGGGTGAGTGATATATTTTAAGGATAGGGTTTAAAAACAAGGTAGCTGAAGGGTATAGGTTTGGTTGTCTAAACAATCAGGCGAATAAATGACTGACCAAGCAAGTGCCTTTTTACTGCCAAAGGCAGGAAAATATGTTGCAGCAGTAATTTTTTATTTCATTTTGTGGGTTTTAATGCCAATTTTCTGAACATAATGTGATATACATGAAGGCCAGTATATTTAGTGGGAAAAGTATCTGGGAAGACCCCATGAAGAACCACTGACCCATGGAAAGCTACTGGCATGCTGTCTTACAAACAGTTGGTTAGTCTAAGACTTGAACTCGGGACAGCACTGAGATGTGTGTTGTCTGTAAAGGTGAACACACTGTTTTAAAATAATTGTTTCTGAAATGTTGAAGTGTTTTTACTGTTTAAAAAATGGCTATTTTTAGATACATAAGGTTTAAGAAATACAGAATCACTTAAAAATGCTGGGGTTGGTGTGCATTTTCTGGCACTACTCCTAGTTGAATATTTGACCCGATCATTAAATAGAAAACTTAAATGGACAAAATAACATGGCACTACTTTCCTATAAAATTATAGTTTAAGAAGTAACAATTCATAATATTTGCCAGGCCTCTTTATCAAATGCGAAAAAGAAATGGGTCTTTCATTGAGTGGATATTTTCACTATGACATGGTTATTGGGATCACATCAGTTTCCAGCAGAAGAAGGTCTGCACAGCCAAAATATGGCATGTTATGAAACACTTGAGGTTTTCCAAGGTCTCATATACGTTCAGTTGATTATCATTTTATTTCATGTGATAGTTTTTGTGAGTATTACAGTTGTAGAAGTTGCAACCATATGTGATAGTTTTTGTGAGTATTACAGTTGTAGAAGTTGCAACCATGCCATTCTGTGTCCAGTCTTTCCAAGAGTTCATAGTGCTTTGATTGGCCTTTGTAAAAATTGTGATGTCATAGATGACATCATATTAATGACTGCTTTAATCCTCCTTTTATAAAGACAGGGATGGGCATAAGCTGTCTTTTTCTTCCCAGCTTTGGCAGTGAATAGTCCAGTTTCTTGTGTTTTGTAAAGGGATTTGGTCAGGCAGGTAAGCGGTCATAGTATTTCTGCCTCAATATCCATGTATTGTTCAAAAAAAGTGTTTTAATATACATGTACAACTTTGGTGTTTATAGAGTTGAATTATTATGGAGTAACGCTTACAGGTTAGTTTTTATCTTCCCTTTACTTGTACTGTGTATTCTCATATTGTTTAACCAAAAACTTCCAGTAGTCAAAATAATGATGATTGCAGCTTCTGAATTCCTGCTATTTTATGCCAGGCCATGAATTACTGGATTTTCTGAGAGAAATAGATATCTCACTGGAGTGAGAAAATAACATTTTTTTTCACTGGCTGTCAATAGACATAAATAACATTATACCAAAGAAATTTGAAGCAATGCTGATGTAGTCAAGCAGTAAGTATAGCCGCATCCCCTTAAAGATGATTCAAGTTCAGATCCAATAAGGTACAAAATATTTTGTTTCTTAATGTGCTATTTTACTTGGAAGTGGGAAGGAGAATTATTTTACTGTTTATATTTTCTGTGTGAATAATCACAAAACACAGCAGAACATAAACAGTAACCTGTATGACATCATGCAGGATCCAGTAAGAAATCTCTTATTTGAATATTGTCATAACTCCCCTCCCAGCTTTGTTGGGGTGGGTGTCATGGGTTTGGTTATTGTTATCTAGAGGTGATCGCCTACTGTGTAATTTGCCTGGAACGAGTAAATATCAATATAAAGTGTGAAACTCATGGGTGGAATAGATAAAGATCTGAGCAGGTATATAGAACAGAATAACGCGAGCCCCCGTTACAAATAAAGACAAAATTTAATCAAAATTCCTAACAATAAAGTTCATAACCAAAAGTGATAATGCATTACGATTGAAAGATACACTTCTTTCTTTTTGAATTAACTTATTCAGCGAATTTCAAACACAAATATGATGATACCAATAGCCGATCTGTTAAGCAATAGAATTATCTCATCATCAATCGAGTGAAATCGAACACTGCTTTGTACAGTTTCATAACCTGATGGTCTTGATTCAGTCCAAATTCCACAGCAACTATTCCTTTTGACTTCCTTGTGCCGGTAAGTCTGGGTCTTCTCCACTTTTCCCTTTCTTTTCCAAATTCTCAGGTGTCTCGCCTCTTTCGCCCTTTCCAATTTTGTGTCCACTTTGGGTTTGTAATACGTAGAGCTATCTCACCTTGTGTTTCCAAGCTCTCACTTCCAGAACCGTGTCTGTCAATTTTTCCAGACAATCGCTTCCCCTGGATGATTTTAACGAGTGAATTTACTTCTTAAATCACTCGGAGTCTTTTAACATTTGTTCTCTTACAGAAAAAAGCGTAGACTGATTTCAAATTTGCTAGTTGCACATTTAAACCGAGAGTTTTCATGTGGAACCGCGCCCCCTTCACAGTGTGACCAATCTGGATGAAATATAGTTCCCGCCTGAACTTGGCTCAAAACAATGCAGTTCGCCTGACAAACATTGATTACCCAACTGATTCCTGGTAACTTTCAGAAATGACAGTTTTCCATACCAATCAGAAATTGACCCCTCCTGTTCAGTTTAAACAAACGTAGCCTTAATAAAAAAATCACTAAACTCATGGCAGAGACTGTACCAATCCATGCATTATGGTGATTTAAACGCGCGCAGGTCTCTGTAAATCTAATTAATCATACACGTGTCCAGCTAAATGTGTTCTACAGAGATCGACAGAAAAATTTGCTCCATTACAAATATGTTATAAAATTTGCTGGCCAATATTTTGAACATTTAAAAAAAAGAAACCCAAAATTCGCTTGCCTTGCGTAAAGAATGGATATGTTTCATCATATGTGTGAAAAATGTATTTTCACCCACCAGTGAAATATATCCATTGTTCACTTATTTCAAGCAAATATCCTCTCAATAAAACTATGAAAGCTGACTGGACTTTGGGTCGTTTGTCAGGTTGATGGGATATATATATATATATGGCACACACACACGCACACTGAGAAAATGAAAGCTAGTCAGGGAGGAAGAAACTGGGAGAGAGAGACATACAGACATAGATACACAAAGTCAATTAAGGAGTGTGCAGTTTAAGAATGATTCTAATTTCATAAGCCATGCTAAAAATCTGTTGAATGCACCAATGTCGGATATAACATTTACAAGCTCTACTTTTATTTCTTTGAATTATATAGCCCCATTTTCACAGGATAGGGGGTGGGGTGGCCTTTGGAATTTTCAGTATACAAACATTGTGCATTGATAAATACCATGATAAAGACAGACACAGAAAAGTTTCCAATTTTACTTGAGTCATATCCATGCTTGTTCAGGTTATTATCACTGCTGACTGTGGTACTGTTTGTTTTCCCTGTAGACAGATAACCTTTCCTACACAGGTAAATTGTACACTTGTCAGGTAATAAAAAAGGAATATTTTTCTTTTTCCTGTTAGTCTGACAAGTACAAGAACCACAGGAGAATTTCAACCACAGGATTTAAGTTAGTAGATAATGTATGTGCAACTTGTGTAACATTTTCCACAGGAGGAAATGCTTTGATTTATTGTTTAGCTGAGGTCGGCAGGTGAATTCTTGGCACAATTGTTAGAAAGGGGAAAATGGGACCAGATAAATAACTTTTTATTATTTGCCTGTGTAATTGATGTTTGCTATCTGAAAAAACTGAAAACATTGGTATTGTGTCTTGTACATGCATTACATGTGATTGTGTCTTGTACCTGCATTACGTGTGCATTAGGATGTAATTTGTAGTTGAGACTGACAGGTAAAATAATTGTACGAATTAATGAAAGTGCAGATTTATATCAGATATTTATGATGCAGATAGAAGAACCTGAGATTCAGGTTGTCCAGTTTAACATGATTTTGACATGCTGGCTGAGTGCATTTTGAATATTGTCATTGTGCCATTATCTGTCTGTAAGTATTGCATTTATTTTGTACCTTCTTTTCATTAGTTTTTAACAGCATTTTAAACTTTATCGGCAAAGGAAATGGTAGCTTAGAGCATTTTCCAAGGACACGACGAAGGCAGCCAAACCTGTTCCGACCTACAGTAGGTGTGTGTTGAATTCATGACCCTTTGGTTATGAGACTCATGCGTTACCATCTGAGCTACCTTGGTCACCTTATTTTGTAAATATCTTCTCTTAATAATAATGATAATAATAATAATGATAATAATTTATTCATGTTGACGTAATTAGCTCATAAATAGTTTGTTATATCCCAGCAGTTAAAAAATATACAATATTTATATATTTGTGGATTTGTCATAGAGTACAAGGTTAGCATTTACTGCATGAAAGAAAACGCAAAAAACAAAAGTAAGTACAGTTTATATGAGGTTGGTGTACTGATGTCACACAAATGTATCACAATTAACATGTACAACTGTTATGCACTCAGACAATCGGGATTGGTTTTTAAAATATCAACAGAGGTATAGTTTCTTAAAAGTTGAAACATTAGGTGCTTGTTTAATATCACAGTGCAAACTTTTCCTTAAAGCTGTACCAGTGTAACGAAACAATTTCTTAAAATACTCAGTCCAGACTTTTCTTATATATAAATTCTTGTTTGTTCACGACCATGCACTCCTTGTGCTAATGTTCTTTAGAAAATTAAAAATGCTTTGATAAACATGAATGGCTATTCTAAAAATTATATAATCCTTAATCTATAACTGGCATTCAGCAGAGAATGTTGTAGGTGTGATGTGGGTGTTAGCAACATCTAGCAACAAACCCTACCCGTTTTTTGTCCATGAGCTCTATCGTCTGTGCATGTAAGAGGAATTTTAGGGTTCTCCCTACACGGTATGGCAATAGATAAAATGTAGAAAAACAACCATATAATCCAATTTTTAAAAATTTGAAAATATTTTTATTAAGAGCATTTCAAAGTCCAGGGCAGACTATTACCAGTAAGAGTGGCTAAGTGTTTGACACATTTTACACGTATCAAATGATAATAGAACTCAGTTAAGGAAAAAACAAAATGGGTGATTCATTAGGCATTGGGTAACATTTTTTGAGTATGGTGGCCAATATTCTGCTCTTGACAAGAAAACAGGAGTAAAGTTCCTGAATTTTGCATGAGTGGAAATATATTAACCATTTTAAGATGTGACAGAATAAATATAATTTAGTTATTTCCACACTAATATATGAAAATGTGATAATTTGGATTACAGATTTTATTGAATTAACTGGTTTTAATAGGTAGTATCATAAATATATTTTATGTGTATAATAACAAGTTTGATATACACCACTCCCTCGATAACTTGCGTCACGATAACTCACGAACCCTCTTATAATGTGGGGTCAGGCATGAATTCCATTTTTTAAAACTAGAAATTACCCAAAAATTTTATCCCTATTTGTTGAACTTGAAGAAAATCGCGATCAAAACTGGTAACTGAAACTTTGATATATCACTTGTTTTATCATCAAAAACAGTAGATAGGACCTGCAAATTTGAGTCAACATTACGAAATTGTCAACTTCTAATACTGTCATTTTTAAAAATGTTCTCTCCAAATGACATTCTTAGCATAGCGAAAGTGATGATATTCAATGAAATAAAAATGTCACTTATGCCTGTTGGAGGCTGTACATTAATAAATAAAACCAATTTATTACTTTTTTGTCAAGTGAAATTTGTATTTTAGTTCTATCATTTTGTTAGGTTAAACTGTAATGATCAGAAATGCAATGTGCCCTCTTGTATTCAGTAGTAAAATGTGTCAATCTACCATAACAGCTATATCCACAAGCGTTTCTCTGAGAACGTAATAAGTGCTGACAGTGTTTTGATATCTGACTTGCGGAGGTATTTGTTGTATGGTTGCACTGAATTAAAAGCTGACGTCCTTTGTATTATCACGTTAATTGTGTCATTTATATCAAAGATGGATGTGGAATAAAAGACGGGTTAAAAGGCAAAGAAGTACTACATGCATAACATCTAGCGACTCCAGTCATATGTCAGGTGAACTAATTTCAGTTGACCATTCAAACACTGTTATAAATATTATTGTGTACTTAATATAATTAGTCTACCTTAAATTAAGCTACTCAATCATACATGTGCAAGGCAATGAAGTGAAATTAATGCTTCATGAAATAAAGAGCTTTGTTTCACAGATAAGGATCATTGTGTAGAAATGAGCTTCAGTAAAATCCTGAATTGGTGCTTAGAGATATTCTCAAGGATGAGAATTAGTTTCACTTAATAATTTGCAATAAAATCACAGCATCAATATTTTACTAAGTGAAAAGTATAAAAATTGAGTTTTGACGTAGACAATTGTTACATGAAATAAATGTCACTAGTTTTTGGAAAAAAGAATCTTTTCGTTGTGTAGTCTGCTTCCATGCTTTTAAAATTATATTGCTTCTAACTCCTTTGTAATATGAACCAGACTGGTCAACAACAGAATTCAATGACATAATACACAAATGTTTTCACATTCACATGAACATTTTTTAAAACCAGTTGGAATAATGTTAACAATCATTCAAATGTTGGGTATGTTGAAAATAAATGTAATTTATGCAGAATAACGAACAAATTTGTCAGAAAAAGCACTTTATTGACAATTATTCTAAAAGCAATTATAAAACCAGTATTCAGCAATTAAACAGACCAGTTCCCCCCCATCCCTGCAGTTTTGTCCAATGGGGATGATATAACTTCTTATTTTTCTGAGGTCCCTCAGTAACTCACCCCCTCACTTATAGTGCGGTTTATGTCTTTTGACTCCGTTGTGCATGAGTTATTGAGGTAGTGGTGTATATGGTTTTTAATGATTTAATGTGCTTTTGTTTGTTGTCAGCCTTATGAAGACCCTTGTTTTGTTGTCTCCATTATGAGGACCATTTTATTAAATGAGTCTTTAGTGAGTGTGCGCCGCAAATTTTACAGAAAATTCAAGTCTTTTAAAAATATTTAATTTTCATGAGTATGTTGAAAATTTTGAATTTATAAATTTAATACCATTTGAATATTTTGCAAGTGCATTATATGGTTATGACTGCAAGCTACGGTCCAGAAAATGATGACTGTGTGAAGATAAAAGTCGAGTTATTCACATCGGCTAAATGAGGCAGCATGTAAACTACAACGATGTAAAAACTGCCATTTTGCAAGCATTTACCATATTGGAATGGATCATTATAGTCTAATGGTGGCATGGATTACATTTGGGTAGGCATTTGTTTAGAATAGAATGAAATAATTTTACAAAAGTCATGTAATTATCATAAAAGTACAGGGGCAGAATGGTTCATACTGGTCCTTACAAATTGGAAATAGGCTTACTTTTTATTCAATCATAGTAAGGTCAGAAAGATTGCTTACTTTCAAAAAAGGAAAATTTATTAAAAAGTTCTTACTTTTTATTTTTCAAATTTTTCCATCAGTAAAATCAGCTTTATCATGGCAGTTACTAACATTTTTTTTTTTTTTAACCATAAAGATGGGAAACAGGACATCTAAGTCACTATACCAATCAGCACACCTCAAAATAATCCTTCAACTCTTTCATTTTGTATGTACAGAATTGGCCAAGTTGTGATGAGGAATCAGTGTACAGTATTATTACAATTATGTATGTACAGAATTGGCCAAGTTGTGATGAGGAATCAGTGTACAGTATTAACATTATGCAAGATAATGTACAAGATCAGAGGTCATTAAATCATGTTGGCACACATAATTGGAGTCGTGGTCTTCATTGCGGGAATATTTGTGTTTTACATATTTGAGTCGATTTGATATTGCTTCATTCGTGAAAATGGCAGGTTCATGTAGCTTCAGTTTCTTATGGCTTGAAAAGCTGGAATGGCGATTTTTATTACATTTGGTCCTTTTATTCAAGACATTTTCCCTCATAAAGTCCTTACCCAATATTTTCCCAAAATTGGTGTGAACCATGGGGCAGCAAGGTGTGGAATACAAATGTACCTTATCACTTACTACTTAAATTGTTATTTTTATCAAGAGTTCCTTATAGGAAACAACCTTAGAATAACCCCTGATCATAGTTTCACTTGCCTCAGGCAGTTGTGCAGCTAGTAATGTTGAATCTCAAAATTGGTGTGAACCATGGGGCAGCAAGGTGTGGAATACAAATGTACCTTATCACTTACTACTTAAATTGTTATTTTTATCAAGAGTTCCTTATAGGAAACAACCTTAGAATAACCCCTGATCATAGTTTCACTTGCCTCAGGCAGTTGTGCAGCTAGTAATGTTGAATCTCAATATATATATATATATATATATATATATATATATATATCCAAGCCAATATACCTACCCTATTGACCTCCACTTCCCATTAGTTAACATGAAGTTTACTGGTTCATAACACTTCAGATTCACTTGAATACTGTAAGCCATTGATTAACTTACATTTGGCGTCCCAACAGGTTGTGGAAACAACACCACTGAAATTATTTGATTTAATTTCAAGCAAATGGAATGGGAAGTACGATGTTAGTAACACTTGGGGTTAAGTGGTTTATCAATGTACTGGTACTTTGCATGCTATTTATACATCGTTATAAGTCAAGTCCACCTGCAAATAATATACCAGTAGACCCTGATCTGCCATAATATAATAAACTGGCAGGTTATAGTCTAATTTGTTTGTTTTACTGATTACCCCAAGCATACTGGATAGCCCTAGATCTGCTGGTGCATTAGTTCTGCATAGTTTGCAGTTCGACTTGATGAATATAGATGGTATTTATGGACTTTTGTTTGGTGGACCTGGGTGGCTGAGTGATCAAAGGCACACACCTTTGCAAATCACTGACAACTTGTTTCCATGGGTTTGAGTCGCAGGTTTGGCCAACATGAGTATTTGGGAAAGCTTGCTAGCAGCTTCCAGTGGGTTGGTGGTTCTTCCTGAGATTTTCCTGGGTTTTTGCTCTGCCAGATATACTGGTCATCATGTATAGCCTATCATGTGCTGAAAAATGACATCAAACCTACAAGAACAAAAACTTTTCTTTTTACATCCTGATGGTTTTTTGTAACCACAAAGATCAACATGTTCTGCTTGATTTCAACCAGATGTTACATCTATTACCTTTTATTTCAGTTTTCCAGTTACAGAATTTTAACATCATACCTCTCACATTTTACCTTATTAAATTTCATACTAACATTTTTGGGGAAGGATTTATCATAAGTTTTTTTACAATTTTTCATTTATATTTTTTTAAAGTTTTATTCAGTTTCCACCAAATAGCTACCATTATGCTGATATGCCATTCAGCACCAAGTTCATACATACTGCATAAATCAGTATAAAGTTGTTGTGGAGAATCTTTAGAGATGGCTTCATATCACTTTAATGATCAGTACATTTGGACCATGTTCAGAGTTATGGCCCTTGATTTACCTTTTTTTTAAATCTTTCGAACAAAACACATATACCTTGTATTCAGTGTTTATAAGCATCTAGTGTTTATATGATTAAGCGCAATTTTCTGTGCAAATTGATCGTAAATAATTTTCATTGATTAGCAACAGATTGTGAACCATTTTGCAGAGGTATCTGCCTTGGTTGACTTAGACTATCCGAATGGCTTTGAAGGAGTTATGGCCCTTGATTTTACTTTGAATTTTTCCTCAGAAAATTTAATTCATCACACAAGGTTAAGGGAAAATGATCAAATAAGACACTGTAAATGCGACAATAAGCAATCTATGGGTCCTGCACTAATGTTTTGAAGTGAAGATTTGTAAATAATTTAAGTTTCAGATTAACATATTCCCAAAGGCAAAGTTACAAGCATTGTGGAGCTAACCTTAAGATTGAGGTATGTATATATATATCTTTATTTATAGGGTTTAACAGTATTTTTTGCACATGAATGCTTTGTAACCAGTTTGTTTGTTTTTTTGTTGGATTTAGCAACACTTATACTTCTACCTATTTACACTGGTTATTACTTCGAAGACCAAACTATAGCTATAACAGCATGTCAACCTAAAACTCACTATGAAACTGTTTCGATGATACTTCATGTTGCTGCCAAACCATATCCTACAACATTTATGGCATGAAAACTAGTTTAAGCACTGCACTTCAGACTGATCCATGTCATAAAACATTTACAGCATGGAAAATCATATGCTGTTTCCCAAAGGACCTTGATATATTGCAGGTTGCTTACTAAATTTTCTTTGGGAGTTTTGTATGTTTGACTTGGCTTAATGTTTTATGACTGAACAACACAAGTAATTTTTTCGGTGCTGAGGCAGTTGAGTAAAGTACCTTGTCCTAGGACATACACTACAGTAGCGAATGAGGGTTGATCCAATGGTAGGATTCTCACATAAACCAATATATATATATATATATATATATATATATATATATATATATATATATATATATAGTCATGATTCTGGCATGATAACCTTCCAACTAACTTGTTATCTGCCTCCATTAATTGCCTCTTATGACATGCTTTGAAAAACTTTTTTTTCCATCCCCACGCATGCAGTGAGTTAAATAAATGTATTTGCTGCTATTATATACTTGGTATCCATGTATAGTGTTACATGTGTTCTGTATTAAGCCAAAACAATGTTAGTTTTGTTCCCAGGCCAGTAGGGAAGTACATTGTTGTTTAAATGACATGGTACAAATTAAGGACCCAACAGGACTTCATTTGGTGGTAATTTTATGTCCAGAGTAAATGAAGAAAAATGTTTTTTTTTCATCTAACATGACATTGCATGGAGATGAAGCCAGACGGAAGCATTAAGGTGTGTTACGTTAATTTTTTTTGTGAAAACACCATGGCATAGGACTAAATGAGGTGATTTTTTTACCTGCAAAGAAGACAGCTGATAAAAGATTAACCGCCACTGTTAATATTTTTATTAATCTGTTTACAGCATACCATGTGATATTGCTTTATGGCTTGAGAAAACCCCAGGATTTAAATAATTTCATTGGATAGAGTTATAAAAGCAGGATATTAAGATAATTTTTTTTCATTTTATTTTTTCCAACTTTATATAATTCATGTCTTTCTGCCTTTTGTTTGGATTATTACAAATGAGCCAGTTTTATAAATCTATTCTCCTTTCATGTTATCAATCTTATGGTTTAGGAAAATCATCAGTTATTTTTTGTATGGCTCTAATGGTCATGGACTGGAAGTGAGCTCATGGGATGGATTGTCGTAGCATAAGTTTGTTGTCGCTACTTCTTCTAAACAGCTGGTAGGATTGCCATGAAATTTTACAGGGACATGATTTAGTTTGTCCTAAATGAAAATGGTGTCACTGAGACATCTAAGGTAGTGACAACAGGGACTGCCACTGCTTGAAAATCTTCTTATCATTAATGGGTTTTCACCCAAAGACTTACGATGTCAGGTTGCTCCAAAATGAAAATGGTGCTGATCTGATGACACATGACATTGGCCGTCTACAGGGTTCCCATGCTAGCGGGAAATCGGGAAAAAGTCGGGAGAAATGATTATTTTTTACCTGACCGTGAAAAGTCCTTGAATTTTGCAAATGTTGATGAAAGTCGAGAAAACCCCAGGAATTTTCTGCTACCACTTGACGCCCGAAACAATCACGCAATTGAGTCGTAACTAAACTGATAGTGAGTTAAATTTATTGAGTTCTAACCAGAATATTTGGAGGGTGCAGTATGGATCATTTGGCTGCTTGCAATAAACATATATGCTGAGTAAATCCAAACGCTCAGTGGATTAGATTCATCTAGTAGACTTTTATTTTCAAAATCTTACATGGAAGGTGTGAAATCCAGTCTAGCATCACAGACCAACATGGTGGTGGCAAAGCGTAGCTGCTTACTGGATTACCTAGCAAACTTTAAACGTTGTTAGATCGAGTGATACATGCATAAAACTGATATGAAAATTACTTACTTTCTCAGAAATTGTGAGTATTAAAATCGTTATGTCTTTAATCTGCTGAAAGACAAGATAAAACTACGGCGTTGATGAAATGTGACCTGGTACTCAGGATTTGCATTAGGCCTTACTAGTCGCATGAGTACACAAATCTAACAACCCACATTTTCAAATGTTGTTGAGAAAAAATTTTTACAAAAATAAATGAAAGTCATATACTGTTTGTAACAAAAATACAAAAATGAAAGAACACAAAATTTCCATATTTATGTATTCCAAGAAAAACTGCTGGAGTTTTGTTGTATTACGTGACTAACATGTTGACATGTGTTCTCTGCTTGATAAATCAGACTGGCCAGATTGCTGGGTTTTACAAAAAGTATCTGACTTTCATTTAATATAATTGAATTTCTGTATGACAACATTTAAAAGGAGTTTGTTGTTGATATCAGGTGACTATTGGACTTCGATGTCGTTGTTTGAGATTTGTGAAGTCATGTGACTAGTAATGCAAAAGGCGAGTACCAGTCAGGTTTCATCTATGCCGTAGTTTCGTCTAGTCTGTCAGCGGATTAAAGACATAATGATTACAATACTTGCCATTTCAGAGAAAATAAGTCATTTTCCTATCGATGTCATGCAGGTATAAGTTGATATAACATAAGCTTAAATTTTCTATGCCTGCTGGTAAGCAACTACCATGTCGCTACTGCACGGTGGCGGCAAATTCCAAATTTTCTATACGCAATTGCAATGACCCCACACCCCAACCTAAATGTCCAAAAATGAAAAATGGGGTGGGAAAATTCGGAGGAAACCCGATTAGAAATAGGACTGCTATTCGTTTTAAGCCAAATTTGTAGTCTAAATTGTTGAATCTCAGAGCTGAAATGAGAAATTGTCATCCCTTGTATTATATATTAAAAACGATACAAGCCCCCGCATCAGTACAGGTTTGGGAACTGGTTTAACGAATTACAAGACAAGTTGATTTTACAGAAATTTCAGTCCTTGTTTATACAACAGTATATAATTTTGAAGGTCTTTTGTCAAAATTTAAATAACCCTTTTGAAAGTGCTTTTTAAATGATGGATTTTTAACCAGATTGTCATAAGAAGATTAGGTTGTTGAAAAATCTTGTTAGTGATTTTATCGGCACAGATAAATTCAGGGTTAAACTCTTTTCATTACAAGACAAGATTCTAATTATTTGTGTTTATTGTTTTTTTTTATACTGTAATAGGAAATGTTTACTTTCTATAAGATGCATATACATGTATATATATATATCTGTATAATTCTTTAGAATTAAAGGCTTGAAAGGAAAGAAAACTAATTAATGCTCATTATGTTGTTCCCACTTAGCAACATAATACAGGTCAGCAAAATAAAGTTAGAATTTTTATTCTGAAAACTGAAATGACTTTACATGCCAATTTACAGGAATATATCAAACTTGTTTTGTGTGATACATTTTGTGGTTTTGTACATGATCATCTTTTCTTTCTTAGATGTTTTAGAGTCTTGAAAGAGAAACATCTTTAGATTTAGAAAATGCATGTTTTATAATCTAAAATGTTCTTTAATTCCATTCAGTATTGGTCATATGTGAACCTTGAAAAAATTAATTTCATCCTGGAAAAACCCTGGAAATGACCTGGAAATTTATCTTTAGAAAAGTGTGGGAACCATGCATCTAGGAAATGTTGTTATCACTGCTCCCCCTGAATGGATAGTCATATCAGTATGGTATTTTTTTCTAAATAAATTATTATAATGTCTTGTTGGTCCAGTCAGACATTCACTATGCCCTATAACTATTTTTCCTGATTGAATATTCATTTCAACCAGGCATTTTCATTAAAAGACTTCCTATAATGTCTAGATGATCATAAATGAAAATGCTACCAATCTAACTTTTAAATTGACTGCTACAATGGCCATCTTGAAATCTTGTAATCACTGCTTTTTGTAGATGACTAATCATATCCACATTGTGCTTTCACCAAAAGACTTTTGATGGTGTCTACTTGATGCTAAACTCAAATAATGCCTGTCGAATATCAAATATGGCCATCATGACATCCATCTTGAAACATTTTAGTTCCTCCAGAAGAGAAAGTCATATCAATATGGAGTTTGCACCAGTAGACTCCATCGGATGCCTTGTTGGTCCTGAATGAAAATAGCGCCAAGTTGATTTCCAGTATGTCCACAACAGCAGCTGATTTGAAGATCTTGTTATCTCTGAAGTTTGTTTTAACACTCTGAGGTTAAAAGAAGAAATGGTCTTATCTTGAATTCATGGAAATTCTTTTCAGCCAGTAGAACATCAGTTCCTTCGAGGGACACTTGTTTACTATAGTTCTTCGTGTGCCATCACCCTTTTGTAATGACCCTCAGTATACCACTGTATACCTCAGAATAATGCTGCCCCTTTTATAATGACCCTCATTATATGGCTATGGTCATGATCCTATACATTGTCACAAGCTACCGGTGATAATTTGCATCACTTCTTGATCACATGTGGCAGCCTGTACAGAGATTTCCTTGGTTACATGAGTACACATAAACAAAAAAGTGTCACCAACAACACTATGTAACAATCTCCTTTACGTCAATAAAAGTACCAGTTTTATTAATCAGTAAGCGATTGTGAAAGGATTGGCTTATTCGAACAGCATGAAAGATATGTTGGATCATGATGGCAATAAAAAAATTCCTTGTACTAACAGTGATCGGTTAAGCACGTTGGTGTATACTCATGAGAAATGAGGTAATCTCCATGATGTCAGACACGGGTGATAAGGAGCAAAGTGAATTATCAATTGTGGGTTGTGACAATGTGGATCCCATTAAATAGGTCAAAAATTTTGTTTTATTACTGTTATGTTTGCATGGTTTATTTTATCTCATTTTAGTTTTGAAGACCATTGTAGCTTTGGTTCAAGGGTCTAAGATTTGAACTGTTGTACTTCTGTGCTCAATCTAGATTTAGCTAATTCTGTGCTATATTGAAGCATTTCTAGGTAGCATTTATTACACTACATTGTTACATTTTTTCCAAACCAATCTGATTAAAATCAGATTTCCGCTGACCTACATGAAGATCTGACTGCAACCACTTAGGGGGTATGTTCTGGTAACCTTTGAATTAGTCAATGGTAATGCAGCTTTCAGAAATTTGAAAGTGAATCAAATCGTTTGGCACACATTGATGCTGTTCAGCCATACTGCTCAGTCTTCCAAACAAGAAGGTATAAGACTTCATCTTATTGACTGATAAAATAAGAATTATTTTAATAACATAGGTCACCAGAACATGACCCCAAAACCTTTGCTGTCAGATCTTAACATAGGACAGTGGAGATCTGATTTTGATCAGATTGTTTCCATCCTGAGCTCTAACTGACTTGTAATTTAATTGGACTCTGTACTAATGGCATCTTGAAACAATTTTTAGTTCTTTTATATGATGGGGAATCCTCAAATTATTACATTTTACTTCAATTTCACAGAGATAATTAAATTTTACAATTTGGCTAAACATGGTTCGTATGACATTGAATACAATTAATGTATGTTTAGTACAAACTGCATTTGCATATAATTCGAGGATCTTGGGTTCGATATCTAATGCAGACAGCCCTAAGGCACTTTGATTTACACGTATGTCTAAATAATGTATTTTATGTAATAGCCACAGTCAGTATTTTTTTTAAAAAAAGTTTTTTGGACACATTTGTGAAGTTGGAGCACGTCAGAATAAGCACACAAGGATGATGTCATACATTAAGCAATCTGATTAAAATCAGATAATAATAATAATAATAATAATGAATTTATTTAAAGAAGCTCTTTTGGTCAACTGACCAATTTTCTATATAATTCCAAACTTTTACAGGATGAGGTGTCTTTAGATAACAAATCCAACCCCCACCCACCCCCAAAATATCAAACATAAAAATAACTGCTCTGCTGCTACAATAAAATATGCACACGGCTTCAAGGATGAGTACATACAGGATTCATACAAATAGTAGTAGTGAACATGTGTTAAACATTATAGGTGAGTACATGACAAAACAAATTATGTTTTAAAGAGTAGTAATACTGAATTAAACAAAATCATACAAATGATTCTTTCTGTAGATGTTGACTAAGAAGCTGTTTTTATAATAGGTGGTATGGAATTCCATAGTTTGGTTCCAGAGAAAGCAAAACTCTTTGTATAAAACTCTGAATTTGGTTTAGGTAAATATAACTTGTTGTTTGAGATGGATCTTAGTTCATACATATGTACATTTTTAACAAATTTAAAATTACATTTAAGATAATCAGGAGCCAAACCATGTAAGGATTTATAGACTAGTAAACCCTTCTAAAATTGAGTTCTCTGCTGAAATGGTAGCCACTTTAGGGTTTTAAAAAGATTTCTTGATGTTGTATCTAAATCAGCATAAAGAGTAATGCTAGCTGCTCTTTTTTGAATTTCAGTAATCTTTCCAGATTTTCTATACCATTATTACCCCAGATAAAACAACATTATTCTAGGTGTGGCATGATATATGCATTATAGAATATCTTTCTCTGTTCCTGAGGGAGATAAGATTTTATTCTGTTCATGAGATAATGTTGTTGTTGTTGTTGTGGGGCTTAACGCCATTTTTCAGCACACGATAGGCTATACATGGCGGCCAGTATTAATGGTGGAGGAAGAAACCGGGAAATCCCCGGAAAGAACCACCGACCCACGAGAAGCTACTGGCAAGTTTTCTCACATATCCACATTCGCCGAGTCTTAAACTCGAACCCACGCAGACAGAGGTGAAATGGCAGTGATCCGTAACGGAGAGCGCTTTAGACCACTCGGCCACTCGGGGCCCCCTGTTCAAGAGATAAAGCAATGAGTTAAATTTTTTAATGACCTTATCAGTTTGCATTTTCCAGCATAAGATATTTTCTATCATGATGCCAAGTAGTTTTTCATTTTCAGACTGTTGTATATCCATTCCTTTTATCATTACTTTGAAATCATCTTTCTCAGCTTATACTCTTGCTTGACTGTCTGTGCTCATGGCTTTTGATTTAGTTGCATTTATCTTTATACCATTGTGCTCACACCAGTTATTTACTTTTATCAAATCTTTATTTAATTTAGTGCTAATCTCATGGCCATTTGATCTATTGTTATATAATGTTATGTCATCTGCTAACATGGTGGTGGATAGCTCAATGTGATATGGTAAATCATTGATGTACAGCAAAAGGAGTAATGATCCAAGAACGGATCCTTGTAGAACACCTGACTTCATCAGTTTCTTATCTGAAGTCTGTTTAATATAGAAACTTGTTGTCTGCCATCAAGATAGGTTTAAAACCAAGTTAATCTTTCATGGTTAACTTGATGTATGCTGAGCTTTTCAATCATGATTTTGTGATTTACAAGGTCAAAAGCCATTGTAAGGTCAAGAAACACTGCTTGCAAAGTTATTTTGCTCAATTGCTGTTAACCAGTCATCCACCATTCTAGTTTGTGTTTTCTGGCATGAATGTCCTTCAGAGAAGCCTGATTGTCATAAATGTATTAAATTAAACAATTCCAGGATGTTCTCCACTGTCCTACATGACGATTTGACAGCAATTGCTTAGGGGTCATGTTCTGGTGTCCTATGCTATAATAATAATAATAATAATAATAATACTATTATTATTATTATTATTGTTATTATTATTATTATTATTATTATTATTATTATTAAGAAGAAGAAGAAGAAAACCGACTTAAAGATCAGCTCATTTGGTCAACTGACCAGTTTTCCATGAGACCTTCTAAAATTACATGTGTACATCTATAATACAGTTTTTACAAGATGAGGTGTCTTTAGACAACAAATCCTGTAAAAAACTCGACAATTGATCTACTGCTACAATAAAATATGCACACTGCTTTCAAGATGAGTACATACAGGATTCATACAAATAGTAGTAGTAAACATGTGTAAAACATTATAGGTGAATACTTGAAATAACAATGTTTTAAAGAATAGTAGTATTGAATTACACAAAATCATGCAAATGATTGTTTCATTAGATATTGACTAAGAATCTTTTTAAAAGCTTGACACAAATCAGCTGACATTATATAGGGTGTTATGGAATTCCATAGTTTTGCTTCAGAAATGATGAGTTTCTTTCATCCTTGATGGCAGATGTTCAATTAGTAGTTGTTATTTTCTCAATATGGTGACATTTTGATGATCTGTTTTGGATCGAATTGGTTGCTTTAACAGCAATAATAATATTGGACACTGTATGTACTCACTCATAATCAAGTCCAACTTGTGAAACGCAGATCTGCTTCCACAAATCTATGTCTATGCAGTTTGTTAGAAGTAATCAGTGGAACAATCCAACGACCCTGATCTGCAGGGCACATCATGCGATGGCAGATCTCAGTCTGTATTATTTGCAGTTGGACTGGACTTAAAAGTGAATATATGTGGTTTTCATACCAGAGAAATGGGAGTTAAGTGCTATTCACAAGGTTGCCATGGCAGCCAGTTTTGTAGGTGGATTTTAGCCCACAAAGTTAAGTGGTAAGGGAATAAGTTTTGCAAGGTTGTCATTTCCAAGGTAATCCTTGTTGGGATTTTGCAGTCACTGACACAAGCTGGAAAGAGGGTAGAACAATAAACTTGTTTGCCGTGATATTAAATTGTAAAGTAAGAGGATTAATTCTGATATCTTTACAGATGTTATCAAAATTAACTCCTCTTTCTGTTCACCCACTTTACCAAATTCCTAATCATGTATGTTTGTCTCAAATAGTACTCAAAATATGTTCCAAAAGGAAACCAAAAGACATGCATTTTATTATACTTTTTATGATTTTTTGCATCCAACTATTTGTTTGTAGTCCAAGAGACAACTATAAATTTAGTTAGACCTTTGTCCTTGAAATATTTTTTGTGAACTTTGGGCAGTGGAACATACAACACAAATGCATAAATTTACTTAGCCTTTTGTCCTGGAAATGTTCTGTGGACTTTGGGCAATGAATATATAATCACAAACGCATAAATTTATCTAGTCCTTTGCCTTTGAAATATTTTCTATGGACTTTAGGCAGGGGAGCATACAATCAAAAATGCAAAACCTGGAATTCTGGATCAATATACCAGTCATAAATTTTCACAAGTGTTTGAAATGAAAAAACCCCATTGTAGGTAAGTTTCTTTGAGTGTACAATCTTCACTAAACTCATTTTGCACAAGATATCTGTATGTGGTTGAACCAATTTCAGCAGTGCGTATTTTATTTTAACATTGTTGAACAAGTGAAATAAAGGTCTCTGAGTCTTATCAGCATTTTAAGAGTTATCCC
This sequence comes from Megalonaias nervosa, assembly GCA_016617855.1. Lineage (NCBI taxonomy): Eukaryota > Metazoa > Mollusca > Bivalvia > Unionida > Unionidae > Megalonaias > Megalonaias nervosa. The sequence continues at coordinate 188,601 of JAECUM010000476.1, read as the reverse complement.
CATTGTTTAGCTCTTGAAGAATGAGGAGAGATCATGTAATCATGCAGGTGTTTGCATTGGTATCTATGTCTGCATCACACCTTGGTTCTTGTTGTGGGTTTAATGCCATTTCTTTTTCAACACATTATAGGCAATATATGGTGGCCAGTATAAATGGTGGAGGAAGAACTCGGGAATACCCCCAAAAGAATCACCAACCCACAGGAAGCTACTGGCAAGCTTTCTCACATATCCTCATTGGCTGAGCCCAAGACCAAAGCCAGTGTGGACGGAGGTGAGATGGCAGATATTGGTAAAGGCAAGTGCTTCAGACCACTTTGCTACTTAATACCAGAACACCTTGGTTAAAGTTTTGGAAAAAGATTTTGTTTACATATCTTTCATTTATTTTTCTGGGTGGGTGGGTGGGTTTTGGTGCTTGCTAATTAACAGGATATCAATATTGGCCAAGAATAATATATCATATTTTTAATCCCCTTGTGTCTTTAAATATATATCCTGGGTCTTAGCTTCATGTTCAAGTTTTATTTATACTATTAACTTTGATCAGATTACAGAATTCTGAGGGTGGGTTTGGGGGTGGTACGACATTGATATAAGCCAGATTCTGCTTTGCTACAGGTCTTTGACTTACTTCATCCAATGGTCATGGAATTTTTATATGGAAGTATTGAAGAAATATTACATCGTAATATTAAATTTCTTTTTCCATGATGCAGTTTTCATGCTTGAATGATATGTGACAATATTTTAATCAGTCTTGGTCTGTAGTCATTAAAATTTACAATTAACAGTGTTCATTCTTTGTAGTTGTTCTTTTATCAAATGTTGTACTGTTTACAGGGAATGTTTGATGCTTTGTCTTGCATGTATTGGTCACATCCAGGGTAAAAAAACTGACACAATTTTTGTTTAGGTGGGCTTCTATTTAATACCATATAATAATTAGGTCACAGTGATCTACTTTTTACTGATTGAAATTGCAATCATTTCTCATTCCACACTGAAAGCTTTGCAAAAACCTAAAAACTTGTGGGAACTTCTTAATGGTCCAGATCATACCAAAACATGCTTTGTTTTGTAGCACATAGGATCCTAGGGGCAGGGGACACTGATTCCCCACCCTCCAAATTTGGATGACAAATATTTTAGAGAAACAAAGAAAATCAGAAGTACGTGATGTACTAATATTGCTAAAAATTTAAATAATTATAGGTTATAATTTATAAGGGAAAATATGAAATAGTTTTTTTTCAGATTAATACTGCATGACCTTGATATGCTTGAAAATTTGGTTAATCTGAAATAAGCTGGAATTTTTTAGTTTAAGATCTTGTTGTTATTTGACATTTAGTGCACGCTCATTATCTACCAGCATTTATTATAATAAATACCCATGTTTTCCTAATTACTTTTATTAATAATAACAAATTGTGTATTTGCATAAATTTGATCATTTCAACTGCAGAATAAATTAAATCGTCCTTGTCTTGGGAGGGGCTTTAACTACAAAAATGTTACACTAATGACATTTATTGCTGTTTTGTTTTTTTAAGCCAATTTGCAGCACACAATAAGCTATACATGGCAGCCAATATAATTGGTAGAGGAAGGACATGGGGAAAACCCCATTAAGAACCACTGATCCATGGAAAGCCTCTGGCAAGCTGTCTTACATACCCATATTGACTGAGCCCAAGACTCAACTAAGCTGGACAGACATGAGGTGACAGTGATTGGTAAAGTCAAGCGGTTTAGACCACTCAACTGCCTGGGGTCCCTCACTAACAGCAGTCAAACACTTCACATTGCAACTTGGCTGACTACCACAAATCTGAAGAAATGGTTTAATTGCCAGATTAATTGTTATAAACTTGACATACATTGTCATCTTGTAGTTGGGGCCCCGAGTGGCCGAGTGGTCTAAAGCTCTCTCCGCTACGGATCACTGCCATCTCACCTCTGTCTGCGTGTGTTCGAGTCTCGGATTCGGTGAATGTGGATATGTGAGAAAGCTTGCCAGTAGCTTCTTGTGGGTTGGCGGTTCTTTCCGGGGATTTCCCAGTTTCTTCCTCCACCATTAATACTGGCCGCCATGTATAGCCTATCGTGTGCTGAAAAATGGCATTAAACCTTACAACAACAACAACAACAATCATCTTGTAGTTTTTATTTCCTTTTTGTGTGTGTGTTTTGGATTTTTAACGTAGCATTAACAATTTTTCAGTCATATTGCTACAATGTCTGTAGTGTGATGGTTTATAGTGAAGTCTAGCACTGGAGCATCATGCTGCAGACATGTAGCATGATGTCCCACCCAGTCACATTATGCTGCCACCAGGTCAGCCAGTGCTAACACTAACCTCTTAATGCAAAGCGCCTAGCATGGCAGCTGTTAGTACCATTTTTAAAGTCTTTGGTATGACATGGCCGGGTTTTGAACCCATGACCTGCCGCATTCGAGGCAGATGCTTTAACCACTTGGGCCATCAGAGCAGTTTATTACCTTTTGTAACTTTGGCCATTGCTAGCACATAGATGTGGATTAACATCCTCTATGAAAAGTTCTTGGCATATTTTTCAATATTTTCCTGACAAATATGGTGTACTGTCAGGGACAAGATTTGTGGGACATGGGACAAATAACTGCAGGAATGCAGTAATAGGATGCTCAAAGTGCAACACAGGTCAAACTCAAAGCTGTTGACTTTGTTAACTCGTTGGTGAAGCTGTTTTAAAAGCTGTCAGTAGACTAAAGTGTTGAATGACTAACATATTTGATATCAAATATGTAAGTTAGTTGTTCACCACAGAATTCTATATCCTCAGGAACAAATTCTTTTGTATGCAGTAACAAAGGCTAGAGTTAATCCTCTTCTTTTGTCAGGAGACCAACTGAATGTCAATGATAATAGACCTGTTGTTAGCAAAATAATAAAAAGACACGATTTGAATTCATTTTATGGCTTTTTGTAAAAAATAACTCGACTACCCAAAGTCAGTCATGCTTGCACACAAATCATTTATGTGATAACAGCACTCACTGCTTTGACTGTTCCCAAATTTGTTTTGGGAAAATTAACTGTAGTTTTATTCTTAGATGTATGAAAAGCTTTTGATACTGTTAGTTATAGTTTTACTAAATAAATTATCGGCATGTAATGTGATGGTTTTTCATCCAATCTCAATAGTAGATTACCGGTTGCTGCGAGTTTGGAGTTGGAATGGTGCTGTCTCAGATTTTGAGGATATTTTCTTTGGAGTACCACAAGGACTAACACTAAGCCCTGTCTTTTTATAGGATATTGTTATGTATATTTAATTTGTGTTGTTTTTCTGGCTTTTCTCCATGATTGTATGTTATGAATATCTGTTTTTTTTAGTTGACCTTCAAGTAAAATCAGTTTAATGGTCTACCTGACTAGTGACAATTATTTTGTAAACAGCATGATACATAGCTAATATTTCTCTATGATTATAGATTAAATATTCAGGTCATTATTATTGGAGATAAACATTTTATTTGACTCAGAGTCTAGGACATTAGTTTTTCACATGGAAATTCTTAAATTTGTTGACAACTCTAAATGTTTTATAAAAGAAACTGACCTACATACTGGCTCTACCATTGTGTCTTGGTTTTTTTTATGTCAGTGTTGTTTGCTTGAAAAATTACTCATTCCTACCTTAACATCAGATGTGGATTCAATCTTATTGTTGTGTGCAGTTTATAGTTTGAGTGGATTTATTTATTTTAATTTTTCACTGGAGTTACAAAGTGCTCATTAATACTTGGTCAGAATCTTTAATTTCAACCAGTGAATTCAGGCAAGGATATTTTGGATTATATCATTGTGATACATCAAAAGTCTGCTAACACATCACCACATTCCAGGCCGTTGACACATTAGCACATTTGAGACTATAGGCACATCAGCACATTCATTATTGGAATTTATTTGCAACACCACTGGAGTTTAATTGGAACTCGATACATTTGGACTTGTGATAGAACTTTTAGGACTATTTGGGATTTAATTCACAGTTTGTTATTTTGTTTTTAAATTTTCACTTTTTATTCGATGGAATAAATTATTTTTTTAATTTTACCAAACTTGATGGGTTTTACTCATTTCTGTCAAGTCTTAGGCTCGGCTAACGTGGTGGGTACGTGAGAAAGCTTGTCAGTAGCTTCTCGTGGGTCGATGGTTCTTCCTGGGGTTTTCCAGGGTTCTTCCTCCACCAGTTATACTGGCTGCCATGTATAGCCTATCTTGTGCTGAAAAATGGCGTTAAACCCTACAACAACAACAACAACAACAACTCTTTTCTGTTACTTAGTTTATGACCATAGATTCCTAACAATATATAAATAATTTTCCAAAGTTCTAGAAACATTCTTCAGTGATTATGTATAGAGATGATATATCATAATATGTTAGCAATAAAGATATTAGAATTGTTGGTGGCCTAGTGGTTAGAGTGTTTGCCTTGGATGTGGGAGGTTGTGGGTTTGAACTCTGGCTGAGTCATACCAAAGACTTATAAAAATGGTGCTTGCAGCTGCCTCGATAGGCACTAAGTATTAAGAGGTTAGTGTTAGGACTGGTCAGCCTGGTGTCAGGATAATGGGACTGGGTGGGGACATCATGCTACATGTCTGTGGCATTATATCCCAGTGCTAGAAATCACTATAAACTGCCACACTGTTGACAACGTAGCAGTATGACCAAAATGTTTTAAAAGCTGCATTAAAAAATCCAAATCACACACACACACACACACACACACACACACACACATTAGAATTGTTGAGAGCAAACTAAACACTCTTAATAAAAGTGTTTTAAGACCGTGGAACTTTTAAAAATGAGTATCTGTTTTAGGAGGGTTCAGTTGATTTGAAAAGTATATAATATAGTTGATTTTCCACATTTTATGACTTGCTGTTGGGAAAACGGAAAACCTTGAAATTACTCTAATATGCATAAACTATGTAGCTTACGGAAAAGAGCAACCACTGGCAGTACTTTTTAGCACCTACATGATCTCTTTTCAAAAATCTTAAATGGATTCCAACTTAGGATTATATCAGGTTTAGTGTCTTTACTTTCAAGCTTTTAAATAATTAACACCAGGTGTTTTAGTCTTTTTAAGTTTGTAAGGAATTATAACACAATGTCAAGTGCAAAGAGTGATTTATACACAGTATATATATATTTTTAAAAAATCTTTTGCTTATGGCGGTACCATTTTATGGAATATTTTGCAGCATGATATTAAACAAGCACTTGGTATTTAAACTTTTAAGACAGTATACCTCCTTGGATATTTTAATGAGCAATCCAGATTTATGACCATGTAATAGTTGTATGTCAAGTTATATAATGGACTAAAATTTTATTAAGATGTCGTCACTGGTTTAAAAGATGTACACTAAGAAAGTGCTTTTGGTTTTGTGGGGTTTAATGCCGTTGTTCAGCACATGATAGGTGGGTAGTATATTTGGTGAGAGAAATACTCAGGAAGACCCCAAGAAGAACCCTCACAACCCATGGAAAGCTACTGGCAAGCTTTCTCATACTGAAATTAGTCCATCTAAGACTCCATCTCACATGAACAGAGGTGATATGTGCATCTGATCTGTCAGTACCTGTGTAACGCATTCTGTATGAAAATTTGAGAAAAAAATTGTGTCCTGCAAAAGCTGGACTTCTCAAAGTTATACTGTATATCTTTTCTACGACAAAGTAGCTTATTAAGTGCAATAATACGGATCATTCTTGCATGTAATAATTAAATTATTAACTGTGTGTAATAAATAGTAAATTATTACCAGCAATAATACTATTCATTGTTGCATAAAATAAACATTTTTATTAACTGCATGTAATAAAGGTAATTACCTTAGACCACTTGGTGACCCAGAGCCCTAATACTTTGAAAAAGGTCAGATTTATATTTTCCAATACCTTCAATTTCACCTTTGGGAAGTTGACATTGCCATGGTATGTGACACTGTCTAGTCATATTATTTTACTCGTTTAAGTTTCATTGAAATATCTTCAGTGGTTCAGAAGTTATACTTGGGACGAGGATGCAAGCCATAGTTTTGATACCTCCATCTTGAAGAAAGGACCATGGCTGTTGTAGGACACACGGTACTAATTGTATGGAAAAATGGGAACCAGCCTGGAAATGGGTGAACATAAAATATGGTATATATGGGATTGTCTGGTCAGGATTGGTTAATAATGTAAGTTATGTTTTAGGAAAAAGAATCTTTTGAGAGCTTATCCTAGTTGTAAGTGGAAAAAAATATAGAGATATTGTTTGATTGATGGAATTCCAGTCCTTTAACAGTCTTGAGTTTGGAACACTCAGTACTAAAATTAGCACCTGACTCTTTGGTGTGGAATTGAAAGCACATGTTTCAAACACATGCAGGTCCAGAAAACGCCGTGGCTCATATCCTTTCCTCTACACTGAAGCTGACATCCAGGTTTCATCTATACTGATAAATATAGGTTTGATCATGGGCACTCAGAAATTTTAAGTTATTGAATTTTTAATATCATGGTGTTTGTATAGGTTTACTATGGGAACTGAATTAGTACCGTGAGCCCTGTATATAGCGCACAGTCTATACATGATCTGTAACTGGCTCAGATTTTATTCCAACACTTTCAGTAATTCAAACAATGTACTCTTGACAAGGACACAGGTAGCTGAATTATATTTTCCCTTCCCATGATGCTGACCTTATCTAAGGCAGGGGTCATGTTTGAAAGTATTTGACACACCATTTATCATAATATATACCTAGACAAAGTTTTATTAAAATATCTTTAGTGGTTGAAAAGCTGTTCTATAGACAAGGATACAAGTCACAATTACATTTTCCTTTGCGTGTCCTTGACCTTGGGATGGGTTGATGCACGGTCATTATGGTTTGCAACACACCAGCTATACATTATATATTTGCTGAAGTTTCATTTTAAATTTAAATTTAATTTAATAAGTTGCACTTCTGACAAAAATACCAGTCACAGAATGACATTTTTCATTGCTGTGACTTTGAATGCAAGGGTAGGGGGTGTGACCATGGTATGCAACACACCGCCTGTAGTTTAGATATATATATTTGGGAAAAGTTTCATGAATATTTAATGAGCTGAAGAAGCAGACAGCAGAATGGACAATTCCTAATATGGACAACTTTAAACAGGGATATAAAACTGAGCAAATATATTATGAAGTAAATAATTTGCAAATATATCATTTTAAAAATGGACCCTTAACATTAGTTTTATTTTATTGGCATTTTTTCAACAACAAAAGGTAAAAGTAATAGCAAATTCTATACATTGCAGGTGACATGCTAAATGCCTATTCGATTTTCTCACTTTCATTGGAACACCAATTATGATGAAGAAATAACATTCAATTTGTGCCACTCTGCTTATTTTGATGCCATCACTGGTGCCATGCTGTGACTTGAGCGCAGCTCATCATTCAGCAAGAGAGAGAACAACTACTTTTGATTGAGGCCAATTTTCAATTCATGCCATAACCCTATGAATGTATCTGTGGTGTACATCTAGCATCACCTGTATTGTTCAAGAAAATAGTCTTGGAGCCTGGGAGTTATTTTCAGCTTTTAACAGAACTCTAATGAGGACAGCACCAAATCTTGACAAAATTGTTGATCCTGGTAAAAAAAAATTCCATTTATATCTGTGCTGGATGAATTAGGTGAAACTTGATGGTGTGTCAGATACCTTTATAGCCATGCAACAGAAGCTCACTTGGTAGAGCATAGGATGAATAAGCCATAGGTACCATGTTCAGTACTCACCCAGGCTGTCCTGGGTGAGCTGTCTCAGTGTATTCACAGAAAAGGCACTCACAGCTCCTATTTCTTCATCGAGTTATAGCAATAATGTGCTAAAAGCAACATAAAAGGCACCACTAGATCCATGTGACTTCTCCAAGCAACATCAAGGCATAACTAGGTCACCTTTAGTTTATTTGCAGACTTATTCTCATTCCCCCCCTCCCCCCCAGGGTATATCTTAAGTACCCATATTAATGTTTAAGGTTGTCATCCAGTTATGTCATATAGTTACAATGGTGTAACACTGCTGTAATGGTTGATGGTTACTTACATCTTGCTTCAGAGTTATAGAATGGTTGACCTAGAATCTGTGAAAGGTTATTAACCTCTGATTAAATCAAACACTGTCAACATAGACTGATGCCAGTAATGGCCCTAAGGGTCACATGTTGTCAGTAATGAAATCTTTGACTGTCTAAAAGACTGATTCATATGAAAAAGTCTTGGATGTATATTTTCAGGACTTGAACTTGTAAGCCTTTTGTTTTAATATAAAAATACTTTTTTCTATCAATTACTTTTCATCTTTTAGTAATGAAAGTATCTATTTGAAAGTGTTTACCATCCTGAAAGATTTTATATTTTAGAACGAAACTTTTAATCAGCTTTATTTTACTTTTAACCCTATACATACCCTTCAAGCTTGATGTTGTGTAATAAATATCATGTAAATTATTTTGGGATAAAAAAAGAAACTATTGCTTGTGCTTGCATATTTTCTTTCATGAAACACCATATATGCTTCCTTATAAGTCTTATACGAATGTTAACTACCTAGATGCAGACCTGTCATCACGATTAAAATAAGTTCAAAATTTAATAATGCATCAGCAGATCTGGGTCATTGCAGTTGGATAGGAGTGATCAATCGATTAAAAAACATGGACATTTATTGGTGGTAGATCAAGGTTTATATTGTTTGCAGTTGGACTTGATTTTTATGTGAGTTTGTATTGAACCCCAAGCAATGTTATTTGCAATACTTACAATACAACAGAATTCATGCCCATTTTATTTTGGGTGCTATGAAATCTCACACGGGAAACTCCATAATTTCTGACAACTTCATTCATATCTAACTTGCACACCCTATCAACCTCAGAGTAGTGATATATGTATCTAAGGTCCTATCAGAGTAGTGATACATGTATCTAAGGTCCTATCAGAGTAGTGATACATGTATCTAAGGTCCAGTATCAGAGTAGTGATACATGTATCTAAGGTCCTATCAGAGTAGTGATACATGTATCTAAGGTCCTATCAGAGTAGTGATACATGTATCTAAGGTCCAGTATCAGAGTAGTGATACATGTATCTAAGGTCCTATCAGAGTAATGATATATGTATCTAAGGTCTTATTGCTTCCTTGGATAACTGTTTGGGACCCAATACATCAAACCAGACACATGTCATGTGAACCTCTGGAGCTTCTCTTGTTCGTAGCAATACCTCCAAATCCCTCCTTGTCAGTGTGTGTGTGTGTGTGTGTGTGTGTGTGTGTGTGTATATATATATATATATGTATATGTATATATATATATATATATATTCATGCTACTATTTCTAAAGTAAACAGTTTTGGCCTTTATGAATAAACAGTTATAATAAAATCAATTTGTTTTGTCAACTACTGGTGTAAACAAAAAGTACATATAAAGATTCACAATTTCAAGTAACGAATTATAGTCATAAGTAATTTATATACAGTGAGTTATTAAGCAATTCAGTGTTCATTGTTTTTTCCTATTTATTAATAAAACAAAAGATGTTTGAATTATAGATCTCTATGCCGATGATACCAGACTCTGGCACACATTTCACTTTTGCTGTACTAGAAACAAATTTCCAAGGTGCCCTTACAATCAGAACTTGGTATTAGTAGAATGGAATGATTCCAGATTTATCAAATAGTTAAAGTAATTGGATTACTACAGCCTAGAGAAGATCAAGATTATCTGAAGCTGATCTTCTGTAAAAGGATGCCTCACTGTCAATTGTCACACATGATAAGGTTCTCAGTGTGCATGGTGATAGCGACACTACCTCTTTCTGACAAGGATACCGCACTGTCGGTTGTCACACATGATATGGTTCTTGGTGTTTGTGTTGATAACAATCTAGTATGGAATGAACACATTAGAGATGTAATGAAAGAGGTCTCATCTACTGCTCTGGTTGCTGTCCATAATTAAACATTTCCTATTTTTCACCCATTTTTTTTATGTTTAGCACACATGATCTTTGTAAGAGGTGTGGGGAATTCACTGTTGCCAAATTTACTGGTCTAAATTGTTCCACTCTAGGAAGGAGTATTTAAGATTATACAAGGTGTATTTAAGATTATAAAAGGTGAAAATTATACCTACCATGCACAGAAAATTTCCTATCAAAAGGGTCATTTTTACCTCCTGACTATGCTCAAAGGATAGCAGGCAAATCCAAATGTGACATTTTTATGGTCTGCATCAAGTAGTGCTTACAAAATCCCAAAACGATAAAAGAAATTAATAAATATATTTCAGATTTATGACCATTCATCTGGAATAGTTCACCTAGAGATGTGAAAGACACACCCTCATTAAATGGTTTTATCAAAAGAATACAAAATGGCTACATGATACATTTGTCCGATTAATAAACATATTCTTTCATTCTTCCAGTTTCTTCCCCTTTCTGTTCTCCACACCATATTATGCTGTTTTCTTTTCTTTTCCTTCTACTTGAACTTCTCCTTTCATGAAACTGTAAATTTCTGTGCTACAATGCATCTTTGTACATTTACATCAAAATATTTGTATGATGTAAGGCCTCATAGGAGGCAAGTCTTGTAAACTTATTAGGTTAGTCTTTGAAAATAAAGACTTTGTCATTATTATCATGTGTTGATCTAGCTCAATATAAAACTAATCCAAGATCTTGCGATACAGACTCCAATTGAAAGTGTGTTTAAAATCAGACCTTAAATAAGGCTTTCAGAGTGGTAACAAGTTCATCCAATCAGATGCATGATCACCTCAGAAATATGTGATAATCTTATCCTCTTCATTATCAAATGTGTCATACAAACCAATATTCCACTTGGATCAAAACCGGATCAGAAATACGGCCTCCATTGTAGTAACAAAACTCCGCCCAGCACAAGATCACCTCATTAATACAAAATGGCTACATGATACATTTGGCTGATTAATATGCATATTCTTTCGTTCTTCTTGTTTCTTCCCTTTTCTGTTCTCAACACCATATCATACTGTTTTCCATCTAGTTCAGTTTCTTTTTTGAAATTGTAAATAACTGTGCTATGCATCTTCGCAGTAGAGGGCCTTGTGGGAGATTAGGTTTGTAAACCTTTTGAGTTGCCCTGAAAAAATTTAAGATGTTATTATTATTATTATTAAATTTTTGTTGTTGTTTTTGTTTAGTAAAGTTGATTATTGTCTTCAAAATATTTATCATTAATTCTTATTGGCTGAACACACCATACATCCTCAACAGTAATATACAGTGATTTCAGTTCTGCAAATGTGTGTGTGTGTGTGTGTGTGTGTGTGTGTGTGTGTATTGTGCTTGTCTGTGGCTATGTAAGAAAGAAACAAAATAATTAAGTCAGGAGAGGTTTAACAATTTTGTACACAACAAACAGATGTACTAATAAACAATGTTCACACAGATAGTGAAAAAGATTGCAAACTTAATGAAATAAATTCGAAGATTTCAAATTGAATGAAGAAAAAATAAATCATAAATATTCCTTTGTGAACATCTTGCTCAATCAGGACTAAAAGCAGACTGGCTGCTTAGAAGGTAAGTGATTAGAAAAAAAAAAGTATCACTGCATAATCATTAAGATGCCAACAAATAATTCTTTTGAAACGGTGAGGAGTATATGTATGTAGGCTGCAGACAGAAAAATGTGAAACATACATTTATAAAAGCTATTAAATTTGGGTTTATTTTGCAAAATTCAGGGCAAAACTTTCACATTGGTGATGCTTCTGTTATGCGGCTATCTCATCTGAGTAATACGAGTAGAACATGTTCATAACAAACCCCCTGGAACAAAAAAATTACCTTTTTATATGAATAAAATTATTATTTCCATAATTTATTGTATATCATATTCAATGTAAACACACACACACACACTTGACAGTTTTATCACCTTAACTTTATTGTCTACACTGTATAATTATACTTGTCTTGGACACATACATTATAGCAATTAAGTTTTATCATGTATACCTTCACAAGCTCACACCCAAAATTTTCGTTAGAAATTTTTATTTTTTACATGCATATCTTGATTGCTATATTTGCAGTGGGATCATAAGGGAAATCTAGGAAATGATTCTTGGAAGTTTATGATGGATAATATTTCTGTGATCATTTCTAAGTGTACTTTCAAATTCTTTTGTTTCCCATCATCTTCCATCACCATGCATTGTACCATATGGCCTTTGTTTCCCATCTTCTTCTGTTGCCATACATTGTACCATCTTCTTAGTTTCCCATCTTTGTTTCACATGGTCTTTGTTTCCCATCTTATTCCATTACCATACAGTGTACCATCTGTCCTTAGCTTCACATTTTCCATTACTAGACATTGTACCATCTGGCGTTTCCACTTTGTTTCCACTCTTCTGTTACCAATACCATACATTGTATCATCTTGGTCTTTGTTTCCCATCTTCTTCCATTACCATACATTGTACCATATGTCCTTAGCTTCCACTCTTCTGTTACCATTACCATACATGGTATCATTTGGCCATTGTTTCCCATCTTCCTCTGTCACTATAATTTACTGTACCATTTGGCCTTTGTTTCCCATCTTCTTCCATTACTATCTATTGTACCATCTGACCTTTGTTCCCATCTTCTTCCATTACCATTCATTGTACCATATGCCCTTAGTGTCCACTCTTCTATTACCATTACCATACATTGTACCATCAGGTTTTTGTTTCCCATCTTCCTCTATTACTATCTATCTTACCATCTGGCCTTTGTTCCCATCTTCTTCCATTACCATACATTGTACCATATGCCCTTAGCTTCCACTCTTCTATTTCCATTACCATACATTGTACCATCAGGTCTTTGCTTCCCATCTTCCTCCATTACTATCTATTGTACCATCTGACCTTTGTTCCCATCTTCTTCCATTACCATACATGGTACCATTTGGTCTTTGTTTCCCATCTTCTTCAGTTACCATACATTGTACCATATGCCCTTAGTTTCCACACTTCTGTTACCATTACCATACATTGTACCATCAGGCCTTCGTTTCCCATCTTTCTCTATTACTATCTATTGTACCATTTGGCCTTTGTTCCCATCTTTTTCCATTACCATACATGGTACCATTTGGCCATTGTTTCCCCTCTTCCTCCATTACTATCTATTGTACCATCTGACCTTTGTTCCCATCTTCTTGCATTACCATACATGGTACCATTTGGCCTTTGTTTCCCATCTTCTTCCATCTCTACATTGTCCTGTCTGGCCATTGTTTCCCATCTTCTTCCATTACCATAAATTGTACCATCTGGTCTTTGTTTCCCATCTTCTTCCATCACTAGACATTGTACCCATCTGGACTTCGTTTTCATAAGCTGGGGATCTGACTACAATGATGTAGGCTATAATAATAAAGTACATGTTCCCGGAACTCATACATTGCAAAGTGATGTTTTGAAAAACTAGATATGTCAGTAGGTGAGTACTTGTCATACAAAATACCCCCCCCCCCTAGAAGTAATAATCTGACACTTGCCTTTCTTATGTGTGACATAATTTATGTCACGACAAATACTTTGGTGGTTCTGTAGATGTATTAACTGTCAAGACAATGAAACCTGAAAGACACACTATTTTGTACAGTTGCTGTCATAGGACAACGTTACTCAACTATGCAAAATGACTTGATATGAAAAACAGCCAACAATGATAACATGAGAAATAATATTAGCATAAAATTTCTTATTACCAACATTGTTCAGCATATTCTTGTAGCCTCATCATTTTGCAAATGTTTTATTGTCGTTCAGGTGAAGAATAAACTATTATCTATGTTATACAGAATGAACATATCAACTGAATTGGACAGATGAGTGGACAGGATGGAGATTATATCCGTAAAAGCGCAAATATAAAACTATGTATTAAGTTTTCTTTCCTTCACCAAGTTTTTATTGAATTACTATCTCTATTCACTTGTAAGTCGAGTCCAACTGCAAACTGCACAGACCCAGATCTGCCTTTGCATAATGCATCAACAGATCTAATTTCTCTGCAATTTGTTGGGAGTAATCAGTAGAACTAACATCATAGACTCAGATCTGCCAGTGAATTATGTGAAGGCAGATCTGGCTTTCTGTTGTTTGCAGCGGAACTAGACTTGAAAGTGGGTAACTACGATTCTTTTGTTTATACATGCAGACTTTCATAAAATCATTATACAGTGGCATATCACACAAAGGATGTAAAAAGACAAGAAAAAAAATTCCTGCATGACCACAATTTGACGACGTGAGGGCCATTACTAGTCAGGCTATGTATCGTACGTACTCACCTTTTTAAGTCAAGTGCAACTACAAAAAACAGAGACCTTGATCTGCCGCAGACATGTGAAACTTCCTCCACAGTACAAGCTGGACAAGTGACTTTTAAAGCCACACCCTATTTTGTAAATTAAAGGGTATCAAACCAGGTCACTGGCCAGATTCAACCTGCTGGTCATATTTTGCTCACTCCTGATCTACCATCTTGCACTGGCAGATCAGGGTGCTGAAAAAGTCATAAACTAAAACAGATTAAATATAAAACTTGTACAAAAGTACTCAAGGAAGAGAAAGTATTCCAAATAAGGCAAACATTAGGTACGCAAAGATAAAAGCTAAGGATTTTTTAAAAAAATGTACAAAATATCTATCATATAAAAGATGCAAGTGAAAATGTAAATGGTCAAAAATTGATATGTGATCTTCATTCACTCCCAATGTCCAAAATTTACTATCATGGTACATTATCATGAAGACTATTCATCGAGTTCTCATTAAAATACTTTAGCCTCATAGGATGGAAGCAGACACACTAGACAAGAAAGTGTTCCACCATCATTGGACACTGGCAGGATGCTATGATTTGAGATTCATCTTTTTAGAAGTTTTGCACAAGTCAGGATTTTTTGTCCAATACACAAATCAACACAATGCTACTTGGCAATTTGTTCATTACAAGTATTGCATTTGAAATCATGCTAGTGTAGTTTTCATTTGACATATTTTTCCTGTATTGAAGAACAGGCTGATTTAAATAATATTTGAAATCAGTATATGGAATCTTCCATTTGGAAATGGAAGACTGCACCCCAGTCATGCAGCCAGCACTACATAATACCTTTTGCAGATTTATTTGTGACTTAGGATCCCAGGGACAAGGGGCACTGTATCCCCCACCATCCAGGTTTTGGGGACACATAATATTTTAGAGTGAAATGCACTAATAGTGCTAAAAAATGAGTTATAATGTTGTACGCTTCAGCAGTTTCATCCTGCCTTGCTAGTCGCTCAGCATCAAGAGGTTAAGTGTTAGGACTGATCAGCCTGGTGTCAGGATAATGTGACTTCGTGGGACATCATGCTACATGTCTGCAGCATGATGGACATCACTATAAACTGCCACACTGCAGACATCATAGCAATCTGACTGAAAAATGGTTAAAGCTACGTTATAAGTCCAAAATCAAACACATACACACACACTCAACAGTTTTATCACCTTAACTTTGTTGTCTACACAGTATAATCATACCTGTCTTGGACACTTACATTATAGCAATTAAGTTTTTATCATGTGCTTAAGTCACTCATAAAAACATTCACCTTTTTAATATCTGGATAACCTAAAATGAGCTGCACTACAAAATTTTCCATTCTGGATCTCATCGAACTTCAATGTACATGCAGTATCTACCAGCATTTATTATAATAGATACCCTTGTGTTCTGAACAACTTGTATTTCCAGCTAATGGATCATTAATCAGTGACAAAATGTGTATTTGCCTAAATTTGGTTCTTTTGTCATTACTTCAGCCTCGAAATAAATTTAATCTTCCTTGCTGTAGGGCATGTTTAACATTGAAAATATGTTACATTAACAGCTGTCAAACACTTTACCTTGCAACTAAGCTGAAACCTTGGATGTTTTCATTGCCTGATAAATTGTTTTCAGGTATACTTATCGCCATCTTACAGTTTATATTACTATTATAGGGCTAAATTGATTTATTTCAGGTACTATGGTATTTTTATTAGTTTTAGAAGAGAAGATATATTTGTGTTTAAATTTTGTAAATTCTCTCCTTAAATTTAAGAATAGTATGTCTGTGATAGAGGAGTAGCTAATTAGTCACTGTTAAATTCAGAGGCTAAAATCCTGGGTGAATAAGTTATTATCAGCAGCCACTCCAAGGCGATGGTGTCAAGTTACAGTGCTAGCTGAGAAACTGAAACAAAGAAGTCAATAATGACAGTTGGAATGTGCGTTTGTAAAGCTAATTAAAATCAATTATAGCAGGTTTGCCTTAATACTTAAACACTAAAATTAGTGACCAGTTGTAGGGAAATTTGAATCTCTTTTAGTAGGTATAAAGTGCTTAAAATAGAGTTGGGTAGTTATAGTTTAATGTTGAATTACTTTGCTGATAAGGATAAAGATTACAAGTTATTTCCTACTTAATATAATATTTTTGAAAATTCTAACATACAGTATCAGTGGGAAAAGAGTGTGTATGGAGAGTAGATATATGACTTTATTTTGGACTACATAATTTAGATTTTGTGCATTTTTGATATGTAGATTAGAGTTAGATAAAGGGTCTGCATCTAACACAATCAGACCAGAAGTTTAGTTTAGAAAAGGTCTTCAGGGAATGCTCTCTGTGAAGTCTGCTAGGATTGTTTTTAAGCCAGGTCAAACATAGTAACCTAAATTCCAACTATCGTAACTAAAAATAATGAAATTATAAGACTACTTGCATTAGATCAATTGCAGAGGTGGCTTACATGCTATAGGTCCTAGGGTTTGTCAACTAGCACAACTGGACTGAATTTGATCAATCTGTACGGACTGGAGTTTCGGGGCGTACACGACACCAGAAACTGATGCGTTTGCATCCCCCCTGGGTCCCTTTCCTCCTTTTCCTCTGCCAGACAAATAAGAAGTGCGACATTGCACATAAACACGGAGCTGTGATGGCACCAATTTCACAGCCCCGACCAATTGAGAAGCCTGACCCTCAAGCATTAACCAGTCGTGAAAGCACTAAGTTTGCATAGGCAAGTTTAATCCTTTCAAGTCAAGTTTCAAGTGTGAGGGAGTCAGCATGAAAAACTAGAGGTATCAGAGTTACATTAAAAGGTAAAAAAGAAAAACCCTCTTTTATGTGACTTATTCCCCATAACGCGGTTCCATCAAGCGGCGCTACTACATTACCTTTGCAACTATGGCTGTTGCTAGCAGGAACAGAGATATGGATGAAGAGTCGCCAATTTAAAGCTAATGACATATTTTCAAACTGATTTTCTGAAAAAAATCGCAACCGAGGCAATCATGGGATCAAGATTTGGGTGACATTCATGATTTCATCATTCTGAATTCATGCTGAAAATGGGATCTTGTTGCTGCAAGAATTGAAGGGAGGGGGGAGGGGAGGTTGAAGCCTGTAATGTTATGGGATGTGAATATCAAGCATGCACATGTTATCAGTAATTTTAGTGCAGTTTTCATATGCAGTAAGTTGAATGAATACGGATGTTATAGGTTCAGATTGAACTTGATAACTTCAATTAATTGATGGAGCAATGCACAACAGGAATGTAGACTAATATGTAACTCACTTCAGCAATACATGTAGATTTGCTGAGTTTGTTTCATCATTTCTTTCCATTAATTTCTAGTTAAAGTATAATCATTAATATACATGAGAGAGAGAGAGCGAGAGAGCATATAGCTAATAATGTGTTAAGAATGATCTTAAAACCACCCAGACTTGCTATATTAATGGAGAGCATGGTAGCTCAGCTGGTAGAGTATTAGACTCATAATCCAAGGGTCCCAGGTTCGATACTTATGCAGACCAGCCAGGTTTGGTTGCTCTGGCATGTTCTTGGAAAAGGAACATAAGCATCCATTTCCTCAACATGTTGTAGCCAGTAATGTGGTAAAAGCACTTTAAAAACCAACCAAACCAAATTAAAATACACTGTATATTGTGATAGATAAATACAGTTCACTGTATATTGTGATAGATAAATACAGTTAACTATATATTGTGATGGATAAATACAGTTCACTGTATATTGTGATAGATAAATACAGTTCACTGTATATTGTGACAGATAAATACAGTTCACTGTATATTGTGATAGATAAATACAGTTCACTGTATATTGTGCATGTTAATCAATATGATCTAAATGAGTGGACTGCATTTCATTTGAAGCTGTGGTGGCTGAACAGTGTAATAAATGATGCATGAACTATACTTTGTTGTCTCTCCAGTGTTTCTCAAAGCCTTTAAATTCCACCCCTTAAAGTCTGGTTTTGGGAGTGGATAATGGTAATAATAGCTAAATACGTTGACTTGGGAGAACAGTGGCTTGGAACAAAAAAAAAGCAAACCAGATAATTAATCTCTTGTTTTGAAATGGAAAAGAATGTTCTTATTAAACGATTGTTGTCTTGTATGTCCTGTTGAATGGACTAACATATCATGGTCAATATCAGCTTTATTCAGATTTGTTATGTGTACAAGGGCTGATAAAAGCAGCTATGTAATTCTTTATTGCATTTGACCTAATCTAAATGACAAACCTAAACTCCCATTTCTGTTTACCATAGAAGATTTATTACTTCGTTGATCACAGCATTTGCAATGAAAAGCTATTTACCAGATGCACCTTTGGGCCAAAATGAAATATGATGAAAAAGATTATTCTTTAAAGAAAAGGTGAATTTTCATTTTAAAATGCAGATACTGCAAGGCCCATGTATGCTAGTTCTTACTTACTCAGCAGACTGTATCAGGATACAATTAACTAATTTTGACAGGGCCTACCTACTTAATGGGAACAGATGTGATGGGTTATTGTACCCTACATGTATTACCTGTTACTCACTGGTGATTTGGCAGTTAACATCAGCCTGAGGTAAAAAGTCCTGTGATAGTAAATGGTGTGTTTCCTCATTTGAAGGTTGGGTGAACTGCAAGCACTGCCACTTTTGTATTTATACAGGAGACCTTTGAGTAAAAATAATCCTTACCTTTAAGTGCAGTGGTAAAGGCAGCTAAATTAGGCAGGGACTATATCATATAGTAGTTCATTTGCAATTCTATCTCATAAACCTGACATAGTTATTCACTGACAAATAGGTAAAGTGTGACGTTTTGTTGACTTGTATACATTGTGGCCTCAGTTAATAAGAGGTTTTCAGTAGGACAGGCAGTGGCCGAATAGTGAGGAAAGGACCTAATGTGGACATTGGTCCAATTTCAACTGGAGTGAATTCTAGTGAATAATTTTCATAAACTTGCAGTGTTTGCATGTTATCATTCTGGAGCTGTGCTGTTTCATATGAATATTTGGAAAACTGTGTCAAATGTTGCAGTTTCCGCCCATCAGCGTCATCTCTGGACTTCAAGGACTCAGATATAGGGACTGATCCTGAAACAAAATATTTATAATTGTCCATGAAAGTCACCACTACAAAAATGGTTCATAATTTTAAATTTTAATTAGCATGGATCAGAAGAGTACATTTTGCCCTGTTTCATTTCCGTGATCAGTTCCATTCAGGTAAAGAGTAATTTTAAATATATGTGGTATATGTAGGTGGTTAGAGGTAGGAAGACCATGACCGGAGAAAGTTTGTACCATCCAATCGAATCCAAAATCCACGGAGGGGGTCAGGTCTTAGGTGAGGGAGAATTTTCTAGACCCCAGTACCACCCGCTAGATGCGTGTGACGGCATTGATCTTCAAGCAATTTTAGAAGAGGATACAGAAGAGGAGGAAGATGTGCACACAATGGGGTAAGATCTTTGACTAGCAAACATTCCAGATCTAAAAAGCGTTGTACCTGGAACCCAGTGGCAACCATAATATAGGGTCTGGATTTCAAAATGCCAGTATTGGGCTACTACTAAGTGTTGATTTCAGGTTGTCTATTTGGGGTTTTGCATGATATCATTGTTTATTATATGTTTTATCTTGACGTCTATGCAAAATATTTTACAAGGGAGAATACATATTAATATCTCATACCAAATAACAAGTTTACTATATACAGTCACTTGTAAGTTGAGTCCAACTGCAAACTGCACAGACCCAGATCTGCCAGTGTATATTGCACTGGCAGATCAGGGTCTGTAAGTTCGTTAGGAGTAATCAGTAGAACAGTGACCATAAAGCCTCCTCTGCTGACACATTATGCAATGATAGATCAAGGTTTGTGTTCTTTGCAGTTGAACTTGACTTATAAGCAAGTATATATGGTAAATCTTGAAATCTAGCAGTTTCTATACAGTTCTCTCAGTCTGTAACTAATTTTAAGTACCTGACTTTGAATCCATTGCAAGCAGTTTTCTAAAACATATTGATGCATAGTATATTGCTTTTGTATACCTTAGTACCCCATGCATAACAGGTACCTAAATCGCGAACAGCGTTGGTCGAGATCATCCATTACATGCAGAATATCAGGACTCTGCATCACAAATTGTCAAAGCAGTTTTCATGATTTTTGGTGAATGTTACTCCAGACATCAAAACCTTATCCAAAATTTAACAGATACAGCCATTTGATTGGTCAGAATATTTCAACTTTGATGTAGAGTCAATTTTTTATGGTCTTTTTTGATCTTCATCATGGACATATATGTTTTACAAGAAAAAAAATCAAATTACTTTTGGAATTTTTTTTTTAAATGTAAACCTTGTTTGGATGAATATACAAAAATTAGTCAGCATAGGAAAATGAAATTTATTAGGTAGGTTTTTATACATATGTAAATGACCTTATGTTTTTGTGCCTGTTGCATTTTTGTAATTGCGAACATTTTTAGCATGATTATGTAATAAGCACTTGACCTAGAAAATGAACTTTTGTAATGATAATAATAATAATAATAATAATGCTTTATTTATAGAGGGTGACTCATTAGTCAAGGACTATTCTCCCTTGAGGCCCTTTTATGGAGAGTATAACAATGCACATTATTTGAGGATAGCAATAATTACTGTTTATTTTAACATGTTTAGTATTAAAATAGAAACACATACATGCTCATGATATCTCTTCTTAAATACTCTAATATTTTCAGCAGATTTTACATGTAGTGGAAGCTTGTTCCACAGAGCTGTACCAGAGTTTTGGAAGCTGTTTTTAAATTGTTCTGTTCATGGTTTTGGTGCTAGAAGGTTTCCATGTGATATTGATCTCAGCTGGTATTGTGTTGAAAAAGGCCTGAATAAGTCCTGAAGATACTCTGATGCAGTTCCATGTAGACATTTATATAAAAAAAACTGCCTTGTGAAAATCTATCAATTCATATATTGTGAACCATTTGAGTTCTGTAAACAATGCTTTTGAGGGATGATCAATAGATGCATGTAAATTATTATCTACGGACACATCTACAAGCTTTTCTTGTTTGACATTTTCTAATGGATGATTATTTTTTGCAAGAGATAGTTCTGGGTTCCCTGACTTGTGTAGTTTTTGTGATGTCCCCAAAATCATACATTTTGTTTTACCTTCATTAATTTTATCATCCTATTTTGTTGTGTCCAGTTTTGGACTGTAATAAGGTCCAAGTTTAATCTCATTTGGATAACTTCAGTATCAGAACTAGATGTATACAAGGTTGCATTGTCTGCAAACAAATCTGTATTTGAGGATTCATTATTTAATGGTAGATCATTGATATAGATAAGGAAGAGGAGAGGGCCTAAAACTGAGCCTTGAGGGACCCCTGAATGAATAGTGCGAGTTTGAGAGTGAGAGCTAATATTGCCAATGCTTACATGTTGAGACCTTTGGTTTAGGTATGATCTAAACCAGTTTAAAGAAGGATTGTCGAACCTGTAACAGTTCAACTTTTGCAGCAGAATTTCATGATCAACAAGATCAAAGGCTTTCTTGAAATCAAGGAAAACAATCCCAGTCATATGTCCATTATCCATTTCCTTCAGCCAAAGATCAAGTAATTTGGTAAGTTCTGTTTGGCATGAGTGGTACTTTCTAAATCCTGATTGCACTTTATGAAATAGAGAGTATGTTTCAAAAAAATTATAAACCTGAATGGCTACATGCTTTTCAAATGATTTTGACAATACAGGTAGAATTGATATTGGTCTGTAATTCCCTGGATCCTCCTTTTCTCCTTTCTTAAAGATAGATGTAACCTTTGCACATTTCAGTGTTTTTGGAAAATTAACACTCATTATACTTAAGTTTATGATATGTGTTAATGACTTCGTTATTACTGGTGTAGCAATTTTAAGAATGTATGGACCAATACCATCCAGTCCAGAGGATTTATTAATATTTACCTTAATTAGCATATCAAAAACATCAGCTTCACTAACATTAGCTATTGAAAGATAACTATCATCAGGAATTGTAGCTCTTATAAATGATAGAAGAGCATCAAAGTTCAATGGGGATGTTAGTCTGGTTCTGAATACTGTTAATGGAGATGCTTATGAAGAAATTGTTGAATATTTCCACAATGTCTTGTACAGATGTTGCTATACCATCATTTTGCTTAAGTCTAAGGGGAAAACAACTGTTCTTTTGGTGGATTCAGCTCTTTTAGATGCTTCCACAATGACTTGGTACTCTTACTTACTGTCTACATGGTCCTAAAAGGAAATGATGCCAGTTTGATGTCCAATATGTTCACCATCATGAAAGTCTTGTTATTGTTACTAAACAAAAATGAGAAGTCATATCAACTTCACCAGAAGACTTCTTGTGATGTCTTGTTATAACTTGTTTCTATATACAGTGTGACCCCGCTATAACACGGTAATTGGGAGCCATAGAACCCAACCGTGTTAATAGACCGAACCGTGTTATAAGCAACCAGGTCAGCTGAAGAAAATGATGCATGTACCTGAAAAAAATGTTGGGGGGGGTAGGTAATAAATGCAGGCGCAAAATACATGCTTCATTGGCACAGTTATCATCTTAAATCGATGCATATTAAATGAGAAATACACCTGTAGTGAAAACAGAGAAGGCATATATAATATTTTACTTTATTCAGAGAACCACGCATTGGTACATATACGTGTATACTGTTTATATATACATCTATTGTATAGCAATGAATAAAGTATCAACACCGTGTACTCACCCGCGAATCACGTCACATACATTGAATCCAAAATACAAGTAATTCCATTGAAAATATGCACACACAAAGATTTAAAATATTCAGTAATTTTGTTACTGGTCATATAGGTCTGTATTCAGTGGGAGAAAAAAATAGCACAATCACGTAAAGAATGATGAAGCACGTGTACTTTTCAGTACGTCCCAAGTCGGTAAAAGTTTGTGTCTTAAGCGCCGTCAGTAGAGTTCGTAAGCATAAACTTTTTTCCTGTAAAAAGGAAACTTTCACAGCACAGTAAAAGTGTTCCAGTCACGTTGCAAACTGAAACAATCCATCAGATTTCATTGCTTTTATTCAAGGTCGGTACTGACTTCCTTTGAAGAAAGGTTCTGTGATTTTCTTTGAAGATTGTAATCGGCTTTCTTTGATGAAGGGTACATGCGTTATTGAAGTCGCCGCTAAAGGACAGCTTTGGAGAACCAAACAAATGCCCGTTTCTTATTGTGGCGGCAACATCAAAAAATTGTATTGCATGATTAAGACTGATTTTTTCCCATTTGCATAGTACGTTTTCATTACAATCGGTGCTTCAAAGGTAATGTTTTCTTTGAAATTTCAGCTACTATTTTATCTGGGTACATTTGTTTTAAATGAATTGGACATGTATGGTCAATTGTAGTTACTCTTCCTCCCTGCCTGTTGAATAGACAAGTGGGAGCTTGCTTTTTTTTTTTTTGTTTTACATTTGTGGTCGTGGTGTGATGCTGCCTTCTATGCATGGGTCAGAAATTTAAAGAAAGGGTAAATCGATGATAGAGACACAGGTGTTCTGGTCTGATAGGGATTACTACAGAAAATGTGAATGTTCTGAAGGATTTAATTCTGAGTGAAAAGAAAAGGAATTTTATTTACCATCCACATGCAAATGTCAGTCTATGTAAATATATTAGTTACTAGCGAGCGGCCAAAAATACAACGAAAGATAGATTATGAGATAATGCCTCGTCCGGTTGATCTCTGCTACCAGAAATGTAAATTTGAAAAAAAAAGTGAATATCTCAAAACATACAGTGCTCATGCTAGATGTCAAGATAAGCGGATTATGATCTAACAATGCACTGTTAAGATGGTTTGTCAATATGGACAAAGAATTTGTTTATGTAACAATAGATAAATTTCAGTGCATTTTATATCAACTTTGCAGCTTCCTTTCATGGGGCCTCTGATTTTCTCCACTCCAAATTGATGGTTGTATGTACAAGTTTAAGCAGCCAACAACGTCGCCAATAAAAAAAAGATCGCCAGATGGTGTATTTTGCTGCCAATAAGGAAAAAAAAAATATCGCAGTTTGTGACATTGGCGAAGCCCAGCGCGATTCCTGAATAAACTTTTTACATATTATTTTTCGTACTTTTAAGAAGAAAACATTTTTCGTATATGAGAAAAATGCATATAAAATTTCATGAGCCATGCCACGATCGTCTTGTATTATTCATACGCGATCTCTTCCCTAAAATGATAATAAACTTTATTTTGTTTTTTTTTGTACTTTTGAGATTTTTTTTTTCGTGTTCGAGAAAAATACATGTATATGAAATTTCGGGAGCCACACCATGACTGTGTTATATCTGAATTCGTGTTATAACGGAGCGTGCTATAGCGGGGTCACACTGTATAAATTATGTGCATAGCTTTTTTACATTTAAAACTTATTGAATGACTTTTTGACCTTTTGGATTTGCACTTACAATATATATATATATATATATATATATATATATATATATATATATAGTGTAACACTATGCCGTTAAAAAATTCTGGACAAAAGAGGTTTAAAAGTTGATCACCTGGATTTCACAAAATGTTATGATTAGGCCAGTTACCGCACGGTATGTACTATAAATATTACATCACCCCCACCTCCCTCCCCCAATAAAATTATTAGCTCCACTGGTCATAGAATGGAAGAGCCTATGGGATGGCCATCTGGAAAATCTTATTACAAGTACACCAAGATGGCTGGTCATCTCAACATTGCACTATCACCAGAAGACTTCTTATGCTGTCTACATGATCCTAAAAGGAAATGATGCCAGTTTGATGTCCAATATGTTCACCATCTTGAAAATCTTGTTACCTCACCGGAAGACTTCTAATGATGCCTTCTTGGTACGAAACTAAAATGGTGCTGATCTGATGTCATATATGGTCACAATGGTTCTACATGAAAATTATGCAGATTTGCTCTCTAGGTTGCCACCATGGTGGCGATCTTGAAGATGTTATCTCCACTCCTCCCAAATGGATGGTTATATCAGCATAGGGTTTTCACTGACACACTTTTTCTGATATGTACATGGCTTTAAATGAAAATTGTGTCTATCATACATCCAGTATGGCCGTCACAGTAACTGCAATGAAAACTTTTGTCATTGCTACACTCTCTGAATAGATGTTAATATTGACATGAGGTTTTATCAAAATACTTATAATGATGTCTGTTCAGTTCTAAATGATAACGGTGCCAATTGGACATCCAAAATGTCCACCACAGCAGCTAATTTGAAAATCATATTATTCCTGAAGAATAACAGATGGTTTCAACATTCAGCAGTTACAAGAAAAAATATCCTGAATCTTGAATTCCAGGAAATTATTTTTGCCCAGTCGAGTGTAACTCCCTCTGAAGTACTCTTGTGTAAAACAGTATGGTGGTATGAGATACTATTGTTGCATGTAATTGTGCTATATATTTAGCTTTCTGAAAGAAAATGTTATTTTTGTAAATAAATACTTTGAGAAAAAAACTTGTGAAACATTGCAGCGTACTAGTATTACTAAAACTTAAGTAAGAGCAAGTCCTGAACCAAAATGACACATTTTCTGGTACATTTAATAAATAAATATATCAGTGTTTTCTTATTCATTACAACTTTTCTGTCTCTGTTTTTTTTTTAAAATTAAATTTCACCATTATCTTGCCACATTAATTTTCAGAAAAAATTTGACCATGAAGAACCAGTTGAATTTTGTGACCCTATTACATACAAGTCCAACTGCATGTTCATGTTTTTATGTGTAATTATGTACCATAGATGTTTTGTTTGGAATGCATGTTTATGTGTGTAATTATTTACCATAGATGTTTTGTTTGGAATGCATGTTTATGTGTGTAATTATTTACCGTAGATGTTTTGTTTGGAATGCATGTTTATGTGTGTAATTATGTACCATAGATGTTTTGTTTGGAATGCATGTTTATGTGTGTAATTATGTACCATAGATGTTTTGTTTGGAATGCATGTTTATGTGTGTAATTATGTACCATAGATGTTTTGTTTGGAATGCATGAAAATATGTGTAATTATGTACCACAGATGTTTTGTTTGGAATGCATATCTGTATGTGTAATTATCAACCATATATGTCCAGTTTGGAATGTATGTTTTTGTGTAATTAGGTAGCACAGATGTCCTATTTGGAATGTATTTATTTGTGTAATTATGTACAATAGATTTCCTGTTTGGAATGCATGTTTATGTGTGTAATGTACCACAGAAGAAGTCCTGTTTGGAATGCATGTTTATGTATGTAATGTACCACAGAAGAAACCCTGTTTGGAATGCATGTTTATGTGTTTCATTATGTACCACATGTGTCCTGTTAGGAATGCTTTGTGTGTCATTATGTAATCATAGATGTCCTGTTTAGATTTTGTTGTGCTATGTAAACTTCTGTTGGGAACTTAAGGTTTATGTTCCCAATTTGGTCATCAAACCACATAATTTGACTTTTATGATTTTAATAAGCCAAGCAGAAATTAAACATTATCATTAGTAATAACTATTCGTGGTGGTTAGATTACATTAAATACAGCTATGTACAAAAATATTTAGTCAACTGATAAAAGAATAAACAGTAAAATTTGTTTTAGCTCTACTGGCAGTAGACTAGAAGAGCTGATGGGATGCTATGTTGTCCTTTGTCCAACATTTGTCCATCTGTTAGCACAAGTTTGTTATCACTATGCCTCCTAAACTACTTGGAGGATTTTGTTGAAACTTTACACACATTCATCACATTGTCTAGTTTGTCAGAAATGAAAATGATGCTGCTTGGACATTTAATATCGCCACCTTAGCAACCAGCTTGCAATTTTATCACTACTTCTACTGAATGGATGGCCGTATCAACATTGAGTTTTTACCAGAAGATTTCTCATGATGCCTAGTTGGTCCTACATAAATATGGTGCCAGTCTGACTTCCAATATTGTCACCATGACAGCCATTTGAAAATCTTCTCATTACTGTTCCTGAATGGATGGTCATACCAACATGGGGATTTCACGAAAAGAATTCTTATCAGGTCTAGCTAGTCCTAAATAAATATGATGCCCATTTGACAGCCAGTATGGCCACAATAATCGCCATCTTATCACAATTACTGTTCAGTGCCAAGAAAGTCATGCTGACATGGGCTTTCACCAGAAGACTTCTTATGAGGTCCGGTTACTCTTGAATGGAACTGGTGCCAATCTGATGCCCATTATGGCCACCACAGCAACCATCTTTAAAATCTTGTTAAGACTAATCCTGAATGGAAAATCATATTTTGAAAATATTGTTATCTCTTCTCCTTGAAATGGATGGCTATATCAGCATGGGGTTTTCACCAGAAGATTTCTAATGATGTCCACTTTGTCCAAAATGAATATTGGTGCCAAGGTGACATCCACAGTAGCAAATTTGAAAATCTTATTATTACTAGGGAATATCAGAGATGGTTTCGGCACTCAACAGGTATAGGGAAAGAATGGTGTTGTCTTAAATCACTTTAAATTCTTTTTGCCGAGTTGAATATCAGTCCTTTGAGGGACTCTTGTTTTTGTGAGTTTTTAAAACTTCACCAAACATTAAGTTAAAAAATTTTCAGATTCATTTTTTTTAATGACCCCGTAAACATATATTTGTAAACTTAAGGTTACTCACTCTTAATGACCCCAGGTGGCCAAGTGGTCTAAGGTTTTAGCCTTTACTGATCACTGATGTCTCACCAGTATCTGCATGTGTTCGAGTAGATGGTTCTTCCTGGGGTTTTCCTGGGTTCTTCCTCCACCAGTACTTTGGCTGCCATGTGCTGAAAAATGGCATTAAACCAACAAACCAGTTTTGAGTAAATGAATGCTTTAATAGTAAGAAATCTGTATACATGAACACTGGTAGTAAAAAATCAATATACATGAATACTATGGTATTTAAGAAATCTGTATGCTGATTGTAAGACATCAATACACATGAACACTGTGATAGTAAGAAATCTGTATGCATGAACACTGGTAGTAAGAAATATATAAACACTGTAAGACATACACATGAACACTGGTAGTAAGAAATCTGTATACATTAACACTATGGTAGTAAGAATCCTGTATATATGAACACAGTGGCAAGAAATATACACATGAACACTGGTAGTAAGAAATTGTATACACAGAACACTGGTAGTAAGACATCTGTACACATGAACACTGGTAGTAAGAAATCTTTATGCATGAACTCGGGTAGTAACAAATCTTTTCACATGAACACTACTGTAGTAAAAAAAAATAGTGAACACAATAGTAGAAATCTGTATAGATGAACACTTCTTGTAAGACATTGGTAGTAAGACATCTGTATACGTAAACACTGGTTGTTGTTGCAGTTGTAGGGTTTAATGCCATTTTTCAGCACAAGACAGGCTATACATGGCAGCCAGTATGAATGATGGAGGAAGAACCCAGGAAAACCCTGGAAGGAACCACCGACCAATGAAAAGCTACTGGCAAGCTTTCTCATATACCCACATTGGCCAAACTTGAGACTCAAAGCCATGCAGAGGTGAGATTGCAATGATCAATGACGGTGAGCGCTTTACACCACCTTGGCCACTCGGGGCCCCCCATAAACACTAGTAGTAAGAAACCCGCATACATGAACACTATGGTAGTAAGAAATCTGTATACATGAACACTATGGTAGGAAAATAGTAGTGCATGTGCATCCATGTGCATTTTTAGGGATTTGATATTGTCATTTTTAACTGAAGTTTTAGAAAATAACATAATAAATTGTTTGTTCTTGTGTCAGTTTATCAAATACATGTACCTGTTAATTGTTGCCATAATGTAATTCAAGCTTTACTAGCAGTTAGAATTAATGAAAATGCTCAGTTTGTGCTGTTCCCATCTAATGTCATGTAGCCAAGGTACGAAGTGTAATGACCAATGTGGGAACATAAAATCCTCAGTTTATTTTTATTTTCACCTGAAAGGGAAAGGAGACAAAACTTTCTTGTTATTGATTGTTTATTTGTCACGTTATCTGACCCATGATTTTCACCTTCAGGTCCCAGTTTCCCCAAATCTCTAACTTACCCTACATTTGGCATGGGTTTGTTTGTCCATGTGATGTTTGGACATGTCTACTTGGATCTCTCAAGAGGAAGTCTAAAATCTTGACAGAATTGGTTCTAGCAACTGCTGTATCTTGCAAAAACCAAATCTGATAGAGCTGTGTTTTTAAACATGAGTAGGATGTCTTCATAATTATCTAGTATCATATTAGATCTCAACATTTTCTCTTTTCGTTAATGTAACCATCTTGGGTCGGTCATGAACTGTGATGATGTCAAAGACCCTGGAAGAAGGGTACATGTACTACATCATGACATAAAATTATGGCATTAGACCTTAAAGAGTTAATGGAGTTTTTAGAATTTTTAAAAAAATTGTCTAAGAATAAATTATAATTTTTTTACAATTGTACTGCAGAAGTGGTCAAATAAGCAAGAAATAATATTTTTGGATGGCAGTGAAGTTTACCCCTCCTCCTTCCCAATTTAAATTGAGTTTTCAAGTCATGGAGGTTATTTTTAGTTTCACCTGAGATGAGAGTAGACACTAATCCACAGTATTTAGTTTATCAGGCTTTAGAACTTGATCATGTATATCTTGTTGCATGCTTGCTGAAAAAAAAAACCCCAAAACAAATCTAGTATTTGTAGGTCACAATGCCATACATATTCCAAAACATCTGCTTTCCTTAACTGGTTTTACTCTCACAGCCCAAAAGTGCTTGAGCTTTTCTTGTGGTGCCATTTAAACAATGTGAGTTGTTGCTATTTCTTTGTCACACAGGTGAGATACTGCTAATCTGTATACTAAGAGATTTGTCACACAAGTGAGATACTGCTAATCTTTATGCTAAGAGATTTGTCACACAGTGAGATACTGCTAATCTTTATGCTAAGAGATTTGTCACACAGTGAGATACTGTTAATCTTTATGTTAAGAGATTTGTCACACAGTGAGATACTGCTAATCTTTATGCTAAGAGATTTGTCACACAGTGAGATACTGCTAATCTTTATGCTAAGAGATTTGATCTTTTTTAAAAAATTTACCTCCCAGACACTGTGTTGCTGCTTAATGCATTCTTTTCAAAGAATACATCCTGTTCATAATGGTTTTTTTTTTCTCGGTAGATATTTTAATGCAGTTTATGAAGTGGGCTCCAGAGACCTTGGATTTGGAAAATTTGCATGCAGATGAACAAAATAATGAATTTTCAGTTTAAAAGAAAAACAAGACTCTATTTTCAAGCTAAGTAAAACAAATTTGGATGCTGTGTATCAGCTAGTAAGGACTGTCACAAAGAAGGCTGAATTGTAATGAAGTAGTTTCTGAGAGAATTTACACAGCATTTCAAAATTTGTCTATTTTCCCCATTAAAATAAACCTTTTATGAATACATATGTTTAATTAGCTCATTCTCACTTTTTTTTGCTTGGAAATACAAGGACAAAAAAGTTTTATAGAATTTCCATTCTAGATTCACATAATTGGCAGATATCTAGTTTAAAGTGGGAGAATACATGTTTATGTAATTTATGCATCAGGAATAGGACAAGAACTTAGCCCCCACAAAAATGGTTTGAAAATATCAGTTTTGAGTTGTATTATAAAGGAAGTTTTAGCAAGAGAGTACAATAAAATACAGACAAGAGAGTATACTGTCCTACCCAGTATGATGCCATTATATTAGCATTGTTTTGTTAAAACCAAGTATGCCTTTTTATTCGGTTTTACTGTGTTGCTTGTGTAAGTCCTAACCATCATATTTTCACCCAGGTCTGGTCCATTAAAGTTGAGAGATCATGACTCACTACGAGGCAGACTCCGGAAGGTTTTCTATAGAAGAACATCGGCTCGTAAGTATTATATAAGCTACATAAAAATTTTAGCAAGTTACCAATGGAAAAAATAGTGTGATTTTACCCATCTAATTATGACAGTATCCTTCACCATGGAAACATGGTTGAGATGAAGTGTGGTTATTTTATTGCAACATGATATATTGGCAAACTGTGTATTAAATGTTTGCAACAGTATTGAATGTTAAAACAATATAATAGAGAAAACATCAGCCAGATCATTCCTGTATGACAATATCAACAAGTCCATCCCTTGTTAAACATCAACTAGATCATTCCTGTATGACAATATCAAGTTCATCCTTACCAGATCATTCATGTTAGACAAAATCCACAAGTCCATCATTTGTCAAACATCAACCAGATCATTCCTGTTAGACAAGTTGTTCCCAGTCCCAAGGTCACGTCCAAAATCAGGGTCGCAAGGATGTTCTGGAGGTCACAGATGGTTGCCAGGATATTCTGGAGGGTGGCAAAACTTATCAAAATGTGGAAATGGGGTCCTGAGACTTGGAAAAATATATTTTAAGGGTTGCAGCCAAAAAAGTTGGGGACCACTGTGTTTGACAGTATTCACAAGTCCATCCTTTGTTAAACATCAACTACAGCATTCCTGTTAGATAATATCTGTAAATCGATCTTTTAAAAATCAACCAGATAATTCCTGTTAGACAGTATCCACATGTCCATCTTCTGTTACACATCAACCAGGTCATTCTTGGTAGACAATATCTTCAAGTCCATCTTTTGTTACACACGAACCGTTTTGCATGCGTTATCAAGGGATAGGTGTATTAACATCCGTTAAGCCTAGAGGCATGCCTGATTTGGTTTCCTGTTTTTAAAGCCATTTTTCAGCACAGGAGAGGTTATATATGGTAGCCCGTATATTTGGTAGGGGAAGAACCATTGACCCACAGGAAATGACTGACAAGCTTTTTCGCATACCCACACTGGCCAAGCCAAGAACCCACCCAGACAGGGGTGACATGTTAGTGATCTGTAAAAGACAGGTGCTTTAGACCACTCAGCCACTTGGGGCCCCTGAGGCATGCCTGAAAAGATATTAAAATAATGTATATGCTCACTTATAAGTACTGCAGACTATATAGACCCTAAACTGCTGTCACATAATGGTTGATTTGAGGTGGACATACACTGGTAAACTCCTTCATCTTCAGTCCAACAAACTTTCAGAGTTGAGTATTGTTGGTTAACCTACTTCAGAGTTAGGTTGCTAAACCTAATAATTTGGTTACTATTAAAATTGGGGGGAAAAATGTCAAATGATGAGGAGTAATGACATCTGTCAAAAAGTACAGGTTTTCATTAAAGCAAATTAAAGAATAATTGTAAAAAAATAAGAAAAGTTATTTGTTAACTCCTAGATTAGAAGAGCTAATGGGATGGTGGGTGGTGTGCCACACATGGCCCATCCATCTGTTTGCGTAAGTTCATAAATCGTTATCTCTACCCCACCTGAATTACTTAGACTGTTACCTTGAAACTTGATACACATATTTGCCCCAAAGTCTTGGATATCCAGCATGGCTGCCACAGCAGCTGTCTTGAAAATCGTTTTATTAGTCCTGCTGAATGGATTGTCAGATCAACATGGCATTTGCAATAAAAGGTTTCTTAGGGTATCCAGTTGCTTCTTATGAAAATGGGGCCAATCTAAGCTCCAACATTGCTACCATGGAATATCAAAGATTGTCTTAACATCCAGCAGTTAAAAAAGAATAAAGGAAATTCTTTTTGGCCATTAAAGGGACTCTTGTGTTCATAACCACAGCTGTATAGTACATGCATTTTGGAATTTTTTTTTACAATTAAGATCTTTATCTAGAGCACTCTCTCTCATAATAAATAAACTTTTTTGCATTATCTCGTCAGCTGTACTTTGGATGAATTTTTTCGTATCATTCCCAGTTGGGTTGTTTGCGTTTTTTTGTTGTTGTTGTTGGTTTTTTTTTTTTTTTAAATTTGGCTTCCATAACTATTACATTCCTTCATGAATCAGTACAACCAGATTGATTAATGAATTTTTTATTTACTACCTTTGTTTGGTGTCCCTGTCATGCAGATCAGCTTACAAATCTTTGTAGGGGCACCAAGTGGTCTAAAGCACTCACCATTCCGGATCGCTGCCATCTCACCTCTGTCTGCGTGGGTTCGAGTCTCAGGCTCGGCTAACGTGGGTACATGAGAAAGCCTGCCAGTAGCTTCTCATGGTTCTTCCTGGGGTTTTTCAGGGTTCTTCCTCCACCAGTTAAACTGGCCGCCATGTATAGCCTATCTTGTGCTGGAAAATGGCGTTAAACCCTACAACAACAACAACAACAACAGCAAATCTTTGTTGTTAGTTAGCATTAGGAACTTGTACTGCATCAATACCTGTTGTGAGTAGCAAGGTCTGAATCGGTATTTCTTTTTTTTTTTTCAGCAAGATTGTTCTTTCCCTCCAAAAGCCTTTTATATTGTGTTTTTGTGACATTCTTGCCTTCATTTTTCACACTTGTTAACTCCTATTAGAGAAATATTCTCAGGTTTGAAATGAAAATGTCTTCTGTGAATATAATCTTTTGCTTTCCCTCTTTCTTCTTTTGTCATATTTGATAATGTAATACAGTATGACTGTAGTTGGACACTGTAATATGACTGCAGTTTGACATTGTAATATGGCTGTAGTTTGACATTGTAATATGGCTGTAGTTTATGATCTAAGTTTGAAAGTGTTGACATATCTGTTTTCCTGTTAGAATTACAGTTTGTACTGTTATTTGTTTGAATCAAGGGGAATTAGAGTTTGCTGTCAGTCTGGCCACATCTATTTTTGGGCTTTGGTGCAGACCCTACATTCATACTTTGTACTTCTCAAGTGAAAAGTGATGTAAAGCAAACCGATCCACTTGGCTGCCATAAACACTTAAAATATCATTCAAGAACACAAAAACTCTAAGAACATTTCATGTATCCAAAATATCATTGCACACTAGAAATTGATGAACACATGGGGTTGTTAAATTAGAGATTTCTCTGATTACTTAATGCCCTTTGGTGCATATTTCATGCATGTACATGATTATGGCAGATATAAAAGGAATTGAAAACCGAGACAAGACCAGCTATTAAAATTCCTGCATTTATTTACCTTCATCTGTAATTTATTGTTAGGGAATGCCTCACTTGTTAAGTGGTGCTTTTGTTCGGTTATTATTATCTAGGAGATGATCTACCATGGTGTTATTGTCTGGATCTAGTAAATAATAACATAAAATATGAAATTAATGGATGGAATAACAGATGTTGAATATAAAATAGAGAAGTTGAATAGAACAACATGAGCCCCCTATGTAAAATGTAATAATTTAATCAGTTACATAAACAGAATTAAATTGAACATGACATCTGAATGATTCAGTTTCTCTTAGATATAGAATTACAAACTTTATTAGAAATGCAGTTAGACATTCTGTTATACTGGTACAACAAATTTCATCACAGAATCAAGTGACCAATAAAACTCATTGCTGAGCCTGTCGGCATAACCTGGTTGCTTCCGATCATCACAGAGTCAATATTACTGACAGATCAGAGTCACTATATTCCTTTTCCTCTTCTCACTGTCTCTCCAACCTCTCACATATGGAGCTATTCTGTCCTTCAGATAAATAAAATGCAACCTAAATATTTGTCATGATTTTCTTTTCTGGCATTGAACAATATTCCCATTCTTGTTATTTCAGATATCATCTTATTGTAATTCAACAGAGCTAAGGCTGATATGGTCAGTTTGCATCCTGAATGACACACAACCCTATTATCATAAAATTAATGTCTTTTCCTAGCTGCTGCTCGGCATTCCTAGTTCAGCTGTGACATAACTAGACCTCTTAATAAACTATTACGTCCTACTGTGGGCTATAATTCACTAGCTGAACAGTGTCGGTCAGTAAGCGTTCCTAATGCTAACACCATAAATTCTCAGTTGAAAAGAATTCACAACTTAATAACACGAATGAATGGACTTCGTGTCTTGTCTTAACTACATTCCTTGATAACTAGCAATTCATTAACATAGACCTAGTAAGATCAATTCTTAGCATACATGATAATATCATTTAAGACAGATAAATTCACACATTCTCAGGATGAAATTTCTGTTATGTATAAACAAAGAAATTTAAACAAATTCACATCAATGAAATATTATGACATTCTTAAAATACTTGAGTCATATAATATTCAAGACAAATGAATGCACAATTAACTTCTGAACTCAAGGAAAATTGAAGTATGAATTTAAAATGAATAAATGCAGCACATAATTACAGACTTATATCAATGAACATATTGTAATGATTGAGATAAACCTTGTGCTTTCTTGAAACTTGCTCTTTTTTCCTATGGAGCCAAATCTCTCTTTTCCATGTCCCTCACATCGAGACACCTGTCCCTTGGACAATTTATAACAAGAAATGCTTGTTACTCCCCAGGAGTCAGACTTCTTGCCTCCCTGCAGAAAGTTAGACTGCCAAAACTTCTGGGGAAGAATACTTAAAACATTGAATTTCATCAGAGAAGCACATCCCCTCATTTAGCTTATCCAGTTAGGATTAACTTTATCTAACCACCAAAAATTTAACATGCCCATCAAAGTTAGAATAATTCTCTCTAGTCCGCCTTTATTAATAACTATTTCAGGAAAATTTACTGTTTCAAATGGCATGAAGTTTGTCTCAGGTTTATTTCAATGTTGTCATTTCCCACTACTTAACCTCACATTAACATCACCTCTGCTATATCTCTAACCATTGTCCTAGCAGGTCCTAATTAAAAATCAATCATTCCACCAAACCTGAGCATCTCATCCTTTACTGGCAGTGATTTATTGTGGGCCTAGACCATATGTCAAAGTTAATTGTTATGTGTCATGATGACCATGATAAGATTCATCATGTATGTTTTGCATTAACTTTGTTCTTCAAAATTCACTGTTACATGTATGAACATGTAGACATTTCTTGCAAAGCAGTATTCATTATTATCATCTGTCAGCATTACATAAATATTGATTGTACATGCTTTGAATACGGCCCAAATTAGTGTATTGTATACGTGGAGTCCAAGATTGTCTATTTACAAAAATGTACAAAACTGATGGTTGGTATAGGAATATAGGAATCAGACCACTAATTATTTTAAAGCCAGAGAACCAGTCTACTGGCGGGGGAATAAAAAAACATAAATGTACTATATATTTTGAGATGCACCCATTGGTTTCCAAATGGATTTTTTTCCCATTATACTGAACATTTAAAATGCCTCAGTCTGTACTACAGATGACAACAAAATATTTACTTTTATCAGTGTTTCCCATTACTGTCATTTGTGCTTCAGAGACTCCCAAAATTTTAATTTGACCCCAAGTTTTGATGCCAAAGTTTGTTTTTTACTCAGTCCAACACCCAGTTTTGACACCAAGGAGATTTTGACTCAGTCTTGCGCTCCAGGGGATACACTGCTTTTATTTTGATATCTTGTATTTATTTTCCCACTGACAAAATAGAATATGGATATTTAGTGCTAGGCTATGTTATTTAAGTGCAGGCCAGAAAGTCCAACCTGTTTAGTGGCACAAGGTACAAGAAAATGCTTCAAAACACCATCAGGACTGTAAATAAAATTCTCGAATGAATGCATGTGTAGTTTGTATGCCTACCTGATGAGGAAATTAATTGTATTTTTAAATCATATTCTAGGGAAATGAATTAGTGTAGTTTGTACGCCTACCTGATGAGGAAATTGTATTTTTAAATCAAATTAAATGAATTAGTGGTCTGATCCCTATGTAGTAATGATTAATCCAACCATAATCCATTTTTCTCATTAGTCCTGTATGGATTACTTTTGATCATACATAGTCCATGTAATAATCCATAATCCATCTCCACAGACTTTAATTTCAAGACACATTGAACCTATTGAGTGAAATGACCCTGACTAAATTATTGTTGTTGTTGTTGTTCTTGTTGTAGTAGTAATTGTTATCATTGTGACTTTTAAAAAATTGTGGATATTCTATGCTGTATAAATATTTTTTCTCATCACAAGCATTTGGAAATATTGAAGATAAATATAGATGACTGAAAAATTCATTTTCTGTTTTCATCCTTCTGTGCATTAAGTAAGTCTTTATGCTAATATATTTTAATAGATTGAAGAGAGAAAACATGATCATGTGTATTCAGAGAATTCTATTCTTCACTTTTTTCACACAAATTACAATATTTATTTGAGAAGGTTATCTTTTCCAAAATGTTAATTAGCTTCCAACGGTCAGTAGTATTTTTTTTTTTCTCTCTTTAGATAAAGTGAAAAAGAAACAGAAAAGGTAGAATGGTACATTACTAGACAGATAAATGAAAAGTGGACAAGAAGAAATACCCCCCCCCCCCCAAATTTGTCATGTTTTTACTGTCATAAACTCAATGAGCTTGGTTAGAAATTCCATTAATCTATTATTAAGCATTGTGTTTAGTGCTGGCAGGTTACAGCTTTCCATTTACCATGTGTTAGGCCAGTACTGCATTTGTCCTATAATATGTGAAACACCTGGT
This sequence comes from Megalonaias nervosa, assembly GCA_016617855.1. Taxonomy (NCBI): domain Eukaryota; kingdom Metazoa; phylum Mollusca; class Bivalvia; order Unionida; family Unionidae; genus Megalonaias; species Megalonaias nervosa. The sequence goes on along the minus strand of JAECUM010000476.1, from coordinate 150,412 downwards.
GGATGGATATATGCCAATAAATAAATGTATATTTGCATTACACACAAAAAGGTGTGCCAACCTAACCATTATCAGTAGATAATGTGCATTTCAACTGTTGTCAGTGCCATAAATAGATAAATTGCCATTTTTTTGTAGGGTGCAACAGTATCGTGAAAGAGTGATTTTGACCATGATGGATATATAATCATTACATGGAAGTAATATAGGTTTGCATTTCCATTGTCTTTTATGACAGGGCTAATAAGTACAGGAAAGAAGGATAAGTTGTCATTTGTTATAGGGAACAAGAATATCATGAAAGAGCGATTTTGACCATGACGAATGTATAATCATTACACGGAAGTAATATAGGTTCCCATTCCCTTTTTGTCTCTTATGATGGGGCTAATAAGTACAGGTAAGAAAGATTTGGGAAAAAGCAGAATGAACAAATGAGGAAATTGTAATAAAATATAGAATACTACTACTGATAATAACTGGAATTCATGTTTGTACACAGAATACTCAGCATTTTTGTGCCGCTTGATTAGGTCCCTGACGTAAAGTGCTGCCCTTGGGGAAAATGTCTGTTGGGGATCTGCATACATACCTTTATGCCCAGTAAGTGTATATTTAGTTTCCTAAATGAAAAGGTTGCTGCTTGGACATCCAGTATGGCTGCCACAGTAACCATTTTGAAAATCTTGTTATTGCTTCATCTCCTGAGTAGATGGTCACATCAACATTAGTTTTTCACTAAAAGACTTCTTATGTATAGCTGGTACTAAATGAAAATGGTGATGATCATACTTCCTATATTGCTACTCACAGCAGCTGTCTTGAACATTTTATTATTACATAAAGTCACATTTACATTGCACTTTCAGAGGAAGATTTCTGGTCTATGGTACTTGCCTGTACAGGTCACTGACATCTCACATCTGTCCTGCATGGGCGCATGTCTTTGCGTAACTGACATTGTTATGTAGTTATTCTCAGGGTCTTCTTGGGTTCTTCCTGCACTAAATATACTGGACACCACATATAGTCTATCAATTCCAGAAAAATTGTGTTAAACCAGGGGATTTCTTATAGTATTTTAGTTGGTCCTAAATGGAAATTAAGTGCAGCTTGCAAATCAATATGCCTGTCCCAGTGGCCATTTTGAAAATCATCAACTCATTGCTCTCTTTCTCCTGAATGGATGGTTGTACATGTACCAACATATGGTTCTCAAAAAAATATTTAAAAATAAAAATTTTGATGTCTGGTTGGCCCCAAAAGAAAATGATGCTGTTCAGACAACAAATATGGCCACCACAGTGGCCATCTTGAAAATCTTTGTCATCACTACTACTACTGAAGGAATGGATATATCGGCATGGGGTTTTCACTGAAAGAATTTTTATGATGCCTTGCTGGTCTTAAATGAAAATGGTGCCAATTAAAGGTCCACAGTGGCCATTTGAAATTCTTGTAAATGCTACATCTCCAAGATGTCTGGTCATATCAGAGTTGTGCTTGCATCAAAAGACTTGTTACAATATCCCATTGATCCCACATGGAAAGGTGCCAATCTGATATCCAGTAGAGCCACCATGGCATCCATCTTGAATTTTTCATGTTATTGTTATTCCTCCAGTGAAGAATGTGATCAGCATGGTGTTTCCACTAAAAGGTTTCTTACAAGTTCTTGTTGGTCCTAAATGAAAGTGGTAAGAGTCTGACATCAAATGTGTCCACAACATCAGCTGATTTGAAAATCTTATTATTGCTGATGAATATAAGAAATGACTTTGACAATCTTCAGTTAACAGGTAAAAAATGGTCTTATCTTGAATTCATGGACGTTCTTTTTTTGGTTATTAGAGCATCCGTCCCTTCAGGGGACTCATGTTTCAAGTGGAAGGGGATCCCCCCCCCCCCCCCGGTATTTAGTTCTAGAGTAGATTCAGTCATGTGCCTTTCACTGCACTTGCAGTTTTCCTAAGTTGAAGTGCATTTGAATACATTTCATTGTATTGATTCGTATTCAGTAGTCATTCCTCTGTTGTGAACCTGAATGATTAATTGTCATTTGTTTATTTTATCCTGTAGTTCATACATACAGAATTGTTTATGTTGTTGTTGTTGTTGTTGTTATGGCTTTAACACCATTTTCAGCACATGATAAGCTGTACTTGGTGGCCAGTATATTTGGTGGAGGAAGAACCTGAGAAAACTCTGGGAAGAACCACCAATCCACAGAAAGCTACTGGCAAGTTTTCTCATATACCCACTTTAGCTGAGCCCAACCAAGGCTTGAACCCACAAGAACAGAGGTGAGATGTCAGTGATCTTTAAATGCAGGTTCTTTAGACAACTCCGTCAACCAGGGCCCTGTATAGTTTTATGTAGTTGATACATTTAGAATAGTTTTATGTAGTTGATACATTTAGAATAGTTTTATGTAGTTGATAACTGTAGAATAGTTTTATGTAGTTTATAGCTGTGGAATAATTTTATGTAGTTGATAGTGAAGAATAGTGTTATTTAGTTGATACATTAGAATAGTTCCAATTTGTGTTAATTCTGTTTATGCTTTTTAATTGTAGGATTCACCAGTGCAGTGTTTGACTTGGTTGTGAAAACATTGGCATGTATTTTATATGTTGTCAGAATCTATCTTGATGATGTCAGCCTATATGAGTGGTAAGTTGTGTCAGTTTTCATTAGTACAGTAGTCACTCACTGTAAAGTCTGTCAATATACCTGTGTCTGTTGTAAAGCCAGTTTGATTATGGATTCCATTAAATTAGTTAATTTCTGCATGATAATGTCACTAATTTTGGTTCTTTTGTTAATTAGAATATAGAATGCTTTAAAATCCTTAAATAACCCATAATGTATACTTGCAATATTTGTTAGATTTACTGCCCTTTATGTATTGTAGAACTTTGTTATGTCATCTTATAAGAATTAGTTCGTTTTGCAAAATTCTGTTGAAACTTGGAAAGTATTATAGTTACTAGAGTTATTGCCCATTATGTATTGTAGAACTGTGTGATGGTATTTCATTAGAACAACTAGTCCCTGAGTTTTGAAGAATTCTGTTGAAACTTGGGATGTGGTATAGTTATTAGAGTTATTGCCCTTTATGTATTGTAGCATTGTGTGGTCATCTCATTAGATTAACCAGTCCTTTACATTAAAATTTTAATATTATAGTCATCAAATGAAGATGCTCATATCAACAAATCACTTTGCTCATGCAGTTTTTAGTTAAAGTTATGGCCCCTTTTTCACGTAATGTTTTTGATGGATTGCGATGAAACTGAAGATAATATTGACAAATCACTTTGCTCATGCAATTTTTGTTACTGCCCTTCTTGTTTTATAGCTAAATGTTTTATATGATCTTTAGTTCCTTAGTCTCCTTAGTTCAGCTGGTCTTACAGCCTTTGGTGCATTGCTGTGAAACTTAGTAACCATTATATTGATAGCGTAAGTATGCATATCAACAAATAATTTGGATTCCACCATATTTGTTTGATCGGTTTGTTTTGTAGCACAAGTTCATTGGTGCAGCTAGTCTTGCAGTTTTTGCTGATTGTCAAGAAAACATGGTAAATAATATGGTCATCGCCTGTAAACATGCATATTGACCAATCCAGTCACACGATAAAGTTTGATGGTTATTCCCCGTTTTGTTTTGTATGTTAATGTAGTGTATGATAAAATCTTGTTACCACAACTAGTTCTACAGTGTTTGTTGCATTTTATTTAGTGTTTGTGGATGTTATGGACATAATCTATTGATGCAAATAATGACCAATCATTGGTTTTTACAAAAGTTATGGCACTTTATGATCAACAGCTGGATGCATTGTACGACTGTTTTGGGAATGCAGCAGCTCGTGATGTTTTAAGTGGAATGTTGTGAAACTTGCACTTATTATGGTCATCATCAGGTGACTAGCATGTTGAAAACCAGTTCTACTCTACTTATTTCAGAAGTTATGTGCCTTTTTTTAAAACTCTAAATTTATGTCCATCATGAGGTACATTGACTTGGGATGCAGAGGGTGCTGGCATATCTTTATGTAAGCAAATTCATCACCAGTCCTGTAGATTTAGTTTCTATAAAAATACTGTGACATTATTTTTGTAGCATACTGCAGTATAGGGCTTTACCTCAGTATAAAGATATCCTTCACTATATTGATTTACCTCATGTAAGGTTTTACCTCAGTATAATGATATCCCGCCTAAGGATTTTTATCAGTATAAGTCTGTACTGCAGTATAAGGATATCCCTCAGTATAAGGCATTACCTCAGTATAGGACTTTACCTCACTGTAAGGTTAACCTCATAAGATATCTCTCAGTATAAGGATATCTCTCAGCATAAGGTATTACCTCAGTATAGGACTTTATCTCGCTGTAGGTTAACTTCATTATAAGATATCTCTCTGTATAAGGATATCCCTCAGCATAAGGCATTACCTCAGTATAGGACTTTACCTCACTGTAAGGTTAACTTCATTATAAGATATCTCTCTGTATAAGGATATCCCTCAGCATAAGGCATTACCTCAGTATAGGACTTTACCTCACTGTAAGGTTAACCTTATTATAAGATATCTCTCATATAAGGATCTCCTTCCTTCAGTTGCAGCAGAAATCACTTTAATGGCATCCATGCTATATTTAATTGAAGAGATTTCCTTTAACTCACAAATCTCATTAATTGTGGGGAAAAATAATCCTAGGCATATCTGCATAAGAATGATTAACTTAAAATACCTGCTGGAGCACAGTATTTTGCACAGAAAACACAATTTGTGTACTTAAACCTTGCATGTTTTGGTATAAAAACAGTTTCCTGTAAACTCAGCGGTGGTAAAATGTAAAGACCTTTCTTGACACCACAATCTATGCCACTAACATCTAGCATATTAAATGTTAAACAATCCTTATTCACATATCTTCACACAACATGCAGATGGAAGATTGTGACCGCTGTGTAGTTTATTCAGTTAAGTATCACAGGTACATAAAAAGTAAAGGTGATCAGAGATTTACAACCACTTTACGTGAATGAAAGTAGCTGTCCCACCAGTGTTGCTGTGGTAATGGGAGACCAATTCCTGGTAGGTTAATATGTGTAGGTCAGGTAAACAAAAGTGGAACAACTAAGTTCATTTGAAGCCTGTAAATCAGTGATGGATGTTGAAGAAATAAGTTATTACACTTCAGTGCCTTAAATGTTAATGTTTCAACTATCTTTGTTACAGATTATTAACTACCATACTTCATAATCAGCAGCAGTGTTTTCTTGAAGTCAGATTTTACTTAGTACATAGAATGCAAAGTGTGATTGTTTTTGTAGTTGAATAAATAAGTGTGGAACATTGTGGAAGTGTGATTCAATCAAAACGTCAAAACACCACTATGATTCAGAGAAGGATGAGCTGTTTGCAGAGTCCAGCAAATCTTAATTTCAAAACTCCCGGTTGATGGATTTTTGACTTGATGAAGTGCTTCAGCAAGGGGGATAATTATATCCTTCCCACACATTTTACAAATACCATATTAACGTTAGTCCCACAATACTACAAACGCCTTATCAACATTAGTCCCACACTACTACAAATGCCTTTATCAATGTTAGACCCACAATACTACAAAATGCCTTTATCAATGTTAGTCCCACAGTACTACAAATGCCACATCAACATTTGTCATTCAGTAGTATGCAGTATCTATTGGCTTAGTAACACCACTGAGCATCCAAGCAGATGCAAATGTATCATTTATAATGCTGATAAAATTTCAGCAAGATCATCATGGAAGTTTAACCGGCAGTATCATCTAGTCTTAGTGAGTACAAAGATGAACACTAATGACATTTACATTAACTTAATATCCTCAAGTGAATTAGTGAGAGCGGCAGAGTCGGCAACTAAAGTTGTTAATGTATTTCACTATCCAATGGATTTTACAACCAGAAACTTCCTCGAAATTTGTGAGTGTATGTTGTTATAATAATGGTGTAGTAGAATTTAGTGTGTCTTGTTAAAATAATGGCATACTTGATTTTAGTGTGTCTTGATAAAATAATGGCATAGTAGATTTTAGTGTGTGTTGTTAAAGTAATGGCACACTTGATTTTAGTGTCTTGTTAAAATAATGGCATGCTAGATTTTAGTGTGTCTTGTTAAAATAATGGCATACTAGATTTTTGTGTCTTGTTAAGATAATGGCTACTTGATTTTGTGTCTTGCTAAAATAATGGCACGCTTGATTTTAGTGCACTGATAAAGTGAAGCTCATTGAAATGCTTTTATCATAAAGTTTGCTAACTGATGCAGAATCTAATTATTCTGTTCCTATTGAAACAATATCAAAACCTTTTTTTTTTGCTTTTGTTACAGCAATGGGTCTCCCTGCGCAAATAGCACAACCAATGATGACAGTGGAAGTGGGGAGATAAAGATCAACTGGTAGTAATTTTTAGCACGCTTGGTCTTAAGGCCATGTGCGACTATGATATGGTCCTGCATTTGCTTTCCATCTTTTGCAAAAAATTGCTTGTTACCATCTGGGAAACCACATTTGTGATCCAGTTTAATCAAACTTGGAACATGTATATCAAGATCATGAGTTAGTTCAGTTACAAGTGATTTCCATTTATACTACTGACATGATCTTGCGTGTAATGAGTTTGTTTCCACTCCAAGCACCTTAATGTTTATCAGACTTTGATTACACTTGGAATATTGGTTTATATCACCCAGACAACTTCAATAATGAATGAGAGCCATGCATTTTAATGAGGTAATCTTACATCTAATTGGCTGGCTTTTTATCGCTCAGAAACCCATATTTCTGAGCAAACTTGAACTTACTTGAACTTATCATTAAGATTTGAGACGACTTCAGTAATGAGAAAGATCTGCACATATTAATGAGGTAACCTTGCATCAGATTGGTTGTGAGCCTTATTTCTGCTCTGATTTCGATCCAACTTGGAATTCAAGTTCATGCATATTAATGAGGTTACCTTGCATCTGATTGGTTGTGAGCCTTATTTCTGCTCTGATTTTGATCCGACTTAGAATACAAGGTCATGCATATTAAATGAGGTAATCTTAAATTTGATTGGCTGTGCTACTTGTTTCTTGTCTGATTTTGGTCTGACTTGGAATACAAGTTCATGCATATTAATGAGTTAATCTTGCATGTGAATGGCTGTGCTACTTATTTCTGGTGTGATTTCAGTCTGACTTGGAATGCAAGTTAATATCATCAGAAACTTGGATGGGTGAGAGTCATACTTATTAATGAAGTCATCTTGCAGCTGATTGCCTGAGCTTGTAATGACCCAGGCCATATTTTGAAATCCTATTTTAATCACACTTAAAATACAGGTATATATCACCAAGATCTTCAGAGAGACTAATAACGAATGAGATCCACGCAATAATGAGGTGACCATGTATCTGATTGAGATTGTTATTTCTCTGGATGCCATATTTCTGATTTGATTTTGATCATTGTGAATGAGATCCACGCAATAATGAGGTGACCATGTATCTGATTGAGATTGTTATTCTCTGGATGCCATATTTCTGATTTGATTTTGATCATTGTGGAGATATGGGTTTATATCATCATCGTCTCAGACTAGTTTGAATACTAGTATCATCATGTTCTCAGACTAGTTTCAATACTTGTATCATCATGATTTCAAACTAGTTTGAGTACTTTTATCATCATGAAATCAGACTAGTTTGAATACTAGTATCATCATGTTCAAAGACTAGTTTGAATTCTCGTATCATCATGATTTCAAACTAGTTTGAGTGCTTCTATCATCATGAAATCAGACTAGTTTGAATACTCGTATCATTATGATCTCAGACTTGTTTGAACACTCATATCATCATGAGCTCAGACTAGTTTGAATACGAATAAAACCTACAGATGTCAATGTGGTGATCTGGTGTCTGCTTGGCTAAGCATGTTACCACTGTTGAGGTCACATCACTCATCCGATGTGATCTAACCTGGAATATTGGCTTATATGGTCAAGATCTTGGACAGTTTTGTTACTGAGCAAGATTGAACATTTAAATGAGGTAATCTTGCAACTAATTGGCTGAATTTGTTACAACTTACAAGGTCATAGTTCTGTTCCGATGTGATCTAACCTGGAATATTGGTTTATGTCATGAAGATCTTGGACAAATTTGTTATTGACCAAGAAAGATGTATAAAAGTGCAACAGATTAGCTGAACTTGTTACCAATCTGGAGGTCATATTTCTGAACTGATATGGATCAAACTTGTCATATAAGCTGATATTATCAGGGTCTTCGGTGATAGGGATAATGCAAGCATTATCTATGCAGAGTGTTGAGGTGATCATGGATGATTAGCTGAGCTTGCTGCCACATGAGTGACCCTATTACTAATCCAATTTTTTTCAAACTTGCTAATGCTGAATTATATCTCAAGTTGTCCAACAATTTTTTTATAATGAGTCAGAACTGTGTATATTGAGATTATCTCGTGTCTGATTGGTTGAATTAATTAAATAAAAGTGAGATCAACATATATTTAATTAGGTGATCATCCATTTGACTGCCAAAGCATCACACTCAAGAGACTGTATTGGAATTGTGGTCAAATTTTGTACATCAGGAACTCAGAGGAAGACAGTTACGCATTTATATGGTCTTGCATCTGTCTGAGCTTGTCAACACAAAAAACACTATGATAAGCTTCAATGAAAGTTGATAAATAGTTTTCTGACATCACAATGTTGGATGGGGTTTTTCTATCAAGTAAACATGTATCTAATTAGAGGAGCTTTTTATCACTCCAGATACAGAATTTAGATTGCATTTTGCTTAAACTTGTGATATAAGCTGATACCATCATGGAGGTTCTGTAACATGCGAGATCTGTCCATATGTTTGAGGTGATCTGATTGCTTGAGCTTGCTACTGTTATAGAGATTCTATTTCTCATCCAGCTTAGATAAAAAGTAGCCAATGAGTTTATATCCTCGGGATTTGTAAGTTTCATTGTGAGTGACAGTTATGCAGGTAAATAACTCCTTTATACTTGGAAGGAGTTGTTATTAGACTTTAGTAAAATTAGTAAAAGCAACATCATATAAAATTTAAGAGGTAGATTAAATAGGTTTTTGTGTTTATGATAAGAGGCAAAAGCCTCTTTAGTTAAATGATCAGCTGTTAAGTTGTGTAAGTCAGGTGAGTGATATCGGGCCCACTTGTTTTTTTTTTTTTTTTCACAAGTTTGCCTTTAGATCATATACAGTAAAATATGCTATAGTGATTACTGCATATAACAGCCAAATTTGTATTAAGGGCAAATACCTTAGGTTCATTCAATACATAAATTAGTGCATGAAATACATAGTACATGCCTAGTTCAGGGTTCAGATGATATAGTATTTCACAGTACATGCTATCACATATTAGTAGTGCATTATTACCATTTATATGACAAAACAATGTAGAAGGGACTTGCATTGTTGCTTTCATCCATTTGTTTGTATGTCTGCCCATGTACCTGGCAGTTTGTCTATTTAAATTTTGCATTAGTTTGCTGTGGAAGAGTCTTTATTTCCTTTAAATATTTTATTTTTGTGGTAATACACCTTGTAGCATTGGAAGGATAATGATGTGTCATCTTTCTCTCTGTTTTTATGATGTGTGATAATTGGACATAACATTTTCATAAATGTTTTCTGGAATGTATCAATTGTGGCATGTTTGATTATGTAAGATCCATGTATTACATGCTAGCTGTTGTGTCCATTAATTCAACATTGTTGGAACTGAGCAGTGTTTCTATATACTGTATTATATCATACTACACAATGTGCTGTTAAGCTGTGAGCAATGTTTCTGTATACTGTATTGCATCATACTGTCAATGTGCTACCAAGTTTTCAGTACTGTGTGCATGTGAATACACTCTTATAATTTTGTTAGAGGCTCTTTTATACATGGTGTGTTATTTCCCACAAAATAATAGAAATAGAACTAGTTTTTTTTGAGTAATGGTGACTAATCCCTAGCAAGTTGCACAGACCCAGATATGCCCATGCATTTAGTGTCTTCACATCTGGGATCATGCTGTATGCAGTTGGATCTGACTTGTGCATGAATGTATACCATAAAATTGTATGTGAGTATATACCATATGATTGTATGTGAGTATATACCATATGATTGTATGTGAGTATATACCATAAGATTGTACATGAGTATATACCATATAATTGTATGTGAGTATATACCATATGATTGCACGTGAGTGTATACCATATGAATGTATGTGAGTATATACCATATGATTGTACATGAGTATATACCATAAAATTGTATGTGAGTATATACCATATGATTGTATGTGAATATATACCATATGATTATATGTGAGTATATACCATTTAATTGTATGTGAGTATATACCATATGATTATATGTGAGTATATACCATTTAATTGTGTGTGAGTATATACCATATCATTATATGTGAGTATATACCATTTAATTGTGTGTGAGTATATACCATATGATTGTGTGTGAGTATATACCATTTGATTGTATGCAAGTATATACCATATGATTGTATGTGAGAATATACTATATGATTGCATGTGAGTATATACTATATGATTTTGAGTATATTCCATATGATTGTGTGTGAGTATATACCATATAATTGTATGTAAGTATATACTTTATGATTATATGTGAGTATATACCATATGATTGTATGTGAGTATATACTATATGATTGTATGTCAGTATATACCATATGATTGCATGTGAGTATATACCATATGATTTTGAGTATATTCCATATGATTGTGTGTGAGTTTATACCATATGATTGTATGTAAGTATATACTTTATGATTGTATGTGAGTATATACCATATGATTGTACATGAGTATATACCAATAAAATTGAATGTGAGTATATACCATATCTTTGTATGTGAGTATATACCATATGATTGTATGCAAGTATATACCATATGATTGTATGTGAGTATATACCGTTCAATTGTATGTGAGTATATACCATATGATTACATGTGAGTATATACCATTTAATTGTATGTGAGTATATGCCATATCATTATATGTGAGTATATACCATATCATTATATGTGAGTATATACCATATGATTGTACATGAGTATATACCATATAATTGTATGTGAGTATATACCATATGATTGTGAGCATATACCATGTGATTGTATGCAAGTATATACCATATGATTGTATGTGAGAATATACTATATGATTGCATGTGAGTATATACCATATGATTTTGAGTGTATACCATATGATTGTATGTGAGTATATACCATATTATTGTGAGTATATACTTTATGATTGTATGTGAGTATGTACCATATGATTGTATGTGAGTATAAACCATATAATTGTATGTGAGTATATACAAGATTGTACATGAGTATATACCATATAATTGTATGTGAGTATATGTCATATGATTGTACGCGAGTATATACCATATGATTATATGTGAGTATATACCATATGATTGTATGTGAGTATATACCATATGATTGCGAGTATATACCATATGATTGTATGTGAGTACAGTGGAACCTGTCTTGAAAGACCACCCCTTCTGCCAAATAATAATGGTCTCACAAGACAGGTGGTCTCTCATGACAGGTCGTAACACTATATAATCAATAAATCTGTACATGGAGAACCTGGTCTCTCAAGACAGGTGGTCTCACATAGCAGTGGTCTCTCAAGACAGGTTTTACTGTATATACCATATGATTGTATGTGAGTATATACTGTATGATTGCATGTGAGTATATACCATATGATTGCATGTGAATATATACCATTTGATTGTATGTGAGTATATACCATATGATTGTATGTGAGTATATACCATATGATTGTACTTGAGTATATACCATATGATTGTATGTGAGTATATACCATACGATTATATGTGAGTATATACCATATGATTGTATACGAGTGTATAACATATTATTGTATGTGAGTATATGCCATATAAACCATATGATTGTGAGTATATGCCATATAATTATGTGTAAGTATATACCATATGTTTGCATGTGAGTATATATCATGATTGTACATGAGTATATACCATACGATTGTATGTGAGTATATACCATATGATTGTACTTGAGTATATACCATATGATTGTATGTGAGTATATACCTTACGATTGGTTGTGAGTATATACTTTGATTGTACATGAGTATATACCATATGATTGTACGTGAGTATATACCATATGATTGTACATGAATATATACCATATGATTGTATGTGAGTATATACCATATGATTGTATGTATTACCATATGATTGTATGTAAATGGAATAGATCTTGATCTGGCAATAGACGAAACACCAGCCATTCTTATTTTGTCAAAATCATTCTCACTTTTAACCTCAAATTATGCACTTTTATCAGATCCTGTTTTTGCGATTAAATAAAGTTTTCTATAGGGAACCACACTTTGGAGGTGAGTATATCTAGATCACTAAAATGCTTGTAATGTCTGATTGGATTTCTGTTATGAAAGTGTACCTAAGTTCTTTCATCACAAAAACAGTACAATTATGACCAGGGAGACAAGAAAGCACTGCTAGGTGCCCTGATTCACATGATGTCAAAACAAGTGGTAGATGAAAATATGCAGTGTGCTATAAAAATTCCAAACAGAATATGCAGTCAAACAGGATGTGCATGATATTCAGGTTTAATTTATTAATACCAAGAATTTTAGTTTTTCCCCAATGATTTCACCATATCAGAAAACGCTTTGAATAAATGAGGTTTAATGTGTACATTGTGAATTAATCCTATTATTGTGTTTGGATTCCAATACTTTATTGCTAACATTCCTAAAGCAGTAAGGGTTGTCATTTCTGCAAATAGATCTTGGTCTGCACTTTTTCAGATCGGGTGAAAGTTAAACCTAGATATTTACAGTATCTTTAATAATCATTGGGTTTTAGGTCACATTGGATCAGAACACACACACACACACACACATAGTAATGCGAATGTGATTGTATGACCACATTGAGTTTTTAGCATCTGAATCATTAAGGGACACAAATTTTGACTTGTAATCTGGTTATTTGATGCAAACAGCATGGCGTAACCTAGCAGTCACTTTCAGGTTACTATTATAATGTTGTATGACTATCAATTTTCAGGTAATTTATTAAATCACTGTGACTATAATTTACTGAAAAACATACAAAATTGCTTTACATTTCAACCTTTTTAGTTTGAACTTCATCCTATGTCATCAACCAAATTACATGTTGATTAGCTAATATGTGCATGAATATTATTTTATAAATGAAGCATCTGAAACAACAGCCACTAATTTTCACTATGATCATTGTTAGTAACACAAATTCTTAGACACATGTCACTGCAGATTCATGCATGTGATTTACAGTTAAAATCAATAGCTGAATGACACTGAAAAGTTTCTCTGAGGCCAGGCTAACCATGGTGCGAGGGGCACCAATGTTTGTTGAAACTTGATCATGCAGATTTGATACAGATAATGTTACTCTTTTCCATGTCATTTGAGGCTGTGGTGTACTTGTTTATGCTCATTCAGTCATAACTGGGATTCATGGAAGAAAAATTACTTCCAGCCTCATTTGAGAGGATGGTGGTACAGGATAACAAAACAAATAGTTTTCCAATTTCTGGTTCTTTCGTAAGTAAAAAACTGATAGGTATATAATAAACAATATTATCTTGCATTATTCGGTGATTTTCTTGGCCCTTTATCTAGCTGAATTTTTAACCCATTTTTGCACTCTACAAAATGTACATTTTCGAAAGTTTGACCTGAACATTCACAGTTGAGAATATTTAGGTTGGAGATAAAGATAACAAGTAAATTAAGAAAATCTGTTCTCTTTTTCTGTTGAATTTGTAAGTGAAAAAATAATACAGAATTAATATAAATGAATAATCAATACATAACTTTTATTTTATGGGAAAGTAAGTAAATTTTGCCATAATAGATAGTACAAGATTACCCAGTAACTTAATTTAGCCAGCTTTATGAAAGTGTTTACTGACAGCTTGATGGCATTAAAACATGGTGTGCTTAGTTGGTTAATACACATGCAGTCTCGTTTGTTTTTTATTCTAAAAATTCCCAATTGATCTCATTTACACATGAACATTATCCATTCAAAGATCCCAAGGCTCATGTTAAGAAATGGTAGGAGAATCTGTTTTAGCATAGAGGTTTATTGAAATATTTTTATATTTAAAATGCTTGTATTTCCTGTTTGCATCTCAAGATTCTTGAAGAACCACATTTACTTTAGCTGCAGTATCAAAACCATTTCCTTTGATTCAAGAAGTAAAGGTTGTCATAGTTATCGCAGTCTTTGGCAGGAAAAACATCAGTGCAGTTCTCCCTTATTATAACACCCTTCATTATAATGTAGTTCTTAATATAGCATGGCATCATTGTTGTCAGTACAAACCTCTATTCTGATAACACCCTTCATTATAATGCAGTTCTTAATATAACATGGTATCATTGTTGTCAGTACAAATCTCCCTTATTATAATATCTTTATTATAATGCAGTTTGTAATATAACATTGCATCATTGTTGTCGTTACAACTCTCCCTTATTATAATATGTTTATTATAATGCATATATATATATATATATATATATATATATATATATATATATATATATATAACTCTCCTTTATTATAATACTCTTATTATAATGCAGTTCTTTATAACATGGCATCATTGTTGTCAGTATAGTTTTCCCTTATTATAATACTTTCATTATAATGCAGATACATTGTTAACCTGTTTGCATGTCTGTAGAAACATTGGTAACTATGTAAATATCTGTACATTCATTAATTTCCCCATGCCATATGTTAAGGTCAATCATAAAGTGTTTTAGATTTAGCTCTTGAAATGTCTAATTTAATGCTAAATAAGGGTAGGTACAAAAGAGGGAGTCTCTTAATTACAGGTACAGTTGGAGGTTCATCATATGACAGTGTACAGGTGAGACACTGTGTTTCATGGGACTCTTGTGTTGCATTTTACAGCATGCATATAGTAAAATCCAAGTAGAGAAGTCATTTTGTTTTTAGTTTTGAATTTTGTTTTGTTTTTGCTGTTTGCTGTAGGTATGTGTTGTTGTGGGTAAATAGACCCTTCCCTCTGTGGATTATACAAGTGACCTTGGCCCTGGTGACTTTTGTCAAAGCTCTCCTCTATATCTATATTGCAAAGGTGAGATAATTGCCAAGGTGAGATAATTGCATATTGTTTTTTGTATTGGTTTTTACTTTGTTTGTGTGTGTGTTTGTCTTCATAGCCAATCTAATGACATTACAAAATGTGCTTTAAAAAAATTCTGTACTGAACGTATCTTAAACATGTATATTTGCAGGAAAGGGAGAGAAGTTTATATACTATTATAACGGGCATTCATATGAAATTCTTAAACTTTAAAAAATGTTTAAATATAGTTATTACAAGTTTTTGTGTGGATTTGATTCTGTCAAAAACAACAAATTATTTTATATAAAAAATTACTCAAAGAAAAGACATAGTTGATGAAAACATATCAGTAACCATGGTAACTGATAGGATTTTGCACTGTGCTTTGATAAACAGTTGTTTGCAAAAAATATAGTGTTGAAAACCAAACATAAAATTCCTCTACTAATCCTCTGTATTAAACAGAATTCTGCATTTTAATTATGGTAATAACAAATGGTCACATTTTAATTATGGTAATAAGAAAAGGTCACAATTCAATTATGGTAATAACGAAAAGGTCTCATTTCAATTACGATAATAATGAACTGGCACATTCTTGAAAAGAAAACTTAACAAAAACAGTATATGTCAGTAATATTTTATAATAAAAAGAAATAAAAGCTAGAATGAAAGAGGTGGGAATAACTTTTTAGATCATAACTTTATTGTACTGGTAATTGGTATACTATATATAATCATTTATAGTTGAGTCCAACTGCAAACAAAATAGACTCTGATGTGCCAGCATATAGGGTCTATTTTGTTTGTCCTTCTAATTGCTTTGACAAAACTGCATAGACCCAGATCTGCCTGCACATAATGTGATGGCAAATCTGGGTCTGTGCAGTTTGCAGTTGGTCATAACTTACAAGTGAGCTTCTGTGCTAGTCAGTTTGAAATTATTCCTCATAAATATAATGATACAACTTCTATGGTCTTAAAATTCAACAAATTGTTTCCCTAGAATAAAAAGTGAAAATTTTTAAAGAACTTATAGTAATGTAAATTAAATCCCTAATAGGCCTAAAAGATTTATCACAACTCCAAATGTATAAAGTTCCAATTTTGAATTCCAGTGGTATTCCAGATAAGTTCCATAATTGAATGTGTTGATGTGCATGTAGTCTCAAACATGTTAATGTGCCAGTGGTCTGGATTATGGCAGTGTCAGTGGCAAGAGTCTTTTGATGTATCACAATAATTTAATCCAAAACTTTTCTTATCTGAATTCACTGTAATTCCAAATGTTGCAGTCCAAGAATATTATTGATGAGCACTTAGTATCTCAGTAAATGATAATTTAAATGAATAATTCCACCCAAATGAAATGCTGAACACAGCAATAAGACTGATTCTGCTAAAGATGTTTAAGCAAGAAAGAGCAATTTTTAAAGTAAACAACATTATATAAAAAGCTGAAACACAGAAAGTCTCCTACCTAAAACATTCAACAAGTCTAGGGATTTCCAAGTGGAAATCTGTGATGTCTAAGACCCACACCCAAACAAACATGTTTACCTTCATTGATAATGATCTGAATATTTAACACAAACTCATGGACAAATATTAGCTGTGTATTATGTTGTATACAAAATAAATGTTACTGGTCAGGTACAACAATGAATTTGATTTTGGACAAGGTCAGATACCCAGTACAGATGTATATAACATACAGTCATTAAGAAAAGTCAACAAATAATAAAAATTAAATATACATCATAATAATCTTGTTTGTTTAATATTTGTTTACAAAATGCTTTGTAATTATTGTCATGTTTCTGTTCCTGCTGCATTGGATATGTTAGATTATCAGTAAGTATTATATAATTATTAGTGTTGTGATGTGCTAATTATAAATATGATATTCTACAGGTTTCATTAAGTTTAAAATCAATTATAATGAATGGTGGTAGCAATGCACAGTGTGTGACTTATTTGAATCCAATAAAGTATCAGATGCAAATTTTTAAAAAAATCTGTACAAAAAAATAATAAATTTCAAGAAATAATTAACATGACTATATTTCAGCTGTTCTGTACAAATAATGCCAAAACAATGAAGGGCACATGAATGATGCACATTTTCTTTATTGTGTTGTGAACTAATAACTTTATTTTCTGTGTTGCTTGATATGGTTTTACCCAATCTAAATGCTTGTTACAAAAGCTTGCTAAAATTATTTAATTATTTCATAATGAAAGGCATTTCAGTCAGTTCAGTAATGTTTTTTTATGTATGGATAATTGAAATTTAACAAGTTTGTTGCAAGACTATTTTACAATATTTTTGGACTGATCTGTGTATTACATTATAGTGATGATGCCAAGAAGCTTTAGGACAAAATTTTCATCAAAAATTTCACTGCAGCATTTTGTTTCTTCTTAGATTTTTTTCTTGAAATTATTGAAAAACATTTTATACAATTATATTCCATATCTTCATGCAGAGAATAAGAAGGAATACATGAACAGACAAAGCAATACATCTTATTGTACTCTTGATTTTAGGTTGGTTTTGTTTTAGTAATACCTGTCCACATATGTTTATCTGCCCTTGGTTAGTGTTTCCAGTCCAGCAGTTTTTAGTGGATTGCCTTTTAAACTTGGTAGATTTTATGGTCGTCGCATGAAGATGTGCATAGTGACAAATCCTTTAGCTGCTAGACATTTTTTGTTAAGACTTATTCCCATTTTGTTTTGTATCTTAATGTAATGAATGACACAGTCTTGCTGGTGCAGCTAGTCATACAGGTTTTTGATGATTACCTTAAAACTATCTAAATATTATGGTCATTACTTGAAGGTATTCATATCAACAGTTCACTTTACTTCCACAATATTTGTTGTTATTGCTCATTTTGTTTTGTACCTTACAGTAGTGTACAACACAATCTTGTTAGCACAACTAAACCCACAGTTTGTCTTGCATATTTTGGCCATTGCTGTGAAACTTGGCACATATTATGGTCATTATATAGAGATGCATTTATTGGCAAATCTTTGTGCTTCCAGGGTTTTAGTAAGAGTTATTGCCCTTTAGACTTATCTGTAAAATTTGGTACATAATTATCTTTAGACAAATCATCATACTTGCATTATTTTTGGAAGTTATTGCCCTTTAGACTTGCATGGATTGCTGTAAAACTTGGTACATAATTATCTGTAGATAAATCTTCATACTTGCATTATTTTTGGAAGAGTTATTGCCCTATACTAGAGATAAATTTTCCATCTTAGTACAGGGATTGGAAATAGGAAGGGCAAATGTATATTTATATAAGAAAATTGTTGATCATTCCTCTAGTTTTGTTTTATTTCACCCTGCCTAGATTTGGAATATTATTTTGAGGTTAGGCTCAATATATAGGCCATACCTACCGTAGTTTCATGTACATGGCATTACATTATTGATTGTAGGAAATGGACAATAAAAAAATATAGCATTTTCAATTGTCACCTTTCCATGCAGAATGTTCATATTTCTGTTGTACAAAAAAACAAAGTACATTGTTTTTGTTTGTTCCAGGGAACAAGATGTGAGGTATTTTTCCATGGTAGTTTTGTACTTGAATTCATCACATCAGTTCCTCTAATTGCCACAGTGAGTATTTACGGTGTTGGATACACAGTACAGCAATATATCTAATGGGGGTTGAAGTGGTGGATGGAAAGCTAACAAAATTTTGGGAATTGTCATGATCACACTCACTTGATTTTCATTTCTCAGGAAAGACTGTAAATACAATGAAAATTTAGATGCCGAGTTTTCAGACTTGTCAACCCTTACAATATGGCCATAAGTGTTACAGAAATGACCCTTATAATATGGACTTGGGGAATAAAAGCAAAATTTTGGGAATATGATTGTTATAAAATCTGGATACTAGATTGTCTGTGTTTGATTTGCATCTGGATTTTATGTTAGAGTCACTGGAGTTGTTCTGGGAACCAGAATAATTTTACAGGAGTACCTCGGACACTTAAAGCTGCACATATTTATTTCATGTGAAAGATCAAATTGTTGCTTATATTTTATTTTAAAATTGCATCCAGCAAGTGATATTAGTTAAAGACTAAAGGGACAGTAAACCTTTAAAATAGTTTTAATAGTCAATAGAAAATAATATTCAGATTCTTGGTGGTTGAAGATGAGGAAAGGCAACAGTGGCACATTTTGGACACCATGTGTTGATTTGAGTATGTCTTATGACAGGAGAGTTGAGTGTCATCATCGTGAAAAATTTAATAAGTGGCCAAGGCTTACATTGAAAGGAAATAAAAAACCATTGAGCTCTCTAGGGTTTAGAACTGCAGTTTGTGAAACTCCGCTTGAGGTAATTAAGGTCTCAGAATACTTGACAAACTTTCTAGTTGAACATAATGTTTACCGTTGCTGCATCAGTCTCAAATCACACTTCTGAATTTTTTAAATGCATGTTTTACAACTTGACAGTAGCAGTACATGATATTCTGTTACATCATAGTGGAAGCTGGTCTACATTATGGGAAAAAAATCAACTGCCTCCTCGGAAGTATTTGTTAAGAGTTCAAACAGCGTTTCGGTTTAGAAAAGTGACAAAATATCAGAAATGGGTTGCAGAAACATATACATTAATAGAAACATCCATTAACAGAATCATAACATACATTAAGAAAGGAATTTCCATGCTGCTGGTTTTAAATAAGAACAGTGTTAACACCATTTATCCATTATTCAGGATTTTATGATTTACCCATGATTTGAATGGTTGATGGGGACCACAAAGCTTGCTATGAAGTCCACAAATTCTGGATGCAAAACACAAAGCAAATATTTGAACAGTTGATAAGTTCCTTCATGCAAATTGCATTTTATTAGCTCATCAGACTGGTACAGCACTGTATGTAATCATGTGTCATCCATTATGCATATGTGTTCACAATATATACAGAGTAGATACAATGTATAAAGAGTACAGATACATTGCATACATGAGTACAGATACAATGTATACAGAGTACAGATACATTGCATACATGAGTACAGATACAATGTATACAGAGTACAGATACAATGCATACAAGAGACAGATACAATGTATACAGAGTACAGATACAATGCATACAAGAGTACAGATACAATGTATACAGAGTACAGATACAATGCATACAAGAGTACTGATACAATGTATACAGAGTACAGATACAGTGTATACAAAGTACAGATACAATTTACACAGGAAGAATCGTACTCATTTGCTTTGCATTTTGTTGTTATATAGGTGTCAGTAAAGAGAACGATCTTCTGCCCTTTTTTCCTTTAATTTTTTATCTAAAATCTGGCATTGCGTTCTTTTTCCATGTCATAAAAATATTTTATCTTTTTATGCTATCTTAAAATGTTGGTATCCAATTTATAACAGCCTGACATCAATCACTGTTATGTTTTAAAGATTTTAGATTTGGTATTCATTAAAGTAATTTTTTTTAATGGTAGGATGATCTGCAAAATTGCCAATTCTACTGCAAATCCACAGACTCAAAAAAGACTGCAGTTTGCAGAAAAAAACACATGTATGGTCACCTTGGTGTTTTGCAACTAATTAACAATGACTGGCATTTTCTTTTAGAATGGATGGCATTAGCTTAGTGAGGTGTATGTAAAATAGAATGGGAGGGCAAATATCCTGTATCTCATTCTTTGTTTCACCTGTCATTAATTAACGCGACCAATGGAATCTAGGTTAGAGTCGACAATTGGATAGAAAAATCCAAGGGATAATGCTGTGTTTTTCATGCTGTTCAGCCCTGATGAATAAATAAATGTCACTTTAGAAAATATAAAACGTCACTTTAGAAAAGAGAAATGGAAAAGATTAATTGTCCTGTATTTTATTTCTGATTAATTTATTTTAATTACAAACTGGAAATGTGTGGAAAATGCTGACACCATGCTTCTGACCATAATATGACAGCATCAAAATGTCACAGAACCAACCAGCCATCTTGGGACAAGCAGACTGAGGAAAGGAAAACCCAATCTGTGAGATTTATCTGTCACAGAGATGAGAAATTGGTGTTACTTTTCTATTCTTGTCATCTTTGTTGTCCTTGTCATCTTTGTCACTAGTTTGCCAGTTTGAGAGTCATGTATATGGTGCGTACATCCAAGGAGGTCAGTTTACCATTGTTTATCTCACCACTAAGCTGAACTACAAGTGCTGGTTACAGTGTCATCAGATACTTTCAAATGTTTTTTTTTTTTTTTTAATTAATTTTAGACAGATCTATCGTTGATCACACTGTTTATCCATTCATCTATCTATCTATCCATCCTTCAATCTGTCAGTAAACTAGGTGGGTTGCACATTATAGCTTTAAGTTTTCTTGAACCATGCATGCACCTTGCCTATGGAGGCAGAAGCTAATTGGTGTTTTGGTGCTACAAAGTTTAAGGTCAAGGTGATTGAGCTGAACTTTTGATTTTCCATTCACTATGACAAGTCAGGTTCCCTTGACCCTTAATTGTCATCAGATTTAATAGGTACACTACACTCGAGCAGGGTCAGCTTCCTCTTGATTCTAAGGCAGAGGTGAAAAGTCGAGGTGGCTTGACATCACAATTTGTTTTGGTTTCCACTCATTAAGTCATGTTGTCTGGATTAAATTTTGATCAAACTTCATAAGTAGGCTGCACTAAGGCAAAAGGTAATTTTTTGGGTTTGGGCAATGTGGATATGTGAGAAAGCTTGCCAGTAGCTTCCCATGGGTCAGTGGTTCTTCCCAGGATTCTCCCGGGTTCTTCCTCCACCAGATATTCTGGCTGCCATGCATCACCCATCATGTGCTGAAAAATGGTGTTAAACCCACAAAACCACAACCTCATTGATTCTTAATCCCAGAGGTCAAGGTCACTGGTTATAAAATGGTAATTTTGGGTAGCATATGAGGAAGGTTAGCTCCATAGTGAGACTGCAATCAATAGAATAAAGGTCAAGGTCACTCAGTGTGAAATTGCATTCTTGGTTTCTCTGTAAAATCTCCAATGGACTCCATATGCATCCAGCTTAATTGGTATACTACATTTGAACATGAGTAGTGCCTAATCAATTCCACTGTCTGATAGATCTATGGTCAAGGAGGCTAGCAGTGAAATTACAAAGCATGATGAACTTTCCATTTCATCAGCAGCCAAAGGTCAAAATGTCAAGGTGATTGGTTGAAATTATGACTTGATTTATGTACAACAATATCAGGTCCAGTCATTACGGGTCAAGATCTGAGGCAAAATTATCTTCATTTTACCTAGCTATTGTAGTCAGTCAGGAGGATGAGGTCAAGGTAATTTTGAATTGTTATTATTGCTAGTCAGGAGGACGAGGTTATGGTCATTTTACATAGCTGTTATGGCCAGTCAGAAGGTGAGGTCATGGTCATTTTACATACCTATTATGGCCAGTCAGGAGGATGAGGTCAAGGTCATTTTAAATTGTTATTATTGCTAGTCAGGAGGATAAGGTCATGGTCATTTGACATAACTATTATGGCCAGTCAGGAGGATCAGGTCCAGGTCACTTTACATAGCTATTATGGTCACACAGGACAATCAGGTCAAGGTCATTTTAGATAGCTACAATGGCCAGTCAGAATGATTATCCATTCTTCTGGCAACTTTTTTTGTTCAAGAGTACATGTAAAGGAGCTGATAATTCACAAAATAGTTATTGTTTCTCAAAAGTATAATGGCACAGAAGTGGGATTTAGCATGAACAAACTTGTATAAGCTTGTAAATGAACATTTATGTGTATGCAAGAGAAGGGGGGCATAGAGTAGTTGTGGGAGTGTTTAAAATGTTTTGTTTACTTTTTCTTTCAGCTAACATATCCTAAAATGCTGAAAGACTTATTTGTGCCACATTTTCTAAACTGCTGGCTTGCCAAGAAAGCTCTGGAAAAAATACTTGTAAGTATTGATGTTATAATAATATGACATTTTGTCCCAATCTGTTTTTGTCATTGTAAAGTCAATTGTAAATTAACTTTTGTCATAGGAGATACCTTTTTTAAAGTCTTCTTTTTCAAAAATAAAATATGAGTCCATCTTATTTAGGTGTGGATCTGACATTGTTTTGATTGTAATATAACACAAATTAAGTACTACCTCATGACGTTATTTATTTAAACATAATATGACATCGTTACTTTTACTGTTTCTATTAGCTTTAAACAATAAATATGAAGAAACTCAGCTAGCCTGTTGCTCTTGTTTATCTTGCTCAAGCACCTTATTAATAAGCATAAAAGTTTGCAACTTGATATATTTAATGTCTTGTCTATTGTTCCTTGTAAATGTTTTGAAAGCAAAAATGTAGTTAGGACCCCACTTAACAAAGTAAGTGAAGTCTATAATTATCATGTATGTATGTCTGTCTATGTGTTACTTAAGTGGGAATTATTGAATTTAAAAGACATTTTGGTGTTAATATCAAGAAGACCTTGAAAGGGTTCGGTTCCCGCCTTCATTGTCATATTTTAGGGGAGTTATGGCCCTTGATGTCCCATAGTGCAGACATTGGTTGCTGCAGTTAAGCATTGTCACATTTCAACCATTGTTGAATTTCAACCAAATTTGGTGTGTGACTATATATCAATGAGACCTTGAATGAATTTGATCATAAGCATATAACGAGAGCATTTACAGGAATTATGGCCCCTGATTGCTCAACCACCCGACCTTTCCTCATCATAATTCTACCAAGGTTCATAGGAGTTCAACCAAATTTGGCATGCAGCTTTGCTGTGATGTGATTTTGAACAAATTCAGTTTTCAGCATTCAGCAGTTTGTTGACAGGAATCTTGCCTCTGATTGCAGACTTTGGTTTCAACAAAGCTTTATTAAGGTGTGTTGGATTTTAACTGTGCTTGGCATGAACCTTCATACCAATGAGGCCTTGAATTAATTCAGTTTACAGCACATCCCTGAATTATTTGAGGGAGTTATTTGCCATTGCCCATCCTTACTTGGATTCCTGCTGCATAACTTTAACAAAGATTTTTTAAAATTTAAACCAATTTTGACATGAAGCTTTACATTGATGAGACCATGAATTAGTAATTTTTAAGCAATCCATGATATTTACATCATGCCTTCGCCCAAAGAGCACATCCTCCTGACTTTGCTGCTGAAAATGTCCATTTTCCTAACCTTTTTCCCTCAATACAAGTTCCTCTATTTAAAGTCCTTTGAAGCAAATTGAATTGAATGTGATGCATCCATCTCTAATGGCTCTAGTACTTTTTAGGTCACCTGATCAATAATTTGAATGAACCTTCACAGCTAGCACTTTGGGACCAAACTGCCAATCTTTCAGTCTTTGTTTTTTCGATATTAGCAAAGTTTGCCAGAAATAAATTCAGTGGGAAATTTGATAAACATTTTTCTTTGATATGTATTTTTCATGGAGATATTGTATTGTTTTTTCTTTTTCTTTTAAAACTGTCATTCCTTCAGTTTTTTCTTTATGCACCTACATATATTTTGCATCTCTATGCAGATGACTTGATTAGATCGTGCTGCCAATACTGCCATTTTCTAGTTATGTTACACCAACTTTATGCACATGGACAATTTGTCAATGAAACACAGTCGGCAATATTAAGCAAACACGACTTGATGTAGACAGTATTTTGGTCCACATATTTGTATACATCTGAAGATGGCCTGATTATATTTTCATCCCTTTAAAGCAGTTGATCAAATTATTAAAATAATTTTTGTGTGCAGTGAGGGATATATGTTTTAGAAGCACAAATATAGTTTCTTTTTGAGCATTACTATGGTTCGCTTGCAATTTACCACACCCTGCCATAAATTTTGGAAGTGGCATATGGTGCTATCCAGTCCATCCATCCATTTGTTACTCCATCAGCCTGATTAACTTTGTGTTTATTTCACTTCAGAAAAATACTTTTAGTTCCTGAATCAAATGCTGAAATTAGAAATTCCTAAGTTTGAAATTTTTTTCTTTTTTTGGGCTGGAAACACCTTAACATATTTATGTGGAATAAGTTTACAGTAGAGTTATTTGTTTTTCAGAATGATCTTCACCTTACCAGGCAAAAATTCCAGACAATCTCTGTGACACTTTCACAGCAAATGCTCCTGCTCACAGTAGTCCTCCTGTGTCTTATATACACCACGTATGTATCAACCTTTATTTTACCCAAATACAGTGTACAATTTTTTTTTAAATTTGTAGGGTATTCCAGCTACTTGCAAAGTTGCTGGACTGCTTCAGAATTCATTATCCCATTTGTTAATATGATAGATTTCTAAAATTTAGATTTACTAAAATGTTCCTATTTATTTTCACTGTTTTTGGTATTTGTAAAACACCATTCATTATAATAGTTCTGTTTATAATTCATTACCACTAGGGTCCATGTGACCAAAATTAAGTCATTGTACAGTCCTAAACACTTATATCAACAAGCAACCTATGTTGATGACAATGCAAACTCCCAGGCTCATGGACTATTGTCACTACCAAGTTTGTCATGCTTATGTCGACATCAAGATTAAAGGTGAGTGTATACGTTGACAGAAGCCCTAGGTCTGAAATTGAACAAATCTTTTGTTTTCTGATTGTTTATGCCAACAAGCTGCCAGTTCTGATCCATAATGTTCTGCAGTTCTTTGATGTTGCTGCCAGGCTTTAATGTTGCTGTCATAATATTAAACAAGCATTTGTTTGGCCCTTCAAAGGTGGCCTTTCACAGCAGCTTCAGTAACCATGTACCCATCATCAAAGCAAGCTGGCAACAATCTTCAGTAACACTATGTCATTAAAGAAAGTCAGAACATCAGCACCAGGCTTGAAGCATTGAAATCTGGTTGATTGAACATTCCAAAGTGATCAATGTGTGCAGTGAAAGTTTCCTTTTTTGCAGGAAAAAAAAGTAACTTTATGCTTATGATGGCAACCAACTTCGGTATAAAATGCAATATAAATTTACAATCCTTTAAAACTAGATATCTGGCATTCAGGGAGGTTGAACGTGGGACATCTCACAAAGACATTGGTGAAAAATATTCACTTCTTGACAGGTTTTCACTTCCCTATTAATAAACCTCATCCCCTTGGTAACCTCAGGATGATTACATTTTTTATCACAGGCAGACCAAAATCTAAACTAATTTTAAGTACATGTACATAGAGCATATAAACAACAACTACACAGCCATGTGCTACTGGCAACAATGAATATCATAGTTAATTGTTTAGTGACACGTGTCAGTTGACAGCAGTTATAAATCAGATGAGGACTACTATTTTTTATATACAGATTTATTTGTGTTTTGTAACAGGACATGACTGATGCATGAATTTTCTAACTTGAATTATACTCAGATTCATGGATTTTTCATGTACATGTACAGTACTTAATGCTTTATGGATTGCATTACACAAAGAAAACACTAAATGTAAGTTGTCAGTGTACAAATGTGTTTCACTGATTTTGTCTTCATTTATTCAGAATTTTCTTATTTTCTCTATGTAAATCCTACTCACTGACAACAGGTCACCCCTAACAGATACATTTCACTTAAATTTGACTTTTATTTCAGCATACCCCCCCACACATACACTTAACATCCACTTATGTCAACAATATTACCTTATGCCCAAGGATGTTGAGATAAATGGGTAGTACTGTACTTGAATTGGTCTGTCAAATGTATGACATGATGGGTTGAAAGAAAATAAAAACATGAAGCTTTGTATTAAATGATTATTTGTTTTTTCACTATTATTGTTTGACAAACTGAAATGTAGAAATATCATTGAGTCAGAAAATGTATTTAATTTACATGAAATTAATTATTAATATACAGTTGACTGGCCATTTGTTTATTCCCTTCTTTCTGCCTGTCACAGTCATCTAATTTTTTTTTTAATTATTAGGCATTTATGGAGCCCAGCATAACTTTATAATGGGGGAGAGCTGTACTGGTAACATTTGGACAGAGACATGATGAAATCATGTTTAATTTCACTTGGAGAATATTGATAGATCCATATTAACCATCTTGTAAGATGATTGTTTAAGACGTTTAATGAAACATGACTTGAGAAAACTTTTTGTTAAAATTCATTTTATATTCTTTTGACCAATCATGTTGCTGCTTACATCAGTCTTACAGAAATAGCTGGAGATTTGATGATGTCACAAATAAGCACAAACATCACAGCATATGTACAGTTATTAAAGAAAGTTGTATGCAACGTTTGGACAGATGTTTGCTTACATATCACAATAAAACAAGATTGAAAACTTTTTACCCTTATAAATTAACAGACCAGATGAGATACTTACTGGAAAATCTGGTCAGCCCAGCTAAATGCTGCTGTCCATGCGGTAGCATACTTACATACTTTACAAACACATATAGCTGGAATTCAAAATGCAGTACATGACAAAGTTTTTTTTTAAAAATGTTCTGGATCAGATTTTCAGGTGCACCTTCTTTGCTATAGTGAACAGTAATTATAGTATTTGTACTATTGGACATTGTGGGCAAGACCAGCATGCAGTGAGGCAAGTATGTGAACACATACTTCAGGTATGACTTCATAATATCCAACAGTGCAGATACTGTAATTTACTTAGATATGATATAATATTCAACAGTGCAGATACTGTAATTTACTTAGATATGATATAATATTCAACAGTGCAGATACTGTAATTTACTTAGATATGATATAATATTCAACAGTGCAGATACTGTAATTTACTTAGATATGATATAATATTCAACAGTGCAGATACTGTAATTTACTTAGATATGATATAATATTCAACAGTGCAGATACTGTAATTTACTTAGATATGATATAATATTCAACAGTGCAGATACTGTAATTTACTTAGATATGATATAATATTCAACAGTGCAGATACTGTAATTTACTTAGATATGATATAATATTCAACAGTGCAGATACTGTAATTTACTTAGATATGATATAATATCCAACAGTGCAGATACTGTAATTTACTTCAGTTATGACTCCATATTATCCAACATTGCAAATACTATAATTTAATTCAGTTATGGCTCCATAATATCCAACAGTGCTATACTCTTAAGTTATTTATTCATCATCATCATCATCATCATCATCATCATCATCAATCCCTTAACCCAAGTGGTTGTTGGGGCACCACAGTTGACTTGACAACCAATTCTCTCTATCTTTCCCTGTTCTCTTCTGCCCTTTGGGAGTCTCCAAATCCCATGCCTGTCCACTCCTTAATGTTGTCTTCCCACCTCTTTTTCTGTCTGCCTCTTCTTCTGCACACTCGCACCGTGCCTTGCAAGATTGTTTTTGCCAGTCCAGATGATCTTGAGACATGACTGTACCACTTCAGTTTGCGCTTTTTTTACTGTGGTCAAGAGGTCTTCATAGGATCCAATGGCTTGTTGGATCCTGTTGTGGACTTTTTCATTGGTTACATGGTCAATGTATGAGATGCCCAAGATCTTGTGGTAGCATCTCATTTTGAAGGTTTGAATCCTTCTTTGTAGATCTGATGTGAGCGTCCATGTTTCACAAGCATACAGAAAGATGGATATGACAATCGAGCACATCAGCCTAATTTTGGAACCAAAAGCAATGTTGGCAGCTTTCCATATTGGTCTCGACCCTCTTATTGCTGCTGTTGTCTGAGCAATCCTGCAAAGTAGTTCTGGTTTGGAGCCCTCATCTATAATTGATCCTAAGTGCTTGAACCTTGTGACTCTTTCCAGCATCTGTCCACCGACCTTTATTTCTGCACTGATGCCATTGGTGTTGTTTGTCATCAGTTTTTTTTCTTTCGGCGCTAAAATCTCCATACCGTATGCTGTGGAGATTGTGTTGAGGCGCTCAACCAAATCAGCCAGTTCTTTTTCATCTCCTGCTAAACCATCAGTATCATCTGCGAAGTGAAAGTTGGTGATTGTTCTTCCTCTGATGCTGACAGTGCCCTTGTGGTCATGCAAGTCATACTCCATGAGCATTTCCAGGAAAATGTTGAAGAGTCTAGGTGACAGTATACATCCCTGTCTGACTCTAACTGTTGTTTGAAACCAATCTCCTCTGCTGCCATTGATGAGGACAGCACTGGTGGCTTTGTCATAGAGGTGCTCAACAACCTGCACCAGGTTTGAGCTGATGTTGTACTTCGTCATAGTAACCCATAATGCTGCATGCCATACCCTATCAAAGGCCTTTTTGAAATCTGTAAAGATGTGGTATAGATTCTGCTGATGCTGAAGGTATTTCTCGCAAAGGAGTCTGAGATTGAAAATTTATTCTGTGGTGCTCCTTCCTGCTTGGAAGTCTGCCTGCTTTTCGGCAATAATCTTCTCTGCTTGAGGCTTTAGTCTGTTGAGAATTATCTTCAGCAAGTCTTTGCTCAGGTGACTGATCAGACTGATGGTTCTGTAGTTTTGGCATAGCTATAGGTTTCCTTTCCTGGGCAGTATGATGACCAAGGAATGGGTCCATGTGGTGGGTCAGTCTCCTGTCTGCCATATCTTGTCGCAGATTGTTGTTAGGTCTGTGACTCTTCTCCTCCTGCTTGAATGAGCTCTGCTGGTATGTTGTCAATGCCGGCTGACTTTCCTTTCTTTAGTGACCTAACTGCAATTTCTACTTCTTCATGAAGAATGGGGTTGTCATCAATTTCTTCTGCCTGAGGGCAGTTTAGTACTGCTGGATCTCCTTGGGTCTTATGATTGTACAATTCTGAGCAGTATTCTGTCCATCTCTTGAGGATCTCTTGATCTTCTGTGAGGCATTTTCCTGATTTGTCTTTGATGGTGGTAGTTTTCCCTTGTTTATGGGTTGTGAGATCTTTCACCGGTTGATACACCATTTTGCTGTCATTTCTACTCAGACTGTCTTCAATTTTGCAGCATTGTCTTTCTATCCAGGATTCCTTTGCCTTTTTCATGCTTTTCCTGATCATGTTATTTATCTCTCTGTATTTTCTAGCTCTTTCATTATCTCTTTTTCCCTTTTTCAGTTCTCTTCTTTTGTCACATAGTTCAAGGACATCTGTTGTGACCCAAGGTTTCTTATTTATTATACTTCCATATTTATAGTTATTTATTATACTTCCATATTTGTAAATAAATAACCATTAAATACACTGTTTTGTATAAAATAAAGTCTTGTTAAAATTATTTGTATGATTGCATCACACATACAAATATGATGTGAGATTTTTATGCACTGTTGCATAATGTACCCACTGTGATGTCATGTTACACAGGAACAAATTTATTGGGTTCTACATGATCTTAACAGCACCTTAAACTGCTGACAGCATCACAGTTAGCACTCCTTGCAGTGGTCATTTAAGTTTTTGCATTAAGCTTTAGTTCTATGATAAGATTTCCTGTATATTTGAAAATTTCTTACAAACATTTGCTACAAGCCTTGATACAGACCCGTACTTGCAAGTTGAGCTTCGCTTAACACCAAATACCTGGTTCCTACACATGCTATTCACTGAAGAGTTTGTTAAAGAAAATATGCTATGAAGAACATTACTATTACAACATTTTGTGTTACAGAGTTTGTGGTGTACACCATATACAGAGGGCCAGCCCAGTGAAACCCCTGTCCATGTTTGATGCTTTTTACTATGTGATTGTCACATTTACAACTGTAGGATATGGAGACATAGCACCTGACATCTGGATCAGCCGACTTTTTATGATCCTCATGATTTGTGTCGCCTTTGCTTTTATTCCGTTTCAGGTAGGTAATATAGGCCATAATTTACATTAGTAGGAAGTGAGATATAGTAGTCACTTTATAAGCCTTGTTGGTGGCATCTTCAGCAGTTTAAGATATTAAAAAGTTCTTAAGCAGTGCTTTGAACCTGGACTCATCTGTAATTAGCCAAGTGAGCATGGTCCTCTGAGTGTTGTGTGCTATTCATCATCCGTAATCCATCATTCATCATCCGTCATCTGTTCACAATTGTTAGTTACATCCTCTCAAAATCCACTCAACAAAATTTGACAGAAAGTGTCTTGGTAATGATGGTGATCTACCTTCAAAATTACTAAAAATATTTTTTGCAAAATCCTTTAAATGACTTATAAAATAATCTTTGACCAAATTTGAAGGAAAGAACCCTGGTATGAAGGTCTGTTAGATTTGTTCATATGATACAGGTTCAAATTTTAAATATGGTCACATTACTAAATAGATAGTAACTTTTAAATGACTTCCTCTCAAAAAATGCTGTTTTATTACTGATGATGCATATTTGCCATCCGGTACAAAGACCAGTACTAAAAATAGCTCAGCAGAATTTTGACTAAATTTGATAGTAAGCATTCCACAAAGGTCTTTCAAGTTGGGTTAAATGATGACAGTCTGCCATCTGATATGGCCACTGTTACTAAAAATAGACAAACCTTTAAACAGCTTCTCAAAAGGTGTTGAGCATAACTTAAACCAAATTTTATAGAAAGCATCCTGGAATAAAGACCTAATAAATTATGCAAATGATTTAAATCTAACCTCATAAATAGCTACATATTAAGCACAAAAAAACAACCAACATTTAATGACTTCCCCAAAACCATAATATAGAATATTGATTAAACTTGACAGAAGCATCCTGTATGTGACAGTATGCCAGTTAAAGCAAGGGAAGTAACCTATACTAAGGATTGTTAAGTCTTGAAGGTTTAGGTTCACAAAAATCTCTAACTTGCAAAAAAAATATTAAAACAGGTTTTAAAAAATAACTTTAGAATACAGAATACATAAATTTCAATAAAATAAGTGGTATGTAAATAAGCAAAATTATTAAATTGAACAATCTGAATTTAAATCTGAAGAAAATTAGTAATATAGAAGTAACACTCCAAGTTGATCCAATGAATTGTGGTTGAGATAAGTTTGGAAAACAGTGGACAAATTTGATGCATTATGCCTTTTAGGTACAATGCCTTAAGGTGGACTTGGCCCAGTCAAACCAGGTATTGTTTGTGTGACTCGTATTCACGCTAGCAACTTATCATTGCCCAACAATGTCAGTCTGGGCTCATTAATGGTGGGAATTGAACTCACATCTTGCATGTGTTTTGTTTAGTACAACCTTGTTGTAAGAGAGAAAGCACCACCAAATTAAAAGAGGAAAGAGCTCACTACATAGCCAAAGGGGGGCTTACTCTTTTAGTTTGTGCAGACATGATGAGTATATATATATATATATATATATATATATATATATATATATATATATATATATATATATATATATATATATATATATATATATATATATATATATATATATATATATATGTATTGACCTCACTGGTATACCATTATGATCTATAACCTAAATTGTTTAAGAAAGAATACTTTTTTAAGCCCGCAGAATAGGTATCATGTGGTATACAGTAAATTGTTTTCTAATGTTCTGAATGGTATTGATCATTGTTGCCAGAATGGTGGTGTTCAGACAGATTTTGATTTTGATCGTCTCTCATTGCAAGTTATTTGTTTTTGCTTCTTCTAATCATGGACAAGAGGAACTTATGAGATTATCTCTTGTCTGTTGTTAGAATGCCCGTTTGCAAAATTTTGATATCGCTATGTTTATGTTGTTTGCAGTTGAACCTGCCATACAAGTGAATATATATGACAAGTGTTTTCAGGTCAGAACGTTGGTAATTTTTTCCACTTCTTTTAAATGTGTTGATGTCCTCCTTCAGATTCAGATTATTGCCTCGACATGGATTCAGAGAGGCCGGGCAGGAAAAGAGTACACACAGCGTAAAGCAGCTGGAAACAAGCATGTCGTTGTCTGCTCTCAGAATCTCAGCACCGAGTCTGTTATGGACTTTTTGCAGGAATTCTTTGCTCATCCCAAGCTAGAGGTATGAAATTCAATACTGTCTTTAATTTCAGTGTATGCATGGTGTACTTTGCCCGTGTGTAAAAGCAGCATTGGATTTGTATATCTCCCATTAGTACACCAGATGTCTCGATCATGCTTATAACAAAATTGATGTCTGCTATGAGTTTGGTGTGCTCATAGTAGAAGAGAGATTTTATCAGCATGTATACACATGAGTTTGAAATAACAAGAAATAATTTGTTTCATTTACTTGAGCCCAGAACAAGTGTATGTAAGACAACAATTGTAATGAAGTTGTATGACAAATTCCAATTGTCGAAAACATACGGCATAAAATCACACACTTCAGAATAATCAGAACCAAACAGTTACATGAAAAATTGTTTGAAATATGAGAAAAGCTAGGTATACATCTCAGAGGATACATGCAATGAGATATACTTTTAAGTAAGCAGTTGTAGAACACACCAGTATGAATGTGTAGCATGACCACCTCACCCATTGCTACTCATGTAAAACCCTATAGGAGTTACTTACCTTACCAAGCACAGTAGTTAAATTTCATTCTGTGTACACAGTTTTCATATATGGCACGTAATTTTTAAGCTGCAGAGGTTTTAATATATTTGATGTACAGTGGTAAATAAGTTTCACATTTTTAAATTATGCACCTATTTTCGGTGATAAATGTTTCACATTTTTAAATCATGCATCTTTTGAAAGAAAAAGCTGAGTGAAAACATATAAAGAAAACCAGGTGTAGTAGGAGACCTAAAATTTTAAATATTCTGTGTTTTAGGAACACATGGTTGTGTTACTAGGAGCAGATGAAATGGACAACAATATGCAGATGATCCTTAAGGACCCAAAATGGACCCACAGGGTCTTCTACCTCAGGGGATCAGCCCTTAAAGATATAGATCTGCAGCGTTGCAGGTAAGATGGTACATGGTTACATAAGCCATTCTAATTTATAATTAGGTTCCTGGAGGTAAAATGTATTTATAAAATTCTTTGAAGTAGTCTTCAGTCTAGAAGAAAATGCAGTGAAATTGACAATCACCTATGAAATTTTTTAAAATATACCTTCCACCCACCCACCTATTCCAATTTAATACTCACCCACCTATTCCAATTTTATACCATTAAATGTGCAGCATGTAAATCGTAATATTTGAAAGCGATTAAATTTTAGTCAATCTTCATTTTAAGCATATCGATGAGCTACAAATTTAGTGAATTACCAGTGTGCAAAATTGAATTTGTTAGTGGTTGTGGCTTTATGCAAATGTAAAGTTTGCTTGTATGCTACATTATGCGAATACAGTATAATCTATGTGTGATTGTTATATTTAAAAATTTAAATTTTTTTTTTTTTTAAAATTAATAATTTGAAGAGACCTCAAACCAATATGAAAAGGTCAAACTTTGGAAAGAGCCAAAGGTGCAAAGCTGCTGGTGGGGGGTCTGGAATAATTGGACAAATATGCTGATTTCAGAATACACCTGAAAGTGTAGAAATATGCATCTAGAAATAGAGGTTAGTCTTAGGACTGGTCGGCCTGGTGTCAGGATAATGTGACAGGATGGGACGTGATGCTACATGTCTGTGGCATGATGCCCCAGTGCTAGACATCACTATAAACTGCCACACTGCAGACATCGTAGCAATATGGCTGAAATATTGTTAAAGCTACGTTAAAAATCCAAATCACACACACACACACACGCACAGTTTGTCGATCGATAATTTCCATCATTAGAAAGTGGGGAATGCCAATTTGTGCCAATTGCTTTTTTGGAATAATCATTCATTCTATGTTTTGTAAGTAAGTAACAAAATATACGTATATTAATCAATAATTTCTGTTTGTACCAAATTGGAGAATGAAGATTGCCAATTAGATTTCCAGGGTACAAGCATGTTAATTTTAGAAACATAAGATGAGTGATAAACAAACTTTTTTCCAGTTCAGTTTGTTTTGCTTTTAGTGTTTTGTTTTCAAGTTTAGTTTATTGCTTAGAATTTTAAAAAATCTTTCAGTTTGAACCAGCCAGGAAAGAATTTTGAAACTGTCAATTTGGACACCAGCCAATTCTTAATGAAAACGCTGAACAGTATTTGCAAATACTTTCTATTTGGTGCCTTTTCACAAGTTGCAATCCATCTTAGTTTTCTTAACAACAGAAGTATATTGTATCAGTTGTCATTTGCCAAGTTGTTGGCACTTTACTCTTATTCTGCCTATGGCGATAATATCCTTGATAGCCAGTATTGGACCTAAGCACCAGTTGCCAGTCATCCCCATACCTTTTCCACTCCACATCACTGGGACTGGGTTTGGTGATTTGCTTGGGGTTCTTTTTAGCATTCCTTGTCCCAGACTCCAAATACACACAGGATCTGGCACTGTCATGCCACTTCAGTCCATTCCTGGCTTCATTGCAACAAATTACTGGCTATAGCAATTCCCAGTTCTTGGACACTTGGTAATTGCCTTGAGCCTTTGATGACATTCAGAGTGAACATCAGGAAATCACTGTGCCCCAGCATAGATGCACTCTGTTTTATAGTGTATACAAGTATAGGGCAGCCTTGCCTATAACATAGTACACCTATACTTCATACAAGTATAAGGCAGCCTTGCCTATAACATTGCACACTTGTAGTGTACAGAAGTGTATGAGTTTGACATAATACATGGTATATTTATAGTGTTCACAAGTGTCAGATAGTAAGGCCTATAACATGGTACACCTATAGTGTACATAAATATAATGCAGCTTGGCATATGACATGGTACACCTACGCTGTATACAAGTGTAACATATTACCCCTATACTGTATACAAGTATTAGACAGCCTGGTTTATAACAAAGAGTACCCATAATGTATACAAGTATAACTCAGCCTGGCCTATAACATAGTACACCTATACTGTATACAAATATAAGACAGTCTGGCCTAAAACATAGCACACTCATACTGCATGCAAATATAAGACAGCCTGGCCTATAACATAGTACACCTATACTGCATACAAATATAAGAAAGCCAGGCCAATAACATAGTAGACCTATACTATATACCAGTATAGAACAGCCTGGCCTACAACATGATACACTTTTATTGCTCCTCTGAATAACATTTTTGTGAGTGACCATCATATTTGTGGAATACACACCATATTCTGTCTGACATAGTGAGGATTTAAGTTCTCACTTGTGTATGTATAGACATACCATGTTCTGTCAGACATAGTGGGGATCCCAATTCTCACCTGTAATAAATGAAATAAAGACATACCTGTAATGTCAAAAACATCAGATCTGCACACATTTTAAAATCAAAACACTTCAAAGGGCAAGTTGAGAATGGTTTATCATTACTATGTGAGTGTAGAAATAATCAATTTTGCCAGTTTGTGTAAGACTGATTAGTGACCAAAAAAACCCAGATTCCAGAGACGTATAGATATTAATCTATCTGTTTCAGGATATCTAATATTGTCTGTGTAAGTTGGTTTAGTGACAAATAAAAAGGACACTAGAGATGCATATCTGTTTCAGGATATCCAGATGATTGATATTGTCTGTGTAAGCTGGGTTTGTGAAAAAAAAAGACTCCAGAAATGTGTAGACATTAATCTGTCTGTTTCAGGATATCAGAAGCAGAAGCATGTTTTATATTGGCTCCAAGGAACTGTACAGACAAAAGCCAGGCTGTGAGTACTTACTGTGTGCTACAAGATCCAGATTCACTTCCCTTTTTCTTTGGCTTTATGTCACACTGTTGATTTCAGGGAAACGATGGAAAATGCTTCACCTACCTATAAGAACAATTACATAATAAATTTTAAAAAATAAAAGAGAAACAGTTCTTACAGTTAAACATAGAACTTTCAGTTGTGTCACTTGTTTAAACATGATGAGGCAAAGGTAAAATGTTTCCATCATCAACATCAATGTAAATGCTTTGCTATAAACAATTTTTTTTTAGTATCCCCATGTCACTGAAGTTTCATTCATTCATTCATTCATTCTGTATTTGTTTAATATTCATTATTCTTTTGCCATATCAGTATCATTGGTGCCTATTTCACGTACACTGACACTCATAAGCTGGCATACGGATGTACCTCAAGCAAATATTTCAACCATAAAAATCTAGGTAACTGTAACCTATTATTCACACATAAATGGCTTCTGTATTTTAAGCTGTTTGTTTATTACTCTAAATATATTTCACTCTACTTTGCCTATCTTCATGAATATTGTACTGTGTGAATGCATCTGAATAACAGTAAATTACCCATGCTAAAAGAAGGTCAGTGTGACTTATTATTCACACTTGAGTGACTTGTATTTTCTCAAGTTTTTTTTTCCTTGCATCCTTAATATCTCTGACCTGGTTACATCTAAAATTCATCAAACTTCGTGTTGCATGCATCTCTAGGTAGCTCAGTCATACTCAAGGTAGGTCACTGTGACCTTTGTTTCACTTATGAGCATTTTCAGTTTTGTGTTTTGTTTTTTGTCAGTTTTAAAGGCACTTCTAATACAATATTGGCTATATTGTGCCAAGAAATGGGAGCTTAGTATCTTTTTAAAGAACGCACTGAGGCAGCCATTCCATGTTGCCTGGGTGGGTATTGAACCCATGACCTGTGGGTTAGGAGTCTCCTGTACTGCATCAAGTATTTTCAGCTGTTATGCAGTTTATAAGCATTACGATGTCAATATCTTTTACTCTGTTTCAACTTTAGTATAGCTTGCATGATATTTCATTTCTACATGTGTCATGATGGACTGAAGAGAGCACAGAGAGGATAAAGAAAAAGCCCCTCCACTTTCCCACTTGCAGACTCAAATGGCAGTGGCATCTGAAGATGGAGAATTGCTATTTCTTTATCATTAAAAAGTTAAGAATTTTAAGCACAATCCTTGACTGTATGAATGCTATATATTCAAAAAAAGTCGCACAACTTTTTAGATATAAAAGCTGACAAAATGCTTGTTTGTTAGTCATTGGAATCGTTGAATTTAGAATGACAGATGAAAGTTTTGTTTGATTCTAAAATAGGTATCCTTGGTAATAAATGTGTTAATTTCTTGCCTGAGAGAGAAAGAGAGAGAGAGAGAGAGAGAGAGAGAGAGAGAGGGATAAAGAGAGATTCAAATGATTGTTGAAAAAACTGGACCGTGAGAAAAATTAAAACAGAGAGAGAGAGAGAAACTGCAAACGTTTAGCTGAAGCTTCATAATAGCAACCAGGGGTATTGGACAAAGCACATTGTAGAAAGATATTTTTCCAGAGATGGAAAAAATATAAGTAATTTGATGTATGTTTCTTTCAGAAAGAAACATGAACAAATTTAAATTTAATGTTGACAGTGATCCACAGTGCAGCTGCTTTGATAACTAACCATTTTTATTTGAAATAAAGAAAGTAAATAAGTGGATTTTTACTTAATTTTAAAGAGCTACATAGAGGGAAAGAGATTTTGGATGTTGAGGTCTCATAGTCCTGAAGATTATAAATTTGAAATCAAATTCAAAAATATAAGTAAGGACCTATTATGTATGGTGTGAGGTGCTTCTTGGTTTAGGATAGATTAGTCTTCAAATCATGATAGTTTCCCCCTTTTATTATTCATTACATAAATTTACTTGTTTTATTACAGACAGTTATTAAATATCCACTCTTAATTGCTGGCTAATAATTGAGACTTGCATACAATGGTCAAAGTCAGATGGTTTCATGCAATATAAATGACAATTTTCTCTTGCTGGAATCTGAAATTGACACCATCTTTTGATGCTAATTATGTCAAATATTATTTAATTCTGTTGTTTGCTTGTCCAGGCCAAAACTTTGTAATGGCTGTGGAATTTTCATAAAGCTTTGTCCAATAACATATCATGACTAGACAGTGTGTCACATACCATAGCCACCCCCCAACCAGTTATCTCTAATGACTAAAGAATATGTCACATACAGTAACCACCCTATCAGTTATCTCTCATGACTTGACCATGTGTCACATACCATAGCCACACAAACCAGCTATCTCTGATGACTAGACAGTGTGTCACATACCATAGCCACCCCCACCAGTTATCTCATGATTAGAGAGTGTCACATATCATAACCACCCCTACCAGTTATCTCTCATGACTAGACAGTGTGTCACATCCCATAGCCACCCCCACTAGTTACCTCTCATGACTAGACAGTGTGTCACATACCATAGCCACACCCACCACCTCAAGATGAAGGGCACAATAATATAAAATATAACTCTGACTTATATCCTTGTCCTGAGCAGAACTTTTGAACCACTGAAGATAATTTACTGAAACTTTAGCCAGTTATACATCATGACTAGACAGTGTATCATATACCATAGGCACACCCCAGACCTCAAGGTCAAGGTAACAGCTGTGGAAGATATAACCAGTGACCTCTGGGGGTGAAATGATTTATCGATGTATCAATGCATTGATACAAGAGACAGAGAATCAATACAAAATGATACTTACCCTTATTGTAGTCTTCAGCAGTCATGAATAATTAGTATTAGTTGCCTTGATATTCTGTAAAATTATAAGCCATCTGAAACAGCATTTGCAGTCACAGGCACTCATGTTTATTAGTAAAAACGAAAAGACTATTTGAGAATACCTATCTACAAGTTAACACTAACTGACATGGTTCATAATCTGCCCCCCCCCCATTCCATACTAATTATTTTAACCCAGAAGTATGTTTAGCATACATTCCAAGGGTGTTCCACAAGTATAATTAAGTACTTCACTCGCCATCTAGTAACCACTTTCATGCAAAGTTTCTTCTTTAAATTGTATCTTGACTCCTTTGGACGATTTGAAAGCTACACTACCAGTTTGTTGCACAGTGAAATATGTTACTTTGAATTTTCATTTGCGGTAATTGTTTGTTCTGGTCCAGGTTATAACCACCAATTAGAAATCAATGTAGCTTATTCTCTGTGTGACAAACAGGAAGTATTGGCAGAGCAACAGTCTTCACGGGAAAGTCATTGGTTACTTTTGAAAAGATTATTCGCATAGTCACTGTGTGACCAGAACAGAAATGACTATCCTCACGATAAGTAAATGCACTAGGGACAAGTCTGAAATATTCCGATTCAAATCAGATTGCTAGCCTGGTTCCATGTACTTACATAGATACTGTCCATATGTGTAAACACAACAGAGAACCAGTTTAATTGGACAACCTGCAGATGACAGGCTTAGAAGAAAGAAAAAAGGAAAAAAAAAATCTGCACCACATCCCAGCTTGGAAGAAATATTCCTGCTTTAATTAGTAAAAAAAAGAATCATTATATCGATTATATTGGTTACCCTTTATATTTGTTGAAGAAAAAATTATTCTTGTTCAAAAGAAAATCCCATGCACCCCTCCCCAGAAAAATTAACTAGTCAGTTCCTTGTGACTTACAAAATAAATTGGAGACCATTTTCAGGACTATATTATGATGTACAGTTGATGGCCTGCACCATTTGCCACATGGTCATTACTTACCCTTTATTGTGTACATTATTTTTTTTAATGATTACTGTAGAAGTCAGTACTAAAGATAAGAAATATTTCATAAAGTAATAATTGTGCATTAACTGGTTCAATTACATAGACAACAGTTAACATGAAAACAAAATTGAACATTTTTCGGAAAGTCACTGTGGGTAATTTTCTACCTAATAGACAAGCTTATGTTACTGCAGAAGATGAATCAATGAAGATCAGGTATACGGCAGATCAGGTACACGGCACATCAGGTACATGGCACATCAGGTACACGGCAGATCAGGTACATGGCACATCAGGTACAAGGCACATCAGGTACACAGCAGATCAGGTACATGGCAGACATAAGAACAGCTTCAACTAAAGTATTTATGCAACAGGCAGCCGTGCAAATAGTCTTTCTGAGTTCAGGTATGTGGCGGCTGTGTGAATAGTCTTTTCAAAATTGGCCACATGGCAGCTGTGCGAATAGCCTCGGCCTATGCCGAGATGCTGTCAGGGTGTGCCATCCACATCTGGATTCTTCATCACGACAGATGGTTGTGAAGCTAAATTTGATTAGCACAACATGCCCATGAATAAGCATTATAGCATTGTTTGAAACCATTCATGAAGAAAGTTTTACAAATGTATGTTTAAAATACGGGCTACCTAGTAAACCCAAAGTGTCTGATTTCTGGCGTGGTTCATTACGATTTCGTTTGGCAAATACTTGCTGATGATAGTGATGATTTCAGTAATTTTTAAAGTCATGAAGTATATCAGATTATTGAAGCTGGGAAAGTGTTAATGGAGATACCAATGAGTGGTTTTGAGCCCGAAATGCTGTTAACTATGAGTCAGATGTACATGCTGGATGGACAAAAAATAGTTGGCATGACCCTTTCAGTGGTATTTTGAAATTAAATGTACAAAGGGCAGAATACTGAGCCTAATTAAAATACAGACAATTTAAAAGTATAATGCAATTTTCATTTTTTTTTATTAATCAATGTTGCCCATATCCTAACAAAACCATATACATGTATCCATATCAGGGTTAAGATAAACTGAATTTAATAAATGCAGTTAAGAAGTAAATATATTTATTTTAACCCTTTACCTCATGCAAGCGCCTTTGGACGCCTCTACTCCAGTCTCATGGAAGTGCCTTTGGACACCTCTACCCAATTTGCACGTAAATGCTTTTTGATGCCTCTGCACCATTCTCATGGAAGCGCCTTTCAACACCTGCTGTAAACATCAGCCATTTTGAGCTGGTCTTTGTAGCGCCACCTTCAGGGAAAACTCCCTATTAGATACTACATTCATTCATGTGAATGACCATTATGTCAGATCACATGGTCGCTCTTTATGCTCTGGTCAAAATCTGCTATTTAAAGTAACTAGGTCGTATTCTCCACTCTCCAAAAATGGAGGTCGTGGATTTCGTTCAGTATTTACAGTTAGAATCACAACTATGAAAGATTCAATAACTTAGGTAAAGGCTCTGATATTAATGTAGGCAGCAATTAGTTTTTATAAATTATCAAATTCTGATGATTTAGTGATGTAGACGCAGACAAAGGACATGTAAATTTTGAGTATGAGAAATGGCAGCTACGGTTGGTCACGCGGCTTCACTGACTTGACGGTGAAGGAGTTCTCTCAAAATTTTAAAGCACATAAAAAATTCATATGTGAAAAATAATTACACAGCTATAACGATCGAATTTTACTCTTAAACCTTTCCATACATAATATATGTGTACCAAAAATGTAAAATGGTTAAAATTGCTGTTAAACGTAACATACACTTAAATAATTGGATCTTGAAAATTGCGTTTTTGCTGCTGTATTTTTTAAGGCAAGTAGAAAGACTTCATTATTTGGTATCATTGTACAACTACATTTTTCTCCTTTTTTCAAATACTACCCGCCTTGCTGTGCCATAAATGATATTGACATTACAGCGCTTGGAATTGGGGTACTACCTCATTACGCATAAACATGGCATGGGGGTATAATGAGTTAACTCAACCATACCAAGATTAATTTTCGTGCTTGACCAGTTTGTCTTTGCATTCAGCTACCTGTTTAATACACACTCAATGTTTTAGTCCCTATTTAACCCAAAATCATAAAATTTGCTACTTGGATGCATCTTGTTAAGAGTATTCAGCTATACCAAAACTAGTTCCCTGTGTCCTATTTTTCATGCTTGAGTGATATTTTCTTTCAGCTGTTTATTTCTTACATTTTCTGTGTTTTTAACCCTGTTACATTTAGATTCATAAAAAAAATGTTTTTATGATGAAACTTGGTTTGTTGATGTATTTTGGTGAGTTGTAATGTTTCCAACCTCCATATAGTGAGTTAGTCGTTACCTTAGACTCATAGCCCGTGGGTACAGGGTTCAAATCGTGTCCAGACATGCTTGAATCAACTGTCATGGCCTGTCTCTTTACAATGCTTTTAACTCCCATTCATACAGCTTTCATTTTTGAATATTACAGTCAAAATTGGGGCACCCATGTAAGGCAATTTTGTGCCAAAGAAAGTTACATTTTTACGAAATGTATGTCTTGTATGTGACAGTATAATCTTCTCCATCAAACTCAGAAATTTATATTGCTACTCATGTAATTCACTTGTATAAATAAAACTAGCAAGACATGGGAAGATCAGCTAAAAATAATATTAACTTGGACTTTTCTATGTAATCACAAAATTGGATTTTAAACACTGTTTAGTAGAGTTAAGATTTTCATGGTTTGACATTCAGGCTTGCTCACCTGATTTGTTTCAAGTCAAGCAGTTTTATCAAGGGACAGATTGATTGTCAAAAGAGCATGTCCTTTGCACTGTTGGGTTTTAAATCTGGCATACAAGTCATGTGATCTTAAGATTGTTCACTTGATAGTTTCAAGTAGTGTTACCAAGGGACAAGTTGATTATCAAAGGTGACTGACCTTTCAACAAGTGGCTTTTAAATCTGGTATTCCAGTCATGTGACCTTCAGGCTTGTTCACTTGATTGTTTTAAGTAGTTTTATCAAGGTCCTTGTCACTTTAATAAGTGGTTTTCAGAACCAGCCATGTCCAACTATTTTACACAGAC
This sequence comes from Megalonaias nervosa, assembly GCA_016617855.1. NCBI lineage: Eukaryota > Metazoa > Mollusca > Bivalvia > Unionida > Unionidae > Megalonaias > Megalonaias nervosa. Next base: position 106,427 of record JAECUM010000476.1, on the reverse strand, counting down.
AATATCATTTTTTTGTTGTTTTACAAAACTCGGAAATTGGATGGATCACCATTAAATATGAATGCCTCAGACTGTAATTTACAAAATTTGGCTTGTTTGTTTTGCTTTCAGTTTTGTTTTTTTTTTAAAACAAATTACAAAACATATTTAAGTGGTTTTGAAACTTGACAACCACTTTTCAAAGAAACTTATTCATGGACAAATACTTTCATATAAGAAAATTGAACCCTGGACCTGGTCAGAGCTATATCATTAATGAATGGGTAGTTTTTAGTATCATGATATTCATTGAGCATACAAGAAAACTGTGCTGTGTTGATAAATTCATGTCAAAATCTTCTGCAGGCTTGTATAATATGCCTGATGCCCCCACTCATATGTCATAAGAGGCAGTTAATGGAGACTGTTAGCTCAGTGGTTAGTGTGCTTGACTTGTGACTGAAAGGGTGTGGTTTCAGATCATAACATTGGATCAACCTGGGTCAGCTGCATTGGTGCATTCTTGGACAAGGCATTTTACCCCAGCTGCCTTGGAAAAATAACCCACAAACCAAGCTAACATTTGTCAACATATCACATGAAGTAACCAATCAAATAGCACATATATATTGGAATTTTTAGGTTATTTTAATGTATAGGAGATTTTTATTTATTTTACTTGGAAATACTGCAGATAAAATAGCTTTGGTGGACAGTGTAGTGTGATATGAATCATCATAATCCATTTGTTATGACTAAAAGTGACTACTCATGGACCAAATTTGTTGCAACTAAAAGTGACTACTCATGGACCAAATTGGTTGCAACAAAAAGTGACTATTCATGGATGTGACTACTCATGGACCAAATTTGTTGTGACTAAAAGTGACTACTCTTGGACCAAATTTATTGCAACTGAAAGTGACTACTCATGGACCAGATTTGTTGTGACTGAAAGTGAATTCTCATGGACCAGATTTGTTGTGACTAAAAGTGACTACTCATGGACTAAATTTGTTGTGACTAAAAGTGATTTCTCATGGACCAGATTTGTTGAGAATAAAAGTTACTAATGGACCAAATTTGTTGCAACCAAAAGTGATTACTCATTGACAAGATTTGTTGTGACTAAAAGTGACTACTCATGGACCATATTTGTTGTGTCTAAAATTGACTACTCATGGACCAGATTTGTTGTGACTAAAAATGACTACTCATGGACCGGATTTGTTGTGACTAAAAGTAACTAATTGTGGACCAGATTTGTTGTGACTATAAGTAACTAATTGTGGATCAGATTACTCAATAACCAATATGTAGTGATTAAAAGTGACTGTTTGTGTGACAAAATTTATTGATCTGCACACCACTATGATTCAGTCTATAATGCTTCTTTCTTGAATTTCCAGGATCACCATACAATTCTAAGATCTTGGGCCGTCAAGGATTTTGCTCCTAAATGTAAACAGTACATCCAGCTCTTTAAACCTGAGAACAAAATCCATGTCAAATTTGCAGGTAAGAGAATTGGTATTTATTGTGCCTAAAATCCCCCCATCATTGTGAAGTTATATATATATATATGGCAAAGTACACAATCGGGTACAGTGTGACCCCGCTACAACACGGTAGTTGGGAGCCATAGAACCTGACAATGTTATAGACCGAACCATGTTATAAGAAACCAGGTCAGTTAGCTGAAGTAAATGATGCATGTATCCCAAAAAATTTGCAGTGTGTGCGTGTGTGTGTGTGTGTAATAAATGCGGGCGGTAAAATATGTGCTTCATCAGCACAGTTATCATTTTAAATCAATGCGTATTAAATGAGACATACACCTGTAGTGAAAACAGAGAAGGCATATATAATATTTTACTTTATTTAGAGAACCACAAATGGGTACATATACCTGTATACTGTTTATATATACATGTCTAATGTATAGCATGAATAGAGTATCAATACCGTGTACTCACCCGCGAATCTCACCACATACATTGAATCCACAATACAAGTAATTCCGTTGAAAATACACACACACAGAGATTTAAAATATTCAGTAATTTTGTCACAGGTCACATAGGTTTGAATTCAGTGGAAAAACAATACAATCATGTAACGAATGACGAAGCACATTTACTTTTCAGTACATCCCAAGTCGGTAAAAGTTAGTTTGCATTTTAAGTTGCCATTGGTAGCGTTCGTAAGCATAAACTTTTTCTCTGCAAAAGGAAACTTTCACGGCACAGTAAACGTGTTCCAGTCACGTTGGAAAAAGCAAAAATCCATCATATTCCATTGCTTTTATTTAAGTTTGGTGCTGACTTCCTTTGAAGAGAGGTTCCTTGTTTTTATGGAAGAGTGTAGTCGGCTTTCTTTGATGAAGGGTGCATGTATTATTGAAGTCACCGCTAAAGTACAGCTTTGGAGAACCAAACAAATGCCCATTTCTTATTGTGGTGGCAACATCAAATAATCATATTGCATGATTGAGACTGATTTTTTCCCATTTGCTTAGTGCTTTTTCATAATAATCGGTGCTTCAAAGGTAATCTGTTTCCTTTGAAATTTCAGCAAACTATTTTGTCTGGGTACATTTTTAAAAAGGAATTGGCCATTGTTTGGTCTATTCTAGTTAGTTTTCCTCCCTGCCTATTGAATAGACCAACAAGTAAAATGGGTTTTTTTGTTTGGGAGGGGGAGGTTTGGGGTTTTTTTTACATTTGTGGTAGCGGAGTGATGCTGCCTTCCGTGCATGCATCAGAAATTTAACAAAGGGTCAATGGATGATAGAGATGCAGGTGTTCTGGTCAGATGACACGGATTAATACAGAAAATGTGAGTGTTCTGAAGGAGGAATTTTACTTACCATCCACATACAAATGTCAGTCTGTGTAAATATATTAATTACTAGCGAGCAGCTGAAAATCCAATGAAAGATAGATTACAAGATAATGCCACGTCTGGTTGATCTCCGTTACCAGAAATGTCAACAACAAAAAAGAGGATATCTCACAAATACAGTACTCACGATAGATGTCAAGATAAGCAGATTATGATATAACAATGCACTGTTAAGTTGATTGCCAATATGGACAAAGAATTTATGTAACAATAGATAAATTTCAGTGCATTTTATATCTTGTTTGTGGCTTCCTTTCATGGGACCTCTGAATTTCTCCACTCCAAGCCAATGGTTGTATATACAAGTTTATAGAGCCAACAATGTCGCCAATAAAAAAAAAAATTTCCAGATAGTATATTTTGCCGCCAATAGGGGAAAAAAAAAATCGAAGTTTGAGATTTTGGCAAAACCCTATGCGATCCCAGAATAAACGTTTACACGTTATTTTTCATACCTTTAAGAAGAAGAAAATATTTTTTCATGTACACGAAAAATACATATAAAATTTCAGGAGCCATGCCACGATAGTCTTGTATTATTCATACGTGATCTCTTAACCAAAATGATAAACTTTTTATGTTTTTTTCATACTTTTAAGAAAGAATTTTTTTTGTGTACGAGAAAAATACATGTATTTGAAATTTTGGGAGCCACACCACGACTACTTTATATCCGAATTCATGTTATAATGGAGCGTGCTTTAGCGGGGTCACACTGTAATTAGAATGCTGTCATACTTTATTCTTCATTCCATCTGTCATCTATTTGACAATTTTCTGTAGTCTACAATTATTTCATTATTTTGCATCAATATTCTTTTGTATCAGGTGATTGCATAAGTTATTTTAGATACAATTTAAAGGACTTAGTATTCACTCTCAGTGAAAGGATTAAAGGAACTATGTTCCTGTTGGCATTTAAGACAGGTCTAGTCAACAGTGATCACTAGAACATTGGTCAAGGATGGTCACTAGAACAATGGTCAGGGATGGTCACTAGAACATTGGGCAAGGATGGTCATTTGAACATTGGTAAGGGATGGTCACTAGAACATTGGTCAGGGATGGTCACATTGCTGACTCGCACATAGATGACAGGTATGTTATTGCTGACATCATTATTCAGTGATCATTATCATCATCATCTTCAACCCCTAGGAAAATTTAGGTTTGATTAACAATTTAATTTTAATACTTTTTTTTTTGTAATTTCAACCTTTTGGTATTGCCTGTAATGAATGTTACAAAAGGCAAGACTTAGTAGCCACAATGTTCTTCTATTTCTCTGGCATAGACTTTGGGTAAAATTGTTTTAAAAAGGCAGTATCTCCAGTTTTCATTAGGTAATCATCATCTAAGTTTTGAGGAAGAGGGAAGGAATATCAGTAGAGATTGATGGTCAGAGAGGTCAAAGGTCACAAGGAATAATTGATATATTCGAGACGAGTGGTCAATCAGTTAAGTTTTGGATCTGGCAGCATTTTTATCTGTTCTTGCAATGGGAGAATTGCCCACAAAAGCATAATGGAGAGGGGAAAGAAATATCTTAAAAAAATTTATGGCCAAGGAACTGAAAGGATCATGGTCATGTGGAGCTGTTATTTGAATTAATTATAGGTGACCAATAGGTGATCAAGTTTTTGGATCCGGCAGTATTACCTATTATTCCCATGGATGAATAGAAAAGTAAAGATATTTATCATTAGATATAAATATCACTACTGACATAGCAGCCAAACGTAAAACGCAAAGTCACAGTGTCATTTCTGAAGATATTTTGGGTGGGAAGAAACTTTACCATGTACCTATGGATTGACATAAAACTTAAGACCATATTCACCAATGTAAATGTCACATCCTTGAGGATGATGGATCCAGGGTGAGCATTGTTGTTTATTTTTTCATTATAAATTGTTAATAAATTACAACGTCCTATTATTGCAACATCTGAAAATTGAGAAATGCTGATGTCATGGAAACAACTTATTGGGAGGCTGTCTTTCCTTGCATCAAGAATACATTCGATTCATGCAGTTATGAAATGGTTCATTGCTTAAGTGAGAGTTTGGTTAATCTTCGTAGACTTCCTTTGGGGTATGTATTCTAAGTAGTAATGAGATAAAAGGACATACCAGCCCAACATATTGGCAACAGTTAATGACAGTATACAAGACGGTAATTCATTCACTTGGTAATTTCACCAATACCTATTTTTGTGAACCATTTCAGTCTACATGGTACTGAATTGTTGTGTTCATTGCACCCATTATTCAGTTTTGATATGCCTTTGTGTTTAATCTGACATATTTTCTTTTCTTCTTCTTCTGCTTTGAGCACATGTTGCCTTCCCGTCTCATTCGGTCTGCTTTGGTAGAACTATGTATGCTTAATTCATGTACCAAACTCTTACTCTCAGCATCGTCACCTAACATGGTATTTGCAGCAAAGGACGACAAGAATTTTGTTTAAATGAGAAATGATTCTTAAGGTAATAATATGCAAACTGTCAACTGTTTGTTGTAGCACATTTGTATATATTTACTAAATTTACCATTGCCGTAGTAGCCCATGCATGTTGGGAGTCGCTAACCAACTTTGTGAGTTGTGGGATTGTGGTTTGTGGATTTGTCCATTTTGTATAATGCATCATGGAATGCTTGTAGGGAAATATTCTCTGAGGCTTCCAAATTCTTCATGTCATGCTTAGATGGGGTTTGCTATTCGCATTTTGTCTGAGGTTTATTTAAGGCGTAAAGTATTATTTATCTTGAAAATTTTCCTTTCTTATCTCTTTCAAAATTGTTAAGAGGTGTACAGAGGGGCTATATCCATTTCCATATATATATATATATATATATATATATATATATATATATATATATATATATATATATATATATATATATATATATATGGCACATGAACTGGAAGGATCATGGTCATGTGGAGCAGTTGATAAATTGTAGGTGGATGAGGGTGATATATATATTAGTCACATATCAGCAGAGGAAGGAAGTGAATACGGTAATAAAATCTTTGATGTGAAGGTCACAGGTATGTTTTTAGTGAAGTGATGATAGAACTGCTGTGACATAACAGTTAAATGTGTGATTTTTTTTTTTTTTACCAGAGTATATTCATTTGAGTGTCTGTTCAAATTGTCGTGCTTCCTCGAGAGTTTTTCATTTGTCGGATAATGGACATTGTTGAAGAAAATAACAAATTCTAGATCTTGTTTTTACATTGCTTAAATAAGTTTGAATATTTAATGCCATTGTAAGTCAAGTTCAAGAAGAAAATGTCTTACATATATGAATCATCGAGGATCATATTCATTATACTTGCTTCCACCAAGCTATTTTACCAGTTGCCTGTTCCCAATCACCTGTGAAGACACTAAGGTTCAAATTCCATTGCATCTAAAGACAATAGCATTCCCTTCCATCCCCATTACATGTGAAGATGATACAACTTCTTTTCAAACACACACAAAGACATTGGAAATACCTATCTCATATGATGACAGTGGAACTCCCTTCACCCCATCACATGTGAGGACAGTGTGAGTTCTGTCCTCATTACTTGTTCAAAAAATATGACTCCATTACCCATCACTGTCAAAGACAAGAAGACTTCCATTTCACCACATGTGAAGACAGTAAAACTTTCTTCCCATACACACATGAAGACAGTCATACCGGTGTATAAAGACAAAAGGGCTTCCTTCCCCAGCACATTTGAAGACAATAGGACTTCCTTCCCCAGCACATTTGAAGACAATAGGACTCCCTTCCCCAGCACATTTGAAGACAATAGGTCTACTTCCCCATCACATTTGAAGACAATAGGACTCCCTTCCCCATCACATTTAAAGACAATATTACTGCCTTCCCTATCACATAAAATGTATAGACAATAAGACTTGTTTCCCATCACATGTGAAGACAGCATAACCCAATTCCCTATCATTTGTGAAGACAGTATGAATCAGTTCCTCACCACATGAGAAGAAAATAGGATGCATTTCCCAATAACATGAGGAAAATAGCACTTGCTTCCCTGTCACACAAGAAGACAATACAACTTCTTTCCCCATCAAAGACATGTCCATCAATTTAAGTACACGAGAAAATATGATTTTTGGCAAAATTACTAAAAACACATGCCCACAAAATTTTAAAAAATTTCCCTCTGAATTTAGCACTCCAAAATATACATTCCTATGATATTACAACACATACATTTTTAAAAAAATGGACTTATTCCATGAAAGGTGAGTCTGTTGGTAAAATATCTAAATCTACATCTAATGTCATTGTTTTTATTTCTGTTTCATCAAGTGTTGAGTAACAATTTTGTATAAATGATACAGAAATCTTCACATGTTTGAAATCTAATGAACTACTAATTTAAAAAATAACACATTTATAACATGATAAGATATGTAAGCTTTATATTTTCCTTTTGATTTATCAGAACATGTGGTATGTGAGGACGAATTCAAGTATGCATTGCTGGCGAACAACTGTCTGTACCCTGGGTTATCTACCCTTGTTTCTCTCCTGGTCCACACATCGGCTGGATTGTAAGTATTGCATATTGTTTGATATTGTCTGAAAGTTTTTGTGTTCTTATCTATTATATTTTTGTTAACACCATGTTAGATGGAAGTGAGACATAAGTCACTTTGCAACCTGTGCCAGTGGCATGAACAGTTTGATAAGATTTTGGTTGAATTTTTTCAACAGTCCTTGGTATGTGGGCTTTATGTTAGGCATACAGATAAATGAAGATACAAACCTAAGGGAGAATTATGAACCAATTCTGTATGACAATTGAGAGACCAGATATTCTAATAGGTTAAATGGTACAAATTCCCAACCCATTTGTGGCTGTAGTACTCAGTACATTGCACCCATCATCTCTTCATATCGGTTAACCATTTCTGTAAAAGTCCATGGTAGCAGGAAGTGAAACATTGCAGTTTTCTTTGGCACTGGCAATGGCATTTCTGACAGCTGTGGTCTTGATTAAAAGTTTTCATGTGTAAATATTTCCTAAACTCCCTGATAGATTCTCATGATACTTTGTATTAATCATTGAGAAGCTAAGGCAGTTCATTCAGCAATATGCTCACCTGCCACTATTACCTTATGGTCAATATCACACTCAGAGAAAATATAAATTCAGGTCTTGGTAAAAGTTTTCTCATTCTCTTTTATATTTCCTAAACCCCATAATGGATTTCTTTATACAGTGCGACTCCGCTATAACATGGTGGTTGGGGTCCATAGAACCTGACCATGTCATAGACTGAACTATGCTATAACAACTCTAACAACCAAGAAAATGATCCACGTACCAAATAAAACATGGTGGGGTGGGGTGGGTGTGTGTGTGTAATAAAAGCAGGTGCAAAAATAGATGCTTTTGATTAAATGAAGACGGAACTAGTCAGAAATACACTTGTATTTTGACAACTTATATTTGTGTAGTACAGTCCATAGTGTGTTAAGTACTGTATGTATATGAAATATCCATGAATTCAAGTATAGATCACAAGTTATAAGTTTCATTTATCAGATCAGTCACATCCCTTTAAAAAACACAAATAACATGTATATAAAAAACAGAAGTCCTCATTTGATCAATATCCAATTGTCAACAAACACTGGTCAATAAACAATTCACTATGATATTGTCACCAGTAGCACATGGCTACAGTTGTTTACATGCTTTATATACATGTACTTAAACTGGCCTAGATTTTGATCAGCTGAAGACACCTATCATCTTTCTGAGGCTACCCAAGGGATGAGGCTTTTCATAGGGAATGGAAAACATCTGAACAAATTAAAAAGTAACTTGATGGCCAGATATGTATGGTTTCAAAAGATTGGAAATTTAAATTGCATTTTAATCCACCATTAGTGCAGTCATAAGCATAAACATTTTTCCTGCAAAAAAGAAACTTTCATGACACAAAAACATACATGCCAACTATTACGCTTTTGACATAATCATTATGCTTTTATCGACCCAATTACATTTTATGCTTGCATGTATATGGATCATGCTTTTTTGGTTCGTTAAAAAAAGTAATAAAAAGTTGTTTTTCCCATATTATTATCATCTCTTTAATCCCAATCATAAATTTGAGAATATTCTTGAAAAGATGACTGCTGCATATGAATAGAGTAAGAGAACTTTCCTTATTTGCTATTTATAGTAACTGTATATGACCCATTTCCAAGAAAACAAACAAGTTTCTTCAGATATGAACTTTGCCTCACAGGTCCATTATATTGATAAGCTTGTTAGTCAGCAGACTAGTCTATACTTTTAAAGAAAATGGCGCCAGATGTTTAGTGAAATGCTTTACAGTGTAAGTTGTGGATGTTATGTGATGGAAAATGTTAGAGCAGATGGATCTTCTAAAACTTCAAAACATGTCAGATCAGAAGAAAGGACAAATCAAAAGCACTTCACAAACTTTGAAAGAAGAATATAAGGGAAGTATAATACAGCACTTTGAGCACATGATCATGCTGATTGCAGAATTCCAGTTCATTATCGTTAAGCGAAGGTTACACATATAAACTAGTTAAAGTGAGTGCTGAACATAAATAATTCTTTAGTATGTTTTGTGTTTGTATTTCGATTATAATCCATACGGATTTTGCCCTTTTTGTGACAAGAATTTTGACCAGCTGCAGAACCAGGTTAGTAGCCAAAATAAACATCATTTTAATACGTGCTGTAATTCTGGCATGCAGTATATAGATAACACTTTTTACTCCCAAATTCAGCTTTTTTGCCACTTATAGCAGTAATTATGCTAATACCTATCAAGGTGTTGGCATGTATGCAATAAACATCTTCGGTTACTTTGGAAAATGCAACAATCTATTAGATTCCATTGCATTTACTTAAGTTTGGTGCTGACTTCCTTAAAAAAAGGTGCATTATTTTTATTGAAGATTGTAGTCGGCTTGCTTTGATGAAGGGTGCATGTGTTATTGAAGTCACCACTAAAGATCAAATTTGGATGACCAAAGAAAAGCCCATTTGTTATTCTGGTGGCAGTATCAGACAATTGTAGAACATTGAGACTGAAATTTTTTTTATTTCCTTAGTATTTATATGATCAGTACTTCAAAAGTAATCAGTTTTCTTTGAAGTTTCAACAAAACTATTTCTTCTGGTTTCATTAGCCATTGTTTTTTTGATTGTAATTGTTTCTGTTCGTGCCATCAGAAGTTGGTCAATTGTAGCTAGTCCGGTAGCAGCATACAGCACAAAGGCCAGATGTCAGCATAAGCAGATTATGATATAACAATGCACTGTTAAGATGGTTCATCAGTATGAACAAAGGATTTGTTTATGTAACAATATATAGATTCCAGTGCATTTTTTATCCACGTTTGTGGCTTTCTTTCATGGTGCATTTGAATTTCTCCTCTCCAATCCAAGATTGTGTATATAAGTTTAAACAGCCAGCAATACTGTCACTAAAAAAAAGTTGCCAGATAGTATATTTTGTTGCCAATAAGGGAAAATAAATCGCAATTTGCAACATTGGCAAAGCCCATGACGATCCTTGAATAAACTTTTTACACATTATTTTTCATACTTTTAAGAAGAAAAAATATTTGTGAGTATTTGAAAAAAAATACTATGTATGCAAAATTTCAGGAGCCACGACATGATTGTCTTATATTAGAATTTATACACGATCTCTTACTCAAGATGATAGTAAACTTTTTACACATTATTTTTTGTACTTTTAAGAAGAAAAAATATTTTTTGCATGCAAGAAAAATACACGCATATGAAATTTCTGGAGCCACGCCACAGTAGTGTTATATCCAGATTTGTGTTATATTGGAGTGTGTATTAGCAGGGTCACACTACACTTTGGATGAGTAGTTAATATGTAGCAAACCCAATTGGTTCTATAACATGCTAACACGATGTTTTGGCCTTGGGGTTAAGACTACACAATTTACAGCAATGCTCAACATGCAGACCCTTGCTTGAAAGTTGTATTTCAAACTCAGGTCTTAATAAATATGTACATGTACTTATATAAACTGTAATTAAAGTAGGCCTTAATAAACATGTATATCTAGTTATATGATTGGTAATTAAAATAGGCCTTAATAAACACGTATATCTACTTATATGACATGTAATTAAAGAAAGCCTTAGTAAACATGTATTTATGCACAACAAAACAGTACTGATTTGTACGAGAAAAGATTTAATACATGCTTTGTAAGAAATATAGGATACATGAGTATATGCATTTGTCTCTCTCTCTCTCTCTCTCTCTCTCTTTCTCTCAGACATGCCACTTTTCATTATTACCAATATTCTATAACATCAAACTCATAAATAATATAACATCCATACTTAATTAAAATATTTACACAATATTTGGCTTTCTCTGTGGGGGCTAACCATGGGCTAGAATCAGAATGTAAAAAGACTAGTCCCAATCGTTGATAGGCTGATCCCAGCATTACAGTGCATTCTGGGCTGATCCCAGCTTAAGTAGATTATGTGCTAGGCTGAATCCCAGCTTGCTAATGTATTATGGGCTGATCCCATCTTAACTAAATTTATGCTAGGCTGATTCCCACATAGAATGTATTCTGGGCTGACCCCAGATTTGTGGACTAGAGCTATGTACTAGGCTGAATCCCAGCTTGCTAATGTATTATGGGCTGATCCCCACTTAACTAAATCTATGCTAGGCTGAATTTAAAACTGTAAATGAAATGTATTTAATGGGCATGACCTTTACGTTATTAGTATATCCTATGAGTGTCCGATTGGGGAAAAATGATTCCAACCCGTGGCAGCCCCATGCGCATAAGCAATGTCAGGACATAACACACAAGGTGTAAAAACAGAAAAGAAAAAAAAAGAAATGGGTGGCGACGGGGGCGGTGGCGGGTTTTAGCCTAAATCTGTAAGAACTGTTTGATGGGAGACTCTAAATCCCTTGTCTGTAGCTTTGAACAGCCAGCGAGTGCATTGAAACTGTACATTCATTCAATGTACCTTTGAAACCAGAGAAGTGACTGGTCGTATGGTACTCTATATGATCATGCAATGTTACATAAGATTATCTAATGTGGTTGGCTCTTTGAATTCGGCTGGCAATTCCAACCAATAGGAATATTTCTGCTCCTGCCACACACCCCCATTTACTCCTCCCACAAGCCCCATGCAGACAGCAAGTATGAGGCTAATAATAGTCTCCTGCCTAATTCTGTGTGTGCCTCTCAATTTCAAGGTACATGTACAACACCCCTATCCCATTGTTAGCCAATTGACTAAGCCTTATAATTGACATTACATCATATTACCACACCACCAATTCCTCCTTCAATTGTCATTATCAGAGAAACCCCATTGCACAACCAGCAATATATGTACCTAGAATAACTGAAGATCATCAAGTTGTGCATAAACTAAAATTTAATAAATTATCATCATTTACGTATTTGACATGTAATTAAAGCAGGCATAATAAACATGTACATCTACTTATATGACCTGTAATTAAAGCAGTCCTTCACAAACATGTACATCTATATACAGATGAAAATAGACAAACTGATCACATGTTATGTTTGTTTGAAAATAGTGAACCTCTCTAAACCAAGAACCTCTCAAAAAGCTGAATCATTGGTTTGGTCCCGAAAGATTTCAGTCTTGAAAGATTTCTTTTGAAAATGGCTGTTATTAAGAATTATGAATTACAGGCTTTAAGTATTTACATGAATATCATAGTTACAGATAGAACATATTCAAGTATTGTCACATATTGTCAAGACTATGTGACTGTTATAAGTAGAACATGTTGAAGAATTGTCAGATCTTGTCAAATTTATATCATTTTTACAAATAGAACATATTGAAGTATTTTCACATGTTGTCAAGATTATATCATTGTTATAAGTGGAATGTATTGAAATATTGACACAAGTTAAGATTATGAACTGGGTCATTACTGTCCTGCCCTTCTGGTACATATCAGACTTTAATAGCTATAGATCAACTTACTTTAAAACTTTATTGGTCATTTGCAATTTTTGGTTGCCAAATCCTAAAAGTTTGGTTGACGTTGAGAGCAGAAATCATTTGAGTGGGGAATTAATGGGAGAATGTGACAAAAAGTGAATGTAAATTAAGGATAATTACAAACATTTTTAATGTTTTTAAAATCTATATCTGACTGGAAGAAGTCTCTGTCTCATTATACCTCAAGCCAGCCATGTTATTTCATCATATAAAGTTCTGTTTAGTGTAAAACATGGCACATGTATATACTTGCAATTAAAATGTGTTGATGTCATTTTCTAGCAGCTGCATTATTATTTTAATGTTGCCACAGGGTGACCAATTGACAATTTTTGCATGCCAATTTTGAATTCAGGCAATAATGTGACTGTTTTAATTGCATCTTAGAACACTCCATTTTCTTGGTTAAACCAGCAAAGTGCCTTTGGCTATGTCCCATAAAATGATGAGTTAAGACCATTTTTGTCTTATAAATGTTACATTTTATTGTGAAAAATCAGCCAATCAGTTGAATCTCATTTTCAAAAATACCTTGTAATAAAATTATGGCTGTAAAAATATTGTATTTTAAATGTATATCCATCTTCACAATTAAACTGTGCAAATAAGTTACAGGGCACCAACATAGAACAGTATATGCATAATAGTACAATGTAACAAAAAGTTAAGGTTTTATTTAAGGCAAATTAAGTAATAAGTATTAAACAAGTTATGTTTTTATTAATGTTTCTAGAATCTCTCCAACAGAACTATCAACAATTATGATCAACATCAATCTCAGGTCAGCCATGGAATCTAATTATATGAAGTTCTGCAAGCTATCATTTGCATATTTTCTGGCCTGAAATTCATTTATAAATAGCCTTTACCTCCACTTGTTGCATATTGTCTGGCCTCAAATTCATTTATAAAGGGCCTTTACCTCCACTCTTTGCATCTTGTCTGACCTCAGATTCACTGATAAAGGGCCTTTACCTCCATTCTTTGCATATTGTATGACCTCAGATTTACTGATAAAGGGTTTTTTCCTGCCACTCTTTGTGTGTTGTCTGACCTCAAAATCATTTATAAAGGGCCTTATCTTCACTCTTTGCCTATTTTCTGACCTGAGATTCACTGATAAAAGGCCTTTACCTCCACTCTTTGCATATTGTCTGGCCTCAGATTCATTTATAAAGGGCCTTTAGCTCCACTCTTTGCATATTGTCTGATCTCAAATTCATTGATAAAGGGCCTTTCCTTCCACATTTTGCATATTGTCTGACCTCAGATTCACTGATAAAAGGCCTTTACCTCCACTCTTTGCATATTGTCTGGCCTCAGATTCACTTATTAAGGGCCTTCACCTCCAATTTTTGCATATTGTCCGGCCTTTATCTCCATTTTCTACTGATGAGAGCTTATAAGTTAATGAAGTCTTTGCCACATTTGTGTTTATCATACTGACAATAACATTACTGCCAACTTAATTTTCCCTATTTGTTTCCTGTTTGCATTTTTCTGGATTTGTATCATTATCTTGACTTTGTGCCATTAGCTTGCATTTGTACTGTTAGCTTGGGTTGATTGCATTGTGATACAAATGTAGTGAAGATGATGACTGTTTGGATGTGGAAGCGAACCCTCCCATCTGCTGGGGTGCCCTAGTCACCACTTGTCCCTGACCAGTTTTGTTATAATTGTAACTCATAAGAGTGAATAATATGGGTTGATTCATTTGTTCAACTGATCTGTGATATAAATGCACTGGCATGTGGAACCACTTGCTAAATGCAACTAGGAACTATGAAGTTTTGGCAAAATATATTTCAACACTGCTATGAAGGACCACTGCAAAACGAGACATGAACATTACAGACAGTTGTAATTCTTTGAAACAACAATTGGCAAGTAGAGTGTGCACTAGTTATATGCTGTGAGTCAGACTAGATAAATGCAAAGATGGTGACTTGATAAAGAAATCTGCAGTCTCACAATTGTGAAAGATCATGCTGTGAATTAAATGATGAGTGCCAACTGTTTTTAGTGTAAAACAGTGTACATGTATATACTTGTAATTAGGAAGTGTTGATGTCATTTTCTAGTACACTGTAGTTGCATTATGATTCTAAGGTCACCACAGTGCAACCAGTTGACAATTTTTACTTGCCAATTCTAAATTTCTGTCAGCAATGTGACCTTTATTACTAAAAAACCTGGAACACTATGTTTTCTTGATTACACTAGGCAAAAAAACAAAATCTTTGGCCTGGATAACACAGTATTCAGTTCATTTGTTTTTAGCCCTTAACTTTTACAGTGAAATTTCAGATGAAATGAACAATGTTGTAATGGCAGTGCATGTATTATTGTGCATGTTTAAAAACATCTTTCATCACGGATGGTTTCAAGATTTCTAATATAAAGAAACCATGAGGAGTTATGAATATAATCACTGTAATGTTGAGCTATTTTTAAATTATTCACTTAAACACATCTATGATTGGATGTAAAAAGTTGCAGTATACTTCAGTATATGCTCTAAATATTAATGGAAATTTTAACACCTTTCCTTTTTTATACTACAAGACTGTGAAGTCACTATCTCTGATAATTAATTTAGATTTAAACGGCAGTATTCAACAGAATTATACCTTTATGCCTTTCAGTAAACTGTCAGCTATTACAGAGAATGTGGCAGCCCTGTGTTTGCATGTTTTTTAAACACTGGTGAGACATTTGAGAGGGTCAATCATTCAATACTCTTTAAAAAGTTGCTTGATATTCAAATACCCATCTACATAGTTCAGACTCTACTTAAATGGTATGGCAAATAGTTGTATTACAGTCAGACTATTGTTGTGGTGTTGACATGTGATAATGTCCATTTTGAATGCAGCTTATGTAAAGGTCAGAAACACATTCATTCAATTTCCTTACTCTTAAGTATTGTGTACAAGATAATCTTCTCCACTCTGTGCAAGTGATAAACCATGCATTGATGAGATTGGTTGATTAACATTTGTACTGGTAAAATTCGGTCATGTAGCAACTTTTTCTATCATTGCTGGTACAAAGTACCGGTAATAGTGGAAAGGCCAGATCATTTATTGTAAAATTTCTCTAAGATGGATGTTAACAGTTGCATTTTGTCAAATTAAGCGGGTCCACATGTTACTTTGGACCGAAACTTAATGCCCGACATAATGGGGTTATCAGGTCGAGATAAGTGGGGAAAAAATAGCATAACAGAGAATGATTTTTTCGGGACTGGACCAAAATGCTCGACATACGTGGGTTCTTGAGATAACCGAGGTCGAGATAAGTGGGTTTGACTGTATGTGCATTGAGGAAGTGTAGTACCCAGCTCC
Organism: Megalonaias nervosa; assembly: GCA_016617855.1. Taxonomy (NCBI): domain Eukaryota; kingdom Metazoa; phylum Mollusca; class Bivalvia; order Unionida; family Unionidae; genus Megalonaias; species Megalonaias nervosa. Next base: position 90,099 of record JAECUM010000476.1, on the reverse strand, counting down.
TTCCATGTAACCTATGAGGTGAGGCAGGGAGGTGTTCTTTCACCTGTGTTATTTAATATATTTATAGACAAGTTAAATCATCAACTGGAACAGTGTCATGTGGGGTTACATTTGACACCAGATGTGTTATTTCTAACAATTTTAGTTTTGCTGATGTCATTGATAAGTCCCTCTATCACATGCTTGAGCAAATTATTAAAGATATGTGATCACTATGCATTGGAGAATGATACCATCTATCATACACGAAAATTGGTATGCATGGTCTTTCATTCAGCTTCTTTCAGATTACCATCTCCTCCCCCTGTATATCTTAATGACCATTTTCTTATATATGGCAACAGTTGTACATATTTGGGTCACATATTAAAATCCAGTCGGTCAGATGATGAAGATATGAGACATTATGGATTATTGTGTATTCAAAACAAACATGCTTCTATGTAAATTTATAAATTGTTCTTTGCATATCATGCTGAGATTATTCAAATTGTATGACAAGAAAACTAGTTATTTGTTATAATATGTCTTCATTTTCTGTTAAACCTTCCAAGATGGAACAGTGTCTGTACCATCTTTATCAACTATAACATATTCAGTTTTGAAGAAGTAATGAGAAAGTATGTTTTCTCAATGATGACAAGAATCTTGAAATCTCTGTGGAACTAAGACATTTGTTTAAATTCTCTAATTATAGATAGATGTAACAAATTGCTCCTTAAATATACATGATTTCATTCTTAACATTGCTGGACACAGTCTATTGCTGTAATTATGTCTGTATATTTGTACATAAGATATCTATGATCTTTCATATTTGAAATACTGTCATTTTATATTTATATTTTAATTTAGATGACAGATTATGCAGTTTGAAATAAAGAATTCTTATCTTCTTAGGGAAGGAAAAGTTGCCAAGGAAAAATGGCAGCAGATATATGGCCGTCACTCAGGAAATGAGATCTACCATATACAGCTGGGCAGAAGTGTTTTCTTCAAGCAGTATGAAGGAAAGAAGTTCACAGAGGCATCTTTTGATGCTCATCAAAAGTAACTACATTACAGAGCTTTCCTACTACAAATGTATTTATTCTCTTATGAGTGGTTCAGATGCAAACAAGATAGACTCCTGTCTGCTATTGCATAATGTGCTTGAAGATCAGGGTTTATGTTATCTGTTTTACTGAGTACTCCTAAGAAACTGCATAGATCCACATCTGCCAGGCACATTTAGCAGTGAAGATCTGGGTATCTGAAGTTTGCAGTTTGATCCGACATGTGCATGAGGATATATATATATATATATATATATATATATATATATATATATATATATATATATATATATATATTGTGCCCTTCTTGGTTTATACTTGCCACATATTGAAATATAAAGGCATTTGAATTTAAATCAAGTTGATTGACATCTTAATTCAATTTTGCAGTTAGGTCATTTTCTCTTCTACTCCTTTTTGACTGTTTGGCCATATAACTTTGTGTCAGTCAATTTTGGTGTCATTGAGTATAATATCCTTCTGCTAAATATAGGTCAGTGTAAAAATATATATTAGGCTTCAGTGACTTGGGTGAAGTTTTGAGTTTAAGTCAGTTTCTCATTCTGTGTTATCAAAAATTGGTCACCTTGACCTACAATTTTGTACTTCGGCTCTGTTTGAGTTAAGTGAGTTTGGAAGTTTAAGTTAATTTGGTGGAGAATTTATATATTTTTAAAAAAATGGATTTAGGGGCATTTGTGTTTTATGAATGTATTTCTAGTTTTCTCAGACATATCGAGATCTGATTTCAGTGGTCATAAAATTTGAAACATCGAGTTCTACGATAATTAGAGCAAGATTCATACATTTTTATATCTGATGACCTTTAATAGGAGATTATTTAGCATGCGACTTAAACTATTATGTAATATTTACTAAAGTACTTGTAAGGTAACATAATAAGACAAAAATGTAAGTGATAACAAGCAATCCTGTTTGCTTGATGCTTGATGTTTCTCATCAGAGAAGAGAAAAATGAAAGCTTAGTAAGACTGGATGCTTCCAATCAGACCACATTAACACTTGTATTTTCTGGCAACGTTCATTATTATATAGGGAGAATAGTATTTATATTAGTGACCAGTGTTTATAAGTATGTTTATGTCATCTGTATAAGCATGTAGATGGTGTCTTTCTTAGAATGTACATGGTGTCATGTCCATGGTGTCTTTGTAAGAATGTACATGATGTCTTTAAGCATGTACATTGTGTCTTTTTAAGAATGTACACCATGTCTATGAAAGCATGTACATGGTGTCTTTGTCAGAATGTACATGGTGCCTATGTAAGCATGCACATGGCATCTTTAGAAGCATGTACATGGCATCTTTAGAAGCATTTCATGGTGTCTTTATAAGCATGTACATGGTGTCTTTATAAGCATGTACCTGGCATCTTTATAAACATGTACATGGCGTCTTTGTAAACATGTACATGGCATCTTTGTAAGCATTTCATGATGTCTTTATAAGCATGTACATGGCATCTTTATAAACATGTCTTTGTAAACATGTACATGGCATCTTTATAATCATTACATGTCTTTATAAGCATGTACGTGGTGTTTTATAAGCATGTACATGGTGTCTTTATAAGTGTACATGGAGTCATTATAAGCATGAACATGGAGTCATTATAAGCATGTACATGGTGTCTTTACAAGCATGCACATGGTGTCTTTATATGTGTACATGGAGTCATTATAAGCATGTACATGGTGTCTTTATAAGTGTACATGGTGTCTTTATAAGCATATACAGGGAGTCATTATAAGCATGTATATGGAGTCATTATAAGCATGTACATGGTTTTTATAAGCATGTACATGGTGTCTTTATAAGTGTGTACATGGAGTCATTATAAGCATGTACATAGTCTTTATAAGCATGTACATGAAGTCATTTTAAGCATGTACATAGTCTTTATAAGCATGTACATGGTTTCTTTATAAGCATGTACATGGTATCTTTATAAGCATGTACATGGAAGCTTTATAAGCATGTACATGGAGTCATTATAGGCATGTACATGGAGTCTTTATAAGCATGCACATGGAATCATTATAGGCATGTACATGGAGTCTTTATAAGCATGTACATGGTGTCTTTATAAGCATGTACATGGAGTCATTTTAAGCATGTACATAGTCTTTATAAGCATGTACATGGTGTCTTTTTAAGCGTGTACATGGAGTCATTATAAGCATGTACATAGCCTTTATAAGCATGTACATGGAGTCTTTATAAGCATGTACAAGGAGTCATTATAAGCATGTGCATAATCTATATAAGCATGAACATGGTGTCTTTATAAGCGTGTACATGGAGTCATTATAAGCATGTACATAGTCTTTATAAGCATGTACATGGAGTCATTATAAGCGTGTACATAGTCTTTATAAGCATGTACATCGAGTCTTTATAAGCATGTACATCGAGTCTTTATAAGTATGTACCTGGTGCCTTTATAGGCATGTACATGGTGTCTTTATAAGCTTGTACATGGAGTCTTTATAAGCATGTACATGGAAGCTTTATAAGCATGTACATAGTCTTTATAAGCATGTACATGGAGTCTTTATAAGCATGTACATGGAAGCTTTATAAGCATGTACATGGAAGCTTTATAAGCATGTACATGGAGTCTTTATAAGCATGTACCTGGTGTCTTTATAAGCATGTAAATGGAGTCTTTATAAGCATATACATGGAAGCTTTATAAGCATGTACATGGAAGCTTTATAAGCATGTACATTGTCTTTATAAGCATGTACATGGAGTCTTTATAAGCATGTACATGGAGTCATTTTAAGCATGTACCTGGAGTCATTTTAAGCATGTACATAGTCTTTATAAGCATGTACATGGAGTCTTTATAAGCATGTACATGGTGTCCTTATAAGCATGTACATGGAGTTTTTATAAGCATGTACATGGAGCCTTTATAAAGCATGTACATGGTGTCCTTATAAGTATGTACATGGTGTCTTTATAAGCATGTACATGGAGTCTTTATAAGCATGTACATAGTCTTTATAAGCATGTACATGGTGTCTTTATAAGTGTGTACATGGAGTCATTATAAGCATGTACATAGTCTTTATAAGCATGTACATGAAGTCATTTTAAGCATGTACATAGTCTTTATAAGCATGTACATGGTTTCTTTATAAGCATGTACATGGTATCTTTATAAGCATGTACATGGAAGCTTTATAAGCATGTACATGGAGTCATTATAGGCATGTACATGGAGTCTTTATAAGCATGCACATGGAATCATTATAGGCATGTACATGGAGTCTTTATAAGCATGTACATGGTGTCTTTATAAGCATGTACATGGAGTCATTTTAAGCATGTACATAGTCTTTATAAGCATGTACATGGTGTCTTTTTAAGCGTGTACATGGAGTCATTATAAGCATGTACATAGCCTTTATAAGCATGTACATGGAGTCTTTATAAGCATGTACAAGGAGTCATTATAAGCATGTACATAATCTATATAAGCATGAACATGGTGTCTTTATAAGCGTGTACATGGAGTCATTATAAGCATGTACATAGTCTTTATAAGCATGTACATGGAGTCATTATAAGCGTGTACATAGTCTTTATAAGCATGTACATCGAGTCTTTATAAGCATGTACATCGAGTCTTTATAAGTATGTACCTGGTGCCTTTATAGACATGTACATGGTGTCTTTATAAGCTTGTACATGGAGTCTTTATAAGCATGTACATGGAAGCTTTATAAGCATGTACATAGTCTTTATAAGCATGTACATGGAAGCTTTATAAGCATGTACATGGAAGCTTTATAAGCATGTACATGGAGTCTTTATAAGCATGTACCTGGTGTCTTTATAAGCATGTAAATGGAGTCTTTATAAGCATATACATGGAAGCTTTATAAGCATGTACATGGAAGCTTTATAAGCATGTACATTGTCTTTATAAGCATGTACATGGAGTCTTTATAAGCATGTACATGGAGTCATTTTAAGCATGTACCTGGAGTCATTTTAAGCATGTACATAGTCTTTATAAGCATGTACATGGAGTCTTTATAAGCATGTACATGGTGTCCTTATAAGCATGTACATGGAGTTTTTATAAGCATGTACATGGAGCCTTTATAAAGCATGTACATGGTGTCCTTATAAGTATGTACATGGTGTCTTTATAAGCATGTACATGGAGTCTTTATAAGCATGTACATAGTCTTTATAAGCATGTACATGGAGTCATTATAAGCATGTACATGGAGTCTTTATAAGCATGAACATGTAAGTTTTATAAGCATGTACATAGTCTTTATAAGCATGTACATGGAGTCTTTATAAGCATGTACATGGAGTCTTTATAAGCATGTACCTGGTGTCTTTATAAGTATGTACATGGAGTCTTTATAAGCATGTACATGGAGTCTTTATAAGTATGTACATGGAGTTATTATAAGCATGTACACGGTGTCTTTATAAGCATGTTCATGTTATAATCATCTTATGTGCATGTACGTGGTGTCTTGTTAGAGCATCTGCCTCAGATGCAGGAGGTCACAGGTTTGAACCCCGGCCAAGTGGTACCAAAAACATAAAAATGGTATTAACAGCTGCCTTGCTAGGTACTCAGCATTAAGAGGTTAGTTTTAGGACTGGTCATCCTGGTGTCAGGATAATGTGACTAGGTGGGATATGATGCTACATGTTTGCTGCTTGATGCCCCAGTGCTAGACATCACTATAAACTGCCACACTGCAGACAACATAGTGGTATGACTGAAAAATTGTTAAAGCTACATTAAAAATCCAAATCACACACACAGACACACACACAGACACATAGATAGTGTCTGTATAAATATGTGCATTGCATCTTTATAAGCATGTACATGGTGTCTATATAAGCATATGTATGGTGAGGTATATGTTGCTGTGTATTTCTCTCTTTCTGAAAACTTTTGCTTCTGCTTGACAATTTGAGGTTTAAAGTCAAAAAAGTAAAAGGTCATGTTTACTATAGTAATAGTAAGAAAGATGGTTTTCAAGTAATATTATGACTACCACTGAAGATATCATTAAGCCTGTTGCTGTTGATGGTACAGAAAAGTTTAAATTTGGGCAGCTGAATGTCCATTGTTAAGATCAAAGAATGGGAAAAGTTTTCATGAGAAAATTAGAGTTAACACCAAAAATAACTAGAGAATACAAAAGTTACAGGTTGATTACTTTTTCGATGACAAAGTACTGTGTTGATTTCTGAAACATAAAAGTACTTGGGTCAAGGTCACTGGTGCAGAAGAGATAACTGAGGATTGTATTAGATATTGTTTATGGTATTCTTGTTTTTATGTAGTTGTACCAGGCACCACAAGTTTTCATATGTAATTGTACCAGGTGCACCACAAGTTTCCATATGTGATTGTACCAGGCACCACAAGTTTTCATATGTAATTGTAATTGTTTCCCTATGTAATATGTAATTGTACCAAGCACCACAAGCTTTGATATGCAGTTGTACCAGGCACCACAAGTTTCCATCTGTACTTTACCAGGCACCACAAATTTCCTTATCTTATTGTTCCAGGCACCACAAGTTTCCATACTGAAATCAACTTGATTTAATTGTACCAGGCACCACAAGTTTCCATTTGTAATTGTATCAGGCACCATGAATTTCCATATGTAATTGTAACAGGCACCACAAGTTTCCATATGTAATTGTAATGGGCACCACAAGTTTCCATGTGATTGTACCAGGCACCACAAGTTTCCATATGTAATTGTACCAAGTGCCACAAATTTCCATATGCAGTTTTAGCAGACACCACAAGTTTCCATATGTAATTGTACCAAGTGCCACAAGTTTCCATATGTGATTATACCAGGCACCATGAATTTCCATGTGTAATTGTACCAGGCATCACAAGTTTCTATATGTAATTGTACCAGGCACCACAAGTTCCATACTAAAATCAACTTTGATTTTGTTTCAGATATGGGGTATGCCTAATGGCTGTACTTGACTCAACTTTGGATGATCCACGATTACAGCTCAATCCAGGACCTCAACACACTCTGAAGAGCACAGATTATTGTTTCTACATGAGCATAGCCAAGGAAGAATACTCCAAAATCAACCCCAAAGCATTGGCCCAGGATGATGCAAAGTCAACTATTAGGACCAGAAATATGGGTATGCGCTGTTTTACTTTAATTGTTGAAGAATACGCAGGAGCACAGATTATCAGACCCTTGATTATCCAGATGTTTTGTTCATCCAAACCAGTTGTTATACCTTGCCAATATATCTTTTAAATACAATTATTGCAAATACAATTATTACAAATCATTCCTCAGGTCATTATGAAGTTGTATGAACTAGTAAACCTCGTATTGATCTACATGCAGCAGAGGTCAAAATGATGGGTTATTGGTTCATACAACATCATATTTACTTGAAAAAAAAGATTATTAATTCTTTTATCATTTGGTGCAAAAGAAACTTTGAAATTTAATTTTATACCAGAATATTGAAAAGACTTTTTAACTGTTTGATGTCACAAAGATAGATCCAGGTACCGCATAAAAAAAATTTGCGACATCATGATGGTACAGTATGCTTCTTTATTGCAAATCATGCAATGTTGTATCTTCCAATGATAATTCCTTTCTCACAAGAATCTCGACACCCAACTACACAAACCTATCTTATGTCCTCGGACAAGTTTGGATAATCGAGATACTGTTCTGTATAAGTAAATACCCTCTTGGTCAGATTTTTGTCATTTTCAAGACCTGACCTGGATTTTATCGGCAGATCTTAAGCCTGATCTTAAGTTTATAGTTGATTGGAGGCAATTTTAAAATTAGAGCTGATTGGAGGTAAATTTAAAATTAGAGTTGATTGGAGGTAATTTTAAATTAAGAGTTGATTGGATGGAATTTAAGAGCAGCTTAAGTTTAAAATCAGAAGTGCCAAGTCTAAACATAAAGACTTGTTGGTGAAACTTGGGCCTGGTCTTGAGTAATAACACATTAACCATGCAGAAATAAAATAAATAATAATTGGAAAAAATTTGCAAATGTGCACAAAGTTCTACAAGGTTTTCCAAATTAGAAATCCAGGAATATTTTTCTGTAAAGTAAAACCTGCTGTGAGATATGACCCCTTCTGCCAACAAAAAGTGGTAATTTAAAACATGATTTTTCATAAAAGGCCTGTGAAGGAGGGCCAGTTTTCTACATCAGAATTCAGGGTATTTTTAAGAAGGAAAAATACCCCAGTTACTGTATGTGTATTTTGTTCATAATTGTTCTTCTTAAAATATTACATGCATTCATTTAAATAGACAAAACCATTTATAAAGCGCTAAAAGTACATCAGTCCTTAGCATTATCACTTTTATTGGAAGTTCAGATGTAGTCTGTTGGCACTTAAATTCCAGAATTAACTGTAAGTTAACACTTTTTTTATCCTGTACATAAATTGCAAAGTTAACTATAATAACACTTAAATTCCAGAAATAACTGTAAGTTAACACTTTTTTATCCAGTTCATAAATTGCAAAGTTAGCTATGATAAGACTTGAATTCCAGAATTAACTGTAAATTAACACTTTTTTTTATCCTGTTCATAAATTGCAAAGTTAGCTATGGTAACACTTAAATTTATTTAGAGCTAACAACCAAAACATGAGTCACCCACAACATAAATAATAAATGATGAGCATTGTAAAAAAATTGGATGTAACATCTAGACACAGGAAGGTAAACAGATGATGAGGTCTCTGACTATGGCCCCATATATGGATCTTAATAACATTAATAAAGCAAGAAAGAATACAGACATTTACAAAAACATATCAGATCAACTCACCTGAAAAAATACAAATAACTTATTACGAGAAAAAGATGAAGATGTCATTCATCAAACTCATTTCATATTGTTAAACTGCAGATAAGTGATTTATGGTAGCATCTGTTGCTCTACATTGAAGGATATCATTATTGGCATTGTGCTGGTTGCTCTACATTGAAGGATATCATTATTGGCATTGTGCTGGTTGCTCTACATTGAGAAGATAACATTATTGGCATTGTGCAGGTTGCTGTACATTGAAAGGATAACATGGACATTGTGCATATTGCTCTATATTGAAAGGATAACATTATGGGCATAATGCAGGTTGCTCTGCATTGAAAGGATAACATTATGGGCATTGTGCAGGTTGCTCTACATTGAAAGGATGACATTATGGGCATAATGCAGGTTGCACTGCATTGAAAGGATAACATTGGCATTGTGCAGGTTACTCTGCATTGAAAGGATAACATGGGCATTGTGCATATTGCTCTGTATTGAAAGGATAACATGGGCATTGTGCAGGTTGCTCTACATTGAAAGGATAACATGGGCATTGTGGGTATCATGCATATTGCTCTACATTGAAAGGATGACATTATGGGCATAATGCAGGTTGCTCTACATTGAAAGGATATCATTATGGCCATTGTGCAGGTTGCTCTACATTGAAAGGATATCATTATTGGCATAATGCAGGTTGCTCAGCATTGAAAGGATATCATTATGGGCATAATGCAGATTGCTGTACATTGAAAGGATAACATGGGTATTGTGCAGGTTGCTCTGCATTGAAAGGACAAGATTATGGGCATAATGCATGTTGCCATACATGAAAGGTTAACATGGATATTGTGCATGGTTGCTCTACATTGAAAGGATAACATTTTTGGCATAATGCATATTGCTCTACATTGAAAGGTTGAGATTATGGGTATTGTGCAGGTTTATGCAAAGGACAAACAATACAACCCTTTGAACTGACTATGCCCATGATTACTAATCCTTTAAGACAGCGTTTAGTAGTAAGTATTTAGAGAACTTTGTGACAAGTTCTTAAGTCTGGTTTAAAGACTTGAACATACAGGTCTACCTTTTAAATTTAGCAAAACCAGCAACTGAATTAAATTTTTTCTCATTTTGTAGTTCACATCTGCTTTAGCGGTGAGCAGTAGTTGTAATTCACATGACATTAGCATCAGCATCTCCATAGATAAAAGCATTTGCATATAAACATTCTCACTGAATATCAACCATTCTTTTGCCCTAGGTCTTAGGCAGTGGCTTGGAGTGAGTTTCATGACACCTGCTCCTTGGGAGGGGGCTAGGTTTGTACATAACATACATTAGTTGTACATTCTTGGTCAAGTTTTTTTTTTACAGACTGTATACTATGTTATACATGGAGTCATGAAATTTGGTGGAGTTATTCATCCTGATGATTACTACATCCTCCTAACAAAAGTCAGTCATTGTGAGCCGTATTTTATGCTGCACTGACTTAAATTTTGTGTTTTAAGTTTATTTCTCATATTCTGTTTATGCTAGAATCATCAAACTAGATGATTGTGTGCATCTTTATAGATACCACACTCATACATAAAAATAAGGTTACTGTGACCTACATTTGACATTTTACTGGCTTAGGTGAAATATTTGCATTTATTTTATAACAATCAGTTTTTAGACCTCCTGCATATATTGTCTTGTGCAGGAGTGTTGAATCTTGGTGAGAAAATGCATCTTAATGAATATTACACAAAAGTAGATCACTGTTACCCATTGGTTAAATTTTGTGTTTTCAGTTTGTCTCAGGCTCTGTTCGTGCTATAATCCTTGCACTGATATTGTGCATCTCTCTTAGTACCACACCCTTACATTACAAGAAGGTAACTGACCTGCATTTCCCATTTCACTAGCATTTAGTTTTTGTGTTAAACTTAAGACAGAATAGGTTGTTTGCACCCTGTATATATACTATTATACCTACTTTCATGCATCTTGTTGAGAGGATATCTTCAAGAGTACTACACCCTCATCAGAAAAAGGTGGTCACTGTGACCCGCATTTCACACTAAACTGCCACTGGCTAAATTTATGGTTGAAGATGATTTCATAAGCTTTGTTCATGCCATAGTCAACAGACTAAATAATTATTTGCATTTCTGTTAGTAACACACACTTGCAACAAAAAGTAACAGGCTTAGTAAGCTTTTGCATTTAACTTATGACCAAGTAGCATCATGAAATTTCTTGAGGACTTGCATCTTGGAATAAAAAAAAAATAGATCAGTTTGACCCATATTTCATGAATCACTAACATGGGTTTGATCTCAAGAACTCTTCATGCTACAGTCATTCTATATGCATTTTTTAGTACCAAATCCATAAATCAAAAGGTCACTGTGACTTACATTTTAACATTTTAGATTAAATTTTTGCATTTACCACATGTTCCCATATTTTTGGGGGTGTTCTGTGTATATAGTGTTATGTGGTAGTGGGATGCATCTTGATGAATATTGCATTCTCATCACAAAAGTAGGCCATTGTTAAAATGTATTTCATGCTCCACTCACTTGAGTTCAAATGTATTTTAAATGTTTATATTTGAATTATTTAACTTGACAGCTGTATGTGTCTTTTGGTAACACACTAGTACTAGAATCTTCTTAGAGGTGAGCAATATAATTGTTGAAATTATACTTTTTATTCTTATGTATCTCAGCTCAGTATTCATGGTTACAAATGAAGGTCACAGTGATTTTATCTCGTTTTACAACAGTCATTCATAGCAACGTTGAAACTCATATTTTGCACAATAGACATTAATTCCAGATTGCATTTAGCAGGTGGTCACTCATGCCAGTGCATTTATATAGAAAAATCAATCCTTGTATTACAGTTTTGGTTGTAAATGATGGGGGCTTGCTAACAGAAAAGGTTGCTCAAATCAGGTTTTACTGTATATTATTAGAGCTTTCTTTGATAGGAAATGTCAGTATCAGTAAATCATCTGACCCCAGTTTCACCAATAAAATCAGAAAATTTAGTCTAGACTTCAGATAATGTGATTGGTCACTTTTCATAGAAGTAATGACTTTATTATTACTTTGTTTTCACTTTTCTAGGTCCTAGCCCCAGTCAAGGTGAATTCCCAACTCCAGTTACTAATTTGAGGTTCAGAAGAAAACAGTATCATCCTAGTCTGATGACTTTGTTGTTTATATCATTTGTAATATTGTCATTCTTTTACTATGACTTGTACAGATGTCACATCTCTGGGTATCCAACTATTTTCACTTTTTAAAGCCTCATTTGGCATAATTGCAGTCAGTCATATACATTGGTGTGTTACATTTGATATTTTGCTCCACAGTTCTAGCATGTTTTACTTTTGTATCTATTTTCTTTTAGAGGGTCTCAGGTGATTGAATGGTCTATGGCATTTGCCTTTACAGATAGCTTATGTCTCACCTCACTCTGGATGGGTTCAGGTCTTGGCTCAGCCAGCATGGTTATGAGAGAAAGCTTGCCATTAGCTTCCCATCAGTTAGTGTTTCTTCCTGGGTCTTCCAGGGTTCCTCCTCCACATATAAACTGTCTGCCATGTATGGCCTATCATGTGCTGAATAATGGCAATAAACCTGCAAAAACTGTTTTACTTTTATCATATTAAGGGTTTTGTGCATACTCAAGTGTTGTGGTGCTTCTTCATTTATATCCCTCACTGGTAACCAGTGTTATGGTGGGTTTTATCCCATACATACTTGTTCTGATAGTTTGTTTTTTCTTCACACTTTCAGCATGTTACATGAATTAGGCAAACATGGCCAAGAAAAGGCTACATGGGATACTCACCTCACCTGCTTGGCATGCCTTGTAGATTCGGAGCAGTTCCAAGTGGATCAGATTGTGTTGGGTTGTTCAGATAATGAAAAATGAACAAGTGTGGACCTTTGATAAGGCAGTGAACCAAGTTTACTGCCTTCTTCCACTGTATCTGTGGCCAAAGCAAGACAGCAGAAGCGTTGGGCAGGTCCCTCTTCTACACTGGTGCCCCTGGTTTCCACCTCTAGACACAGGGTACATCAACATGCTTGAGCACTGAAGTCTTCCTCATATGATTTGGGAGCATTCCAGGTGGGGATATTGATCAGAACTTTTATCCCATTTAAGTTTCTTGAAACTAAGAAACTTTAGCCTCACCTGTAGATTATTGCATGCTGATTTCTCTGCAGCTACCTCTTTCAACCTCTTGAGGTTGGAATCTGGCACTGGTGCCAGGACAGTGAGGCACTTAATCTTGGTATTGATGATACTATTGATGTAACTTCTCAACTTTCATAGGGATATCACTTTGGATATTTAAAAGGTTTTGTTGGAGTACAGTGAGAACCTTTTGAGTGCTGTAACACAGAGACCTTAATTAGCAATATAATCCCTGCAGTGGACTCCTAAGAACTATATAATCAGTAACACTGGTTGCCGGGACTGGCAATACCAGCTGAGAAGCACCCCAGCCAAAATAATTTAATCAGGAAGCCCAGCCAAACCATTAAACCCCATTTTAATATTCCTTCTTGCACTTCTTTTGCAAGACAGGGTGGCTGGAATGGCCAGCCAGGAAAACACTGGACTACATTCCCTTCCCAAAAGAGGAAGGCAGTAGGCCCTATGAGTCACATTATCTCCACCTTTATCAGCAACCCCATTTGACTTTGCCAGACCAGACTGGAATTCCTAAAGGAAGAGGTATACATCCTTCTAAGGAAAGGGTCAGTAGATTAGGCTGGCAAACATTCAGAGTCCATGGTTCCATTCCAGAAACTTCCTGCTTTCCAAGAGAGAGAGAAAATTCATACTTATTAATGATCTTTATCCAATGAAATATATTTCTTCAAAAAGAGCACTTCATGATGGAAATGTCCAGTTGGAAGTGCCATAAGATAAATGAATTGGCAGTCTCCATAGTCCTCCAGGATGCCTACCTGTACACCTCACATCCCCATGCTGCCATACCACATGTTTCTGTGGTTTTAGCTTAACCAGGAAGTCTTTCAATTTTGAGCTCTTCTGTTCCACCTGGCTTTCACTCCCAGAGCAGGAGTACCCGAGGTTCATTATGGTCATTAGCGGTTCCTATCATAAATATTTAAGGTCATTAGAAGTTCCCCTACTCAAAGTACACTAGTGCTTCATATTCAGGCTGTGGTGCTGTCCTAGAGCCTAAGAGGGTATTCCTGCAGATCTTGTGGCATCAGAAAGAATCTTCTATTTGCAACATCAGTGTAGAAATGCAGGTTGTTTTTTCTAGCATAGAAGGCTATATCAGCTGCATATGACACTGCTGTGTTATAATCGCTACTGACCTGGTTCTGATGTACCTCGGACATCAAGGAGGCATCTTTGCTTTGAAATCTGGAACCTTTTCAGATGGGCAGCTTCAGCAGGGATCACTCTCAGAGTCTGCTGTGTTCCAGGCAAGAGAAATGTCCTGGCAGACAGCCTGTTCAGATGCAGATGGACAGCATAACACAATGGTCTTGGCTCCATTTGGTAGCCGAGAGACTTTCTCCATTTTGTGGCAGGCGAGTGGTAGACTTACTTGCATTGTGGTTAAACAAAACAAGCTATCACCTTATGCCTCTCTTAGTTCCAGACTAAAGTTCATGGGCAGTGGATGCCTTCAGGCTGAAGTGTGATTGACTCAATACCCTTGCTTTTGCACCAGTCAGAATCATCCTTCAAGTTCTTCACAGAGTCAGAACTGGCTCATCCAAATAAGCCTTCCACAGCTCCCAACATTTGCGGTTCAGCAGTCTCTTAGACTTTCAGGTAGATACCTCCAGAGAATTAATGATGAGGTGTAATCTTTCTCCGCACTCAGGGACCCTCTTGCATTACAGTCCACAGATTCACCACCTTATTGCCAGTGATTGTTTTGCCAAGATCAATTTTTAAGTGGCATTGCCAACTGCATTGCCCAGGCTATAAAACAATTTATGTCCAAGGCATATGATGCCAAGTATTAAACATTTTGTAACTGGTGCAAAAAAATGTGATCAAAACCATCAGACTTCTCCCTGTCAAAGGCACCTCTGATATTTTGACAGCCAACATGTCAGCATGGATTATTCAATTAGGAGAGTTTATCAGTCTCTCAGTAGGAGAGATCTATTCCTCGTGAGGATCAGAGAATATGAGGTTAGGCATCATGGGCCTTTTTTAATCGCTCTTCTCTGGATGATGTCATGAAAGCCAAGAATTGCAGTCTCACTACACCCTCTCATCTATGTTCGTTGATGTCATGACAAAGTGAACACATCTATGCTTTAGGCCTGATTGTATCAGCCCAGCAAGTTGTCAAATCATCATATAGTCTGTGGTAGAGCACCCAGCATAACAGAGGATATGTTCACTATGACAGTTTATGGAGTCGTTAGCCTTCCACCAGGCAGGAAATGTTGGTGGGTAATAATGACAGGGAACATAGTACTGCTATTAAAATATAGTTTTGGGGTAAAATTGATTTTAAATATATATACTACTTAACCTGTTACTATTACTCAATTCCCTCCTCTCTCCCCATTCTGATTTTCTTTCAGTCCCAATCTCGGTCAAAGAAGGATGAAATACTGAATGATGGAAGTAAGTAAGGCATCAGACTGGGATCATGTTATTTTTGTTTTAGCCTTCCATTTACTAATTAAAGGAAGGATTTCACCTTGGACTGGGGACTACTAAGTATTACATAATAAAAACGGGCTTCACCCTCCTAAAACTATATTTTAATCCAGACTTAAATTTCAGCAAGTTGATTTGCTGGATTGAAGACTTAAGCTTAAGTTAAGATTTAAATTTTGTTGGTGAAATACAGGTCTGTTGAAAAATGATATAGCTTATCAACTATAGCTAAGCAGCTGGTCAGAAAATAGTCTGGTTCCTAGATTTTTTAAAACAATTGCATCAGCTGGTATAGTGACTTGTCCCCTCATCAGCACCAGTCTGGAAATCAAACAGCCAGTTTCATGTCTGTTTTCTTGAGCAATAAAGATACAAGGTGTCAGTAGAGGGACAAGAAAAGTTTCCAGCTGAATGCATTCTTTCTTTTCACAGTTATATTTTATGATATGCTGTTTTCAATTTAGGGCGACGGCTTTCAAAAGGTAGGAATTAATATGGTGAATATATAAAATGTAAACAGAATGCTAAACAAAAATAACAACACATAAAACTTACCTTGTGGCTTACACTCCTCCCTTTTGAGGATAAATATTTCATGACATTTTCAGTTCATCTTGGTATATGACCAAGCCAGGCTGGTAGTATGTTCCTGTGTCTATCATGCAATGTCTGTTGTGCAACTGTCAACATTTGCTATTGTAATTTAAATATTCATTACAGATTTATTGGATATTTGGTATTTTGAAATTAAATTTTATATGTATATATATTTTTGTTTTACAAAGAATGCCAATTTGCCATCCAGTATGGCTACCCTGACTAACAATGTGACATTGAAATGAATGTTGTTTATTAATGCACAAAACAATTCAAGATGAGCATCCATGCAGTAAACTTTTAAGCATTTTTAAGTATGCCAATTCTCTATAAAATGATTGGTTACTGTAAATACAAAACCCATAAATGACTTCACATTGAAAATAATTAGCCTGAATTTGAGAGAGGGTGGGCATCCTGGCATAAGGACCAAGGGTCAAACTTCAACGGGTCATGGAGAGCCTCTTGATATAAAAATGTTTAAAATATGTACTTGTAAATGATGTCAATGTGATATTTCTAAACATATAAATTTTATTACAAATTAAGAAACTAAAGCAATCTTGAGTCTATGTCGGCCTCTCATATTTTATAGTTTTTGACAGTGGGTTTACAAACCAAGGAGGTGAGTTAATGGAAACTATATTTTATGTACAAGAGCTTCACTGCCTGGACATTTGCAGAAAAACAGTCAGAGCTTTCTATGATCTGACCCCATATTCTCAAAATTTTTGTGAGTGAAAAACTTCAAGCATAAGCTAAAAAGATCGGATGTGATAATGGGGCACATGATTGAAATTGAGAGTAACAATACAAGAAGTAAATAAACTATATGTACTCACAAGTCGAGTTCAACTGCAGACTGCACAAATCCAGATCTGCTGTCACATAATGAGCCAGCTGATCTGGGTCTGCAGTTTGTTAAGAGTAATCAGCAGAATGAACAGCCAGTGTATTATGCAATATCAGATCAGGGTCTATGTTGTTTGCAGTTGGACTTGACTTATAAGCGAGTGCTAGTGCTAAGTGTTCCCAGAAGTGCATAACACAGACCCTGATCTGCAGGAGGTCAAAGTTGTTTTACTTCGACAGCTTGAGCTTGAGCTTTGATTTGAAAAGTCCCAATCTCTGGTAAAGTTCATTTTGATTTGAAAAGTCCCAATCTCTGGTAAAGTTGATTTTGATTTGAAAAGTCCCAATCTCTGGTAAAGTTGATTTTGATTTGAAAAGTCCCAATCTCTGGTAAAGTTGATTTTGATTTGAAAAGTCCCAATCTCTGGTAAAGTTGATTTTGATTTGAAAAGTCCCAATCTCTGGTAAAGTTAAAGTTCATTTTGTAAACATGAATTGCCCTTCATCAGGCTTCCATATAGCTTGAGTCACTGCTTCTAAATGATTTCTGTCTGTCAAAATATAAAGCCCTTCCAACACTGCAACATGAAAATGTGCTTCACTCTTTTCTTGGCCAGAAAATGGAGTAAATTTCGAGATGTAATATGCTTTCATGTCTTGAGAAGTCGTTTGAAAAAGAAAGTTAATTTGAGTTTCACTTCTTTTCCATCAACCCAGGAGGAATTTTTGAAAGACTTTTGGTGTTTTAATTGGTCAGCATGTGTCATTTGGTGACTGGAATTAGATAATAATACAAAAAGTGGAAATGTAGTGTGATGTGAATGAGATTATTTTGTCTTGACATTGATCAGTTGTTTCTTGACTTTGTCTCCATATAAGAATCATATAAAAATAATGTTTACAAGGGTCAGTGTCAGAGGAGGGGTAAATTTGTTATTTTTATGTGTTAGAGAGCAGGTATGGAATGATACAAAATGACAGTCAGAAAAAAATTAATTAGGTTAGCTGCAAACCCAGTATACACAGTAAGTCTGATTTAAATTATATCTTTACATAGCTATGGGTCCAAGCAATCCAGAATATATTTAAAAAATATTTACAGGCTGGAGCTCTTTTTGTTTGGGCTACACTTGGTTAAGTATCTATCAGGAGGTAATGGTTGTTACCTATAAATGAATGCAAAAAAGTACTAATTGCCCAGAAAATAAGCATTTAAACATTCATGAAACTGACACTGGTAGAAGATTATTGTCTTCTCTTATCAAGTACATTTGTTTTCGGTATGTGAGGCCAATTTACAGTTGTAATTCACTCAAGATTTCTCAAGGATTTGTGTACTTTACATTGATTTTATTTTTTTTCTTCACAGTAATGTTATTTTTAAACTTGTATAAGCATTGTTTAATTATTTGTTTAGAGACGAAAGTCAGAACCAGATCATTTTATGTCAAGTTTTTGCCAGAGTTCTTAGCTGTGTGATACATCTAGGTAAAAGGTGATGTCATGTTGATGACATCATAATGTAATGATCACATAATTTCAGTCTGTGCAGTGAACATTGATTTTACATAATTGGACTGCCTTAAGTATAAAGCGAGCGATTGAAAAATCTGTTATTAAAAATCAAATGCAGTAAACTATTGAATTAAATGTAAGTGTTAACTTAGTATTGGAATCTAGTAAAGTACATGCATGTATATACATATATAAATTAAAGTGAATTTGTTGAACTGCTTTGTGTGCAGGGATAGCTAGAAATAAGTGATCAGCAAAAGTTACTGGTTAAAGATACACATTTCATCTGCAGAACACATAAGTTGTATCCATTGGTAATGTTAGTAGTTAGTACAGTCATTTTCACATTTTAAGGTAATAAGGATGATAATAGTGCTGGTAGTGGTAATGACACTGATAATCATAATGAGGATTTGTAGCTTACTTATTTACAGCATATATAACCGTACTAACATAACACTCAGTGTAAACCTCGGACAGGTACATCACTACCAGAGAAATGTAGTTACACATTTACATAACACTCAGTGTAAACCTCGGACAGGTACATCACTACCAGAGAAATGTAGTTACACATTAACATAACAACATTAGTAATTAGGTATCATGATTAATAATTACATTCCAAGTATGTTTAGTTGTTAGAGCATCAGACTCATAATCCAGGGATCACTGATTCGATACTCACCCAGGCCCAGCCAAGGTTGGGTGTCTAGGTGTGTCCTTGGGAAAGGCACTTAACACCCATATCCTTAGCATGATATAAACAATGTATTAAAAGTGACATTTAACCAATAAAAGGACGAGGATCTTTTGTAATTTAGATATGAAATTCAGAAATCATCTTTGGCTCCCAAAATGAATATATCAAAGCAGGACACAGAGAAGAGACCGTCAGTGAGCATATGTGGTTCAATATCATTGATGCATCCATAAGTTGCAATACTTTCTTTCATGACATGGAGAAAATACAGATGCAATTTGATCTATTTGGGTCACCAAAAAAAATTTATTTTTCATTTCACCTGAGTATTGTTCACATTTGTACGCTTACTCAAAAAATTTGTTATTAATTCATCCCCTCTAAAGTGTGTTAATAAAGTTTTTAAATCATTTTAAAAACTAATAAAAGCTTTTAATCATTTTAAAAATTAATACAAGTTTTTAAATCATTTTAGAACCTCTGACCATGCGAAAGAATGACAGAAAATTGTGAAAAATGTTGTTTTGGTTTGGTAATTCTGTTTATCCTACAGTAGATTTATGCAGTGATAACGGTGATGATTGTGCAGTGGTGATGATTGTGCAGTGTTGTAGACAAGGCATCCAGAGGGATGGTGTCATGGGTACCTTTTTTACATTTTTATTTGTTTGTACAATACTACTCATTTTGAAGATTATTATTATACAATATTTTTGGCAATACCAGGCTATACTAGGGAGACATGACTATGATACCAAAGGTATTTAATGTTGTTCTTAATAATAATAGTAGTAGTAGTGGTGGTGGTAGTAGTAGTGCTTGTAGCTGCTCTTGTGTCTTAGTATTATCTGCAGCTTCTACTGTTATGGCATGGTATTATTTATATATCTTTCAGACTTCTGGATGAGCAGTGTTTATATTTTGTACACAAAGAACTTAACAAAAATCTTTATGAAGAAATAATTTTTTTTTCAAATTATGCAAAACATTTTACTTTTAAGTGTTTAGTCCAATGTTTTGAGCATATTGTTTCTTCTGTAATTACACTTCATGTTTAAAATGGTGCATTATAATCTTTGTTTTAGATGGTGTACTTGATAAGCGTAAACTATGTTTAAGAATGCACTTGATCAATTAAACTGTTTAAAGATGGTGTACTTTATCAATGTGAACTATGTCTAAGATGGTACACTTGATCAATTCAGACTTTGTTTAAGATGGTGCACATGATCAATGTGAACTATGTATAAAATGGTGTACTTGATCGATGTAAACTATGTCAGAGATGGTGCACTTGATCAATGTAACCTATGCTCATCTAGATAAGTTCTGGATGTTCCATGCACTTCAGAAAAGTTTTAAAGTCATTTTAGAACCTCTGACCATGCAAAACAGTGACAAAGAAAATTTTTAAAAATGTTTTGGTTTATTCTGGTAATTCAGTTTATTGTTGTTTTGAGGTCAAATTGAATGTCAGATCATCACCGTTTTTATTTACTATCATGATTAACACTGCAAAAATACTCAGACATACTGCATATACTTCCATACAAGTCTCGTCCAACTGCAAACAACATAGATCCTGATCTTCCATTGCACAGTGCACTAGCATATCAGGGTCTATGTTGGTTTTCTACGGATTTGTATTCCAATATGGCAGCTATCTTGAAAATCTTATCACTACTCCTCATGAATAGATGGTCATATTATCATGGGGTTTTCACTAAAAGATTTTTTATGATATCTAGCTGGTCTTAAATAAAAATGGTGACTATTTAACATCCTACTTGACATGGGGTTTTTCACTGGAAGACTTTTTATGATGTCATTATGTCCAGTTGGTCTTAAATGAAAATGGTGCTGATCTGACATCCAATATGGCCAACAAAGCAGCCATCTTGAAAATCTAATTATTGCTATTCCTCTTGAATAGAAAGTCATATTTTTGAAATATTGTCATCTCTACTTCTTCCAAATGGATGGCTATATCAAGATGGGTTTTTTTAGCACTAGACTTCTTACAGTATCTAGTTGGTCCTAAATGAAATTGGTGCCTGTTGTACCAACTGTATGACTGCTGTGATGACTGTCCTTAAAATCTACTCATCGCACTTTTGATATCCTACAACCCATTGAAACATGTTCGTGTAACTTGGTTTTATATTGTAGCTAGTAGTTATGAGGTATACTGTAGTCACTTCGTCTCTCTGCCTATCTGCTTATCACACTTTTGATAACCTACAACCCTTTGAAACATCAATTGTAGCTAGTAGTTAGAATTGTGATTTGATGATATTAGTCACCCTTACAACAAAAGAGACTAATCATGACCCATATTTCAATTTTTACTGGCTTTTGTTTAGTTTGTGCATTTCACCCATGACCATGTGACCTTTTAGCATGTTATGTGCATGCTGTCCTGCCTGGAATTGTGCTATCCAGCCTGGAATCATGAGACCGTGTCAGTGGATGCATCTGGATAAGTTTTATATCCTTTTTGCAACAAGGGTCTAAGTGATTAGAGCGTCCGCCTCAGTTATGGGAGGTTGCAGGTTTGAACCCCAGCTGAATCATACCAGAAACTTATAAAAACAATACTAGCAGCTGCCTTGCTTGGTGCTCATCCTTAATAGGTTAGTGTTAAGAAGAGCTTGTTGTGCAAATAACATAAGAATGCTCTGGTGGCCTACGTGGTTAGAGCATCTGCCTCGGATGTGGGAGGTTGCAGGTTCGAACCCCAGCCGAATCATACCAAAGACATAAAAATTATACTATCAGTTGCCTTGATTGGCACTCAGCCTTAAGAGGTTAGTGTTAGGACTGGTTGGCCTGGTGTCAGGATAATGGGACTGGATGGGACATCATGCTACATGTCTGTGGCTTGATGCCCCAATGCTAGACATCACTGTAAACTGCCACACTGCAGACATGCAGACATCGCTAATGATATGATTAAAATTGTTAAAGCTACTTTAAAAATCCAAATCACAACACACACACAAAAGGGGTCTCTAACTTTGCTGAAAATTTGTGTTCAGAGTTAATTTATTGGATGCTGTTTATATTCCACTCATGAAACATAATAGGATGCATCTTTGTTCCTACTACACACTTAAAACCAAAGAACGTCACTGTGACCTACATTTTAATCTTCACTGACATAGCTTAAGTACTTGCAATATAGGTTGGATGACATACATTCATCCATGCTAGAATTGTAGCTATGGAGTAAAAATATGATTGAAGCCATTGTGGTTTCACAAGTGACGAGGCAGCAGGACCATCAGTATAACTTGCATCAGAACCAACATGGATTTGGAACACAACTTTTAAATGATCATAGACAACATTACAAACATATGGATAAAGAAACACATTAGGACTGGCCATTTTTTCGATTTATCAAAAGCCATTGTCGAGGTCTCTAGTCTCTGCCTGTCATACTCTGAAATGCAAGAGGATACAATGAGATGGATTGGATTGGACAGCATGCTGCATGCTTTTTTTGTGAGGCTTCATTTGTAGTGGCTGATTAGTGTAATTAATGATGCATGAACTTTGAGTGTCAGCCACTCCAGTGGCCTAGTGGTTAGAGCATCCACCTCAGATGTGGGAGGTCACGGGTTCGAACCCCAGCCAAGTCATACCAAAGACTTATAAAAATGGTTCTAACAGCTGCTTCGCTTGTCGCTCAGCATTAAGAGGTTAGAATTAGGACTGTTTGATCTGGTGCCAGGATAATGTGACTGGGTGGGACATCATGCTACATGTCTGCAGCAAGATACCACAGTGCTAGGCATCACTGTAAACTGTCACACTGCAGACATTGTAACAATATGACTGAAAAATTGTTAAAACTATGTTAAAAATCCAAATTCCACACACACACATGAATTATGTGTGCAATGCTGACTGTCACTCCATTATTACTCATGGACTGAATTTCACCCAGTTCATTCTGGCTTTCAGGCAGCATGCAAAATTGCCACTTGTCTGCCAGTTCAATGCCAGCTAATTTCTCAGCATACTGGGGCAAATAGTTAGTAGTCAGTCCAATTTTAGTTCAACTTTTGCATTTATCAATTAAATTTAATCAAAAATTGGATATTTTATGATATCAAGAGAAAGAATGTCCTCCAAGTGAAAAATAAATAATGGTGAATTGTTTCTGATGACCACTCTTGAATCTGGGTGAAAGGATAACATAAATAACTTGCATGTAGCCTGCATTCAGTAGACTGGAATGTTGAAACATTGGTTAAAACTTCTTCAGCATGTAGCTTGCATTCAATAGACTGGAATGTTGAAACATTAGTTAAAACTTCTTTAGAGTTTATGGCCTGTCTGATCACAAATGCTACTTCTGATTCCCAGTGTCAGTGTGCAGCAGTATTTGAATGCCTGTAAGCCACCAGAGGCAAAAAGAAAAAACACAGATGGGATGAAAGAACTGTTCAGTTGGAAAATGACACTTTGAAACTATAGTGCAGCAACAAAATATCTCATAATATTAGTTGAAAATCAGTTTTGGGAAGGATTGCAACTTTAGTTTTTGTGTAAGTTTTGTAGAGCCCATATTAGAGAAAAAACACAGCTGTAGTTTTTGTCAGCATCAATAGTTTATTGAGGTTCTAGTTCAAGTTTTTCAATTGCATATATTTCCTAAACTCCATGAGAGATTGTTATTATACTTGACATGAATCATTATCAAGCTATGACAATTACGTCTTTAACATGCTTACATGCCCCTTTGACCTTGGGGTCAAGGTCAGAGCTATTAGAAAATTTGTTAAGTTTTTTCATTTGCTTCTATTAAGCCACTTGAGGGATTATGTTTATGCTTAGGATGAATTATTCACATTTTACAAGGTTCATGAAGTCATGAAGCTTAAAAATCAATCACTTGTGGCATGAACAGTAATATCAAAGCCAAGGCTGCTCATGCATAGTGTGGAATTAATTTTAAAGCTTCATGGTGTGTGATCAATTTTCGGGCTTTGTGACTTTTTGATTCCTTTAAAATATCAAGTTCAAATCATGTACTTACAGTCAGTTATAAAAATTATAATGAATCTCAAGAAATAAATAATTAGACTGTATTTTAATTGTTTACAAATATTACCAAAGAATAAAAGAAGGGTGCATGAATACATAAGTTGTTCTTTTCCGATGGTGTGAGCTAATAACTAATAGATTTCTGCATCACTTGATGCAGATTTTAACCAATCTAAATGCTTGTAACAAAGGCTTCATCAGAATTTGTAATTATATCATTTTGAAGCTAAGTCACTTCATTCTATGACATGCTTATTTGCCCCCATTGAGTTCAGGATCACAACAATAGAAAATTTGCGAGAAGATTTTTATATTTCCTAAACCCCATGATGGGTACTTGGAAATATTATGATGCAAAGACTGTTCATTCTGCAAGATGTTCACCCAACAATTTGACTATGGAATCTTGTGTCATGCATTTTACATCTGTGCTTTGATTGTGGACCCATGCAGGCCTCGATCTTCTTGACACACATTTTGCTGTTTTTAGGCAAAATTAACATTTTGTATTTCTGATAGACACAATAGGTATATTTTAGTCAAAGGAAACATTAACATTTAGGTTTAGTTTTTTATACTCGCATGAAACAGATTGTGCTGTTTGCAGACAAAAGTAACATTTCGTGTGATTTGTTTTAGTCACATGATGCACATTGTCAGGGTGTGTTCTAGAACATGTAATTGTTAGTTTATGTAGTCACATGATGCATGTTGTTAGGGTGTGTTCTAGAACATGTAATTGTTAGTTTGTGTAGTCACATGATGCACATTGTTAGGGTGTATTCTAGAACGTGTAATTATTAGTTTGTGTAGTCACATGATGCACATTGTCAGGGTGTGTTCTAGAACATGTAATTGTTAGTTTGTGTAGTCACATGATATACATTGTCAGGGTGTGTTCTAGAACATGTAATTGTTAGTTTGTGTAGTCACATGATATACATTGTCAGGGTGTATTCTAGAACATGTGATTGTTAGTTTGTGTAGTCACATGATATACATTGTCAGGGACATGTAATTGTTCGTTTGTTTAGCCACATGATGCACATTGTCAGAGTGTGTTCTAGAACATGTAATTGTTAGTTTGTGTAGTCACATGATGCACATTGATAGGGTGTATTCTAGAACATGTAATTATTAGTTTGCAATGTCACATGATGCACATTGTCAGGGTGTGTTCTAGAACATGTAATTATTGGTTTGTATAGTCACATGATGCACATTGTCAGGGTGAGTTCTAGAACATGTGATTGTTAGCTTGTGTGGTCACATGATATACATTGTCAGGGTGTGTTCTAGGACATGTGATTGTTAGTTTGTGTAGTCATATGATATACATTGTCAGGATGTGTTCTAGAACATGTAATTGTTAGTTTGTGTAGTCACATGATATTCATTGTCAGGGTGTGTTTTAGACATGTGATTGTCAGTTTTATTTAGTCACATGATACACGTCAAGGTGTACTCTAGGACATGATTGTTAGTTTTTGTGTAATCACATGACACATTCAATCAGGTCTATTCTAGGATATGTGACTGTTAGTTTTGTTTAGTCACATGATACATATAATCAGGGTCTATTTTAGTACATGTGACTGTTAGTTTTGTGTAATCACATGGTACACATAGTCAAGAGTCTATTCTTGGACACATGATTGCAGGATTCACAATAGTTGCTAATAATATTGCCTTGAGAAATCGAATGAATACACAAAATTATGCATTATGTTTTCAGGCACCCATGCCATACCTTTGTTTCTTTCATAAATCCCTCCAATATGTTCAGAGAATATCCCCCATTTTTTCAAATGGAGTACCGAGTTTCCAGTTTTCAGTTCTAGAACAGCACCTACATGTCCTATTTGCTGTCAAAATCAATTTATAGTCCCCAGAGCCAAACAACTAGGTAATGCCCTTCAGCAGGCTGGTAGATAGCTCATAGAGCCAGGCAGCTAGGTAATGCCCTTCAGCAGGCAGGTATATTGCTCATACAGCCAGACAGCTTGGTAATGCCCTTCAGCAAGCTGGTATATTGCTTATAGAGCCAGGCAGCAAGGTAATTCCCTTCAGCAATCTGGTAGATTGCCCATACAGCCAGGCAGCTAGGTAATACCTTTCAGCATGGTGGGAGAGGGATCATCCAGTGCAGTGAGAGCCTTATTTTTTACTGTATCTCAGAGACTCCATGAGAGTATTTGACTTTCACAGACTTTTAATGAAAGATTACTTCAAAATACAGTGTGACCCCGCTATAACATGGTAGTTGGGGTCAATAGAGCCTGACCGTGTTATAGACCAAACCATGTTATAACCAACCAAGTCAGTCAGCTGAAGAAAATGATGCATTTACCTATAATATGGTGGGTAGGGGTGGTGGGTGGGGTAATAAAAGCAGGCGCACAAGTACGTGCTTTTGATTAAATGAAGACAAACTTGTCTGAAAAATGCTTGTATATTGACAACTTACATTTGTGTAGTACAATCCATAATCCATTAAGTACTGTACTTGTATATAATAAATTCATGAATTCGAGTATAGATCACATGTTGTTAACTTCATGTATGATTCACATCCCATAAGAAAGCACCAACAACATGTATTTATTAAAAAAATGGTAGTCCTCATTTTGATCTATATCGAATTGTCATTTAACAATTCACTACAATTGTCGCAAGTAGCACAAGGCTATATCTGTTTACATGTTACATGTACTTAAATTGGCCAAGATTTTGGTCTCCTGGAGACAGTTGTTGTTGTTGTTGTTGTTGTTATAGGGTTTAACGCCATTTTTCAGCACAAGATAGGCTATACATGGCGGCCAGTATTAATGGTGGAGGAAGAACCCTGGAAAACCCCGGGAAGAGCCACCGACCCACGAGAAGCTACTGGCAGGCTTTCTCACGTACCCACGTTAGCCGAGCCTGGACTCGAACTCACGCAGACAGAGGTGAGATGGCAGTGATCCGTAACGGTCAGTGCTTTAGACCACTCGGCCACTCGGGGCCCCCCTGGAGACAGTATCATCTTGCCAAGGCTATGCAGGGGATGAGGCTATTGATAGGGAAATGAAAACTTGAACAAATTAAAAAGTTTAAAAAACATCTTTGCAAGATACCGCATCATCAATTAACTTGGCAGCCATATATATAAATATATGGCTTCAAAATTGGAAAATCTGTGCTTTATGCTGCCTTTGGTAGCGACTGTAAGTATATTTTTTTCTTGCAAAAATGAAACTTTCATGGCACAATAAACATGTTCCAGTCACTTTGGAAAATGCAACAATCTATAAGATTCCATTGCCTTTATTTAAGTTTGGTGCTGACTTCTGTGATGAAAGGTTTTTTGCTTTTATTGAAGATTGTAGTTGGCTTCCTTTGATGAAGGGTGCATGTGTTATTGAAGTTACTGCTAAAGGACAGCTTTGGAGGAGCAAAGAGATGTATGTTTCGTATTGCGGTGGCAGCATCAAAATAACTGTAGAACATCGATTGAGACTGAATTTTATTTTAATTTGCTTAGTATTTATACAGAACAATCAGTGCTTCAGAGGTAATCAATTTTCTTTGAAGTTTCAGAAAAACTATTTTTTCTAGGTAGGTTTTAAAAACAAAAGGAATTAGCCATCATTTGGTCGATTGTAGCAGTTACCTTTCCTGCCTTCAAAAGTTGGTTGATTGTAGCTAGTCCCAGTAGCGTAGATAGACCCAGTAGATCTCCAGGTTTTTGGGGGGTTTTTGTTGGGTTATTTTGGTGACATTTCTGGTGGCGTAGGGATGCTGCCTTCCATGCATGCATCAGAAATTTTTTAAAATGAAGACCAACAGACGCTGAATACACGGGTATTCTGTTCTGTTCTGACAAGGGTTACTACAGAAAATATGAATGTTCTGTTTAATTCAGTGAGTCAAAAGAAGAGGAATTTTACTTATCATCCTCATACAGAGGTCAGTAAAAATAAATATATTAATTACTAGCGAGTGGCTGGTAATCCGACACTATCTGGTCCAAAAGATCCATTATGAGATAGGGTCACATCCGGTTGATCACTGCTACCAGAAATATTTTTTTTTAAAAGCACCGAGATCTCACAGCAGACAGTACTCAGGCTAGATGTCAGAATAAGCACATTATGATATTCCAATGCACTGTTAACATCATTTGTCAATATGATGAAAGAATTTGTTTATCTGACAATAGATAAACTCTAGTGCATTTTATATCAAGTCTGAGGCTTCCTTCCTTGTTGTATCAGAATTTCTTAACTCCAACACCAAAGGTTCTATATACAAGTTTAAACAGTCAATAATGTCAGGAAAAAAATCGCCAGATGGTTTATTTTGTGGCCAGTAAGAAATATAAATCGCAATTTGCAGCATTGGCGAGGCCCAGCGTTATCCTGGAATAAACTATTTTACATCCTTATTTTTTGTACTTTTTAGAAGAAAAAAACTTTTTTTCGAGTACGAGAATAATACATGTATATGAAATTTCAGGAGCCATGCCACAATCAGCTTTTATTAGAATTCATACATGATCTCACCCCAAAAAATTATATTAAACATTTTGCATGTTACTTTTTGTACTTTTAAGAAAGAAAGAAAATTTTGTGTATGAAAAAATTACATGTATACAAAGTTTTGGGAGTCACTCCACAACCATGTTATATCCAAATTCGTGTTATAACCGAGCATGCTGTAGCAGGGTCATACTGTATTATGTTATTTTTTGCTTTCTATCATTCAGTTAAGCTATAATTTGGCAAAGGTATTCTCAATCAAAATTTTCCACATAATGTTCCTTTGGGGGGTTTTTTGTTTGTTTTTATACATCTGTCTTTAGTTGGGTATATTATTTTATGCAATTTTCCGTCTGTTAACATCTGCTTGTCTGGCTTCTTACTTTGTAATGATTGGAAAGGTTTTCCTGCAGCTTTGTCCAAGTATATATCTTGAATAAAATGTGTCACCTACCATTGCCAGGTGCCCTGCTTCAATGTCAAGTTTTGTGACTTGTTTGAAGTATAATTTTTGAAGCTCTGAAACTTTATGAAACTTTACCCAGGTATACTTCTTGACTAGCCAGTGTGAAGTACGAAGTATTAGAAGAACATGTCATGACTAGCCGGTCTGAGGATACGTCATGACTAGCTGGTGTGAAGTATATGTCATGAGTAGTTGGTGTGAAGTATATGTCATGAATAGTCAGTGTGAAGTATATATCATGAGTAGTCGGTGTGAAGCATATGTCATGGCTACCAGGTGTGAAGTATATTTCATGAGTAGCTGGTGTGAAGTATATTTCATGACTTAACTGGTATGGAGTATATGTCATGAGTAGCTGGTGTGAAGCATATGTCATGGCTACCAGGTGTGAAGTACATGTCATGAGTAGTCGGTGTGAAGCATATTTCATGACTTAACTGGTATGGAGTATATGTCATGAGTAGCTGGTGTGAAGCATATGTCATGGCTACCAGGTGTGAAGTACATGTCATGAGTAGTCGGTGTGAAGTATATTTCATGACTTAACTGGTATGGAGTATATGTCATGAGTAGCTGGTGTGAAGCATATGTCATGGCTACCAGGTGTGAAGTATATTTCATGAGTAGCTGGTGTGATGTATATTTCATGACTAGCTTCTGTGAAGTAAATATCATGACTAGCCAGTGTGAAGTATATTTCATGACAAGCTGGTGTGGAGTGTATGTCATGAGTAGCTGGTATGAAGTATATGTCATGACTAGCAGGTGTGAAGTATATTTCATGCATAGCTGGTGTGAAGTATATTTCATGACTAGCAGGTGTGAAGTATGTCATGACTTGCCAGTTTGAGGTACATATCTTGACTAGCAGGTGTGAAGTGACTAGCCAATGTGAATTATATGTTCTGACTAGCCAGTGTGAAGTATATGTCATGACTAGCATGGCAACTGCATGGGAAAATGTAAATCATTGGCCTCAATCCATTATGGCTAAATTGTTTGAACTGGTAAAGATACTTTTACACCTTATTAAACAATAGCCAGGGCCTTACATCTGAGGTCAAGGTTATTAATAGGAAAAAGGTCATGAGACAGGTGTATCTTATGGCATCCATGGTACTCGTATTTCAGATTGTCTCATGCTTTACACATCGGGCTGTTAGCTGGCGGAATTAACATTTTGTCTCATTTTGTTTTAATTACATGACATGCATCAGTGTTGCTTGCAGGCAAGGAATTGCATTCCAGAATATTCTTATAAAAGTATGTTTCCTGAAATGTTACAGAGAAAATGGCCGTGGAGTTGCAGCGAATGTTGGAGGAGAGTGATGATGAGGATGAAGATGAAGGTGAAGAGGAAAGTGTGTTCAACACAATCACCAGCCAGAGAGGTTTTGACCTAGCCATGCGTCTCAGACAGCAAGCCACAGTTCCTAACAGGCCTTTTGGTGACCTTTTAACCACAGAGACAGGTAGACAGCAAGCAAACCACACCAGGGAGGAGATGGATGCATCAGATGGTGCAATTAATGATCAGCTACTCAACAAATACAAGGATATGGGTCAGGATGAGTAAGTTGAGGATTTACTTTAATATTGAGCCCACCGTGGTGGAAGCTTGATATGGTGATCATTTTGGGGTCCATATGCATATATGTCTGTCTGTATGTCCATCAAAATCCTAGATTAAGTTCATTGTTAAAGCTTTTTGCATTCTAGCTAACTAAAAGTCTGCCTCTACATAAAAGATATTTTGTTTGTATTGGAAGGGAAAAAAATTATTCCTTTATCTTATGTTTTAGATGCTGAACAAAATAAAGAATGATATCACTTCATATTTTACATTTAGCTATTGAATTAATTAGGGCCTTTGTCAGTGAAGTCTGCAAAGCCACATAGCAATCTCATCGTCTGTTCATCTGTCCATCAACAATCACATACATCTGTTCATGAATGATTAGTTTTTTGCGAGATAACTTTACTGGGATGTATTGGATTTTTATTAGATTTCATATGCATTTTAATATTAATGAGACCTTGATGGACTTTGCCTCCCGTGACTTCATTTACATGAGTTATGCACCCTGATTACCCATCCTCCTGATTTTGTTTTCCACAGCATTATTTGACCAAGGTTTAATTTTGACAATATTTTTGTATGTGGCTTTATATTGATGAGACCTTGAACAAAATTTTCATTCTGTTCCGGGAGTCATAATAGCTCATTGGTAGAATATTGTATTTGTAGTCCATAGGTTGCAGGTTTGATACCCTCCCATGCTAGTCCGAGTCACCTTCCTTGGTTGTGTCATTAGGAAAGGTATTTAACACCCTCTTTCTTGGTATGATATAGCCAGTAGTTTGTTAAAACCCACAAGCATGTCCTTTGTTCCACAGCATCATTTAGTGGAGTTATTCCCCCTGATTGCCACGTCCTCCTGACTTTGGTGTCTGCAGCATGATATGACTTTAACCATGATGCAGTATGAATATGGTCATGTGTACCATTATGCAATATAAATATAGTCATTTCTAAATGAAAATGACCATTATGCAATATGAATATAGTGGTGTGTAAATGAACATAACCATTATGCAATATGAGTATAGTCAAGTGTGAATGAACATAACCATTATGTAATGAGTATAGTCAAGTGTAAATTAACATGACCATTATGCAATATGAATATAGTTAAATATGAATGAACATGACCATTATGCAGTGCATATAATCGAGTGTAAATGAACATGACCATTATGCAATATGACTATAGTCGGGTGTAAATGAACATGACCATTATGCAATATGAATATAGTCATTATGCAGTGCATATAATCGAGTGTAAATGAACATGACCATTATGCAATATGACTATAGTCGGGTGTAAATGAACATGACCATTATGCAATATGAATATAGTCATGTGTTAATGAACATGACCATTATGCAGTCTGAATATAGTAATGTGTAAATGAGCATAGCCATCATGGAATGAGTATAGTCAAGTGTAAATGAACATGACTATTATGCAATATGTGTATATTCAAGTTTAAATGAACATGACCATTATGCAATATGAATATAGTCATGTGTAAATGAACATAACCATTATGCAATATGAGTATAATCAAGTTTAAATGAACATGACCATTATGCAATATGCATGTTGTCATGTGCAGCACACACATCATAACTAGATGGTGTCAAAGCGCATGGATGATCTCAGCACCACAATACATATGAAAAGAAATCCAAAACTTTATAAAATTCAAAGATTGTTTTCTGGTATGAAAGATTCTGGTAGTGAGACAGCACATAGCCCTGGTGTTTGTTTAGTTTCCATGCACATGTTTTGCCCTGTTATGCTGGTATTGTACAGTGATCATTGGTACTATATGGTAGACAATTTACCAGTTCTGTTGGTATTGCTCAGTGGTCATTGGCACTATATGGTTGACATATGTACCAGTTATGCTGGTTTTGCACAATGATCATTGTCACTATATGGTTGACACATGTACCAGTTATGCTGGTATTGAACAGTGATCATTGGCAATATATAGTTGACACATTTACCAGTTATGCTGGTATTGCAGTAATCATTGGCACTATATGGTTGACACATTTACCAGTTATTCTGGTATTTCACAATGATCATTGGCAATATATAGTCAACACATTTACCAGTTATGCTGGTTTTGCATGGTTTACACATTTACCTGTTATTCTGGTATTGCACAATGATCAGTCACTAAATGGTTGACACATTTACCAGTTATGCAGGTTTTGCACAGTGATCATTGTCACTATGTGGTTGACATATTTACCAGTTATGCTGGTATTGCACAATAACCATTGGCACTATATAGTTCGTTTGTTTGAAATACACATTTACTAGTTTAAATAGTCAACATGCAAAAATTTGGGGTGAATGTGTGTGTTAACATATCTCTCTATCCACTTCGTAGATCATGGTCAGTGTTGTTTAGTTTCAGCTAACAGTTTAAGGTTCTTTCTTTCTACTTAAATACAAGGCTGTCTTAACCGAGAGGAAGTACTTTGTTAACATTTCCATGCTAGTAGAGTTGATGTTGAGTTTGCACATCAATCTGAGGCTAGATCATGAATGGCTGAATTTGGCTTTGTTTTGCAGCTCTTCACCTTGGATGCCAGCATGACACTGGGCAAAGGAAACACACCTCTTCCTCCGAAATATGAATTATCAATATGAATTCTATACAAAATTCTATAATCCCCAAGAAGAAATATTTTGAAACAAATTTAACATTTCTCTATTAAGGAAAGACTATCAGACATGAGTTGATACATCAATCCAATTTCATTTTATTGGGAATGGGTGCTTTGCCATCCATACCCACACAAGGAGCTATTCCCCCATTACCCCCTAGAAGAAAGTACTCCCCCCCAGCTACTTTTCCAACTTATGCTATTTTATTTCTTATTCAGACCCCCACATGTATAAAAGACTATCAGATCTTCAGACCAGTATGAGGAGCTTTCAGTTTTTTTCCCATTTTGTTTTAATGCTCTTTGCACTTTTGTGATTAAGAACTTCTTGTGACATTTAGGCAAAAAAGCACATAATGTAGACTGAAGGATTTTTTGTCAACATGTATGTGTGCATATTTAAATAACCTAACTAAATTTCTTTGGTGTTTTAGGAATTTTTACTTTTTTTTTTATAAAGATTTTGAACTTTCAGGACTTCAGATGTTCTGGTCTGCAGTAGGGGCATTTTTGTTTTACACAATTAGAAATTTCCTACATGTCATTCCAGATTCATAACGGGACCGCCACCAGTAACACTCTATGTTGGATCCAAAAAAACTACATGTTACTTAATGAGGGCTCGCAGGCCTAAATGTTGTCTGGAATGGGCAGAAGTGAGTATTGCAAAATACAGGGATCAGACCACTACCCAAACCAAAATTGCAAGCTTATTTTTACGGTTGCGGCAAGCTTGTTATGTAAGCTTGCACAAGCTTACCAATTGCAAGCTTGCACAAGCTTCCCTATTATTAGCTTGCACAAGCTAGTAATAGGGAAGCTTGCGCAAGCTTGTAATTGGTAAGATCGTAATTGGCAAGCTTGCGTGAGCTTGTTATGTAAGCTTGATGCAAGCTCAGATTTGAAACCGGGCAATCTTACCAATTACAAGCTTGCAAACAAAGCTGACCTAGCTAGCTGCATCAGAAAAACTGATATGGCATCAATTAAATTATTCTATGCATGGTCACATACCTCCATTTTTCTAGCTCTAGATGTGCAAAAAGTATGTAATATCAAATATTAAAATGAAAATGTTAATATATGGTGAACATTAATTAGCATGAGATCTTACTGTCACAGTGAAAGAAAAGAATGAAGTCATCAGATCATTTAATAATATTTAATCAGATAAAAATAAGAGCATATGAATGGGATCTGTGTGAGGAAACTCTTTATACTTTTGTTCTCTATGGGTTTGGAAATGTTCTACTAATTTACTTCCATGTAGAAATCCATTTGGGAGAGGATGGTGTCAAATGGTTAGGTTCCCTCTCTCATCTGTCAAAATGATAAACTATTAGGTGAAAACAAGAATGTTTGCCATTTGAATTACTCTGAACTACCTCTTCCAAACAAAATCCTCAGAATAAAATTCTGCATCCTCCTCAGCTTCTGGTGTGATTCATGTATCATGCAGTGAAATGGAGTACAGCAACATGTACTATGAAACCAGGAAAAAAAAAAAAAAAAGTATTTACCTCTGTGGCAAAAGCATTTAATTTTTAGTTCAACATTCCAAAATCACTTATCAGGTCCAAGAAATGTCAGTAAGTGTTAATCAAGATCGTCCTTTAATGGGCTCCTAAATTTTAGTTTTACCGTCCAATTGGAAAGGGCTATGACACATGTCAAACAAATGGCACTTCAGAGATTTAAACAAAAAAAAATCAGATGAAACTGATTAGGTACCTTAAGACATTTTGAAATAAAATAACTGCCATCTTCTTGGAGGATGAAAAGAATTAAATGTAACAACTGCTGAACAATTGTTGAATTTGATATGCCAGAGGAAAAAAATACCGTAAGAATAACGGAAATGAGATTCACAAGCGTACGTTTAGTTTTATAATCTCGTAACCCTATTGTCGATAACTGACAGCACTGCATCAGTTACTGCAGTTTGGCAAGCGCAGCAATAAGTAATAATGATCTGCAGAGTTGTCATCTCAGTCATTGGGTGAAGCAACATTACAAAGTCATTTTTTGACGTATTTAAATCGTAAAAGTGAAACAGAACACTACTGCCAATCTACAGTCCCAAAAACTTGCAAAATACAAAACACTCTTGAGTTTACTCACCAATATGATAACTCCATGACTTCAGGTTATAGGATCGGTTACTGCACATGTATTGGTTCTATGGGCAATGAAATTTACCGAATTAACAAGATAAATTGCGACGGTTCAACCTTGAAAATTGTGCCTAATTTTTTAACACAAGGTTTCAATAGTTGTTTTGTGTTCCTGCATCTCAGATATGTTGTGTGTTTATTTACAGTTCATAAGCCAGTCTGCTGACCGTAAACAGGGGGAAGTAACTGCCTTTAATGACTCAATACCGAATTAAGTCTCTGTTGCGGAAAACCACATTTCCTCTTGCATGCTTTTATTTGATTTCTTTTTAAACAAGCAAAATTCACAAAGTTCAGTTCTTTATAGAATGTTGGCAGAATGGGATGTATCTCTCTCTCAAAGAAAAACAAAAATTGTATATATTTTTAAATTTTTATTTAGTAAGTAAATAACTGACAATTATTTTTTTTTCTCCTGGCAACAGATTGTCATTGAAACAAATATATGACAATTCTTTCAAAAACTTAATGCCAGAAGTTATATTACAAGATTTACTGAGACTATATTTGATGGTGCTTACATTGTTGGCAAATAGCATTTACAAGTACTTAATATCAAATATCTTGCTGTATTAAGTTAGTCTGTAAATAACTTTGCAATCAGCAATTACTGTCTATTTTACAGGATTTTACTGAATGGAATATTTATCCAGTCTTCCATTCCCTGACAAAATGGCATGCATAGCTGATTGAGTGTACAGTCACTTAAAGAATTTCATTTATATGCAAAACAACTCAGTTGTTTCTCTAACATGTATAATATTTGTAAAAATTTGAAAATGAGAAAAAAGACTTGTACAAAAAGCAACATTTCATAGTTTGCCTTGGTCAAGAAATAATTCAGTTTATTTTGAAATATACTAATAATGTTCATAGTTAATTTAAACATAGAGAAATATTGGAATGATATATTTTATTTATGTATCAGCTAAGTACAAGTAATTCAAGTTCTTAGCATTTTGCAACACTGAAAATGTATTTATTTAACTCGAGTGCATTATCAGATGCTAGAAATAAAAACTAGATTACTGGTAACATCTTTTAATTGACAGTGTAGTTTCTTATACTGAGCATGATCTAGTCACAACATATATTCTTCAACATTTCAGGAAGTACTGATCTCATGCAGAACTGCCAACTTTTAACTTTCACAACTGATTATTGCAAGCTTGCGCAAGCTTACATCAAGTATTTTACATTTTGCAACCTTGCAGACTTGGAAAAATTCCTTTTGCGAGCTTGCGCAAGCTTGAACTTTAGATTTTGCAAACTTGTAAGCTTGCAGACTTGGAAAAATTCCTTTTGCAAGCTTGAACTTTAAATTTTGCAAGCTTGCAGACTTCAAAAAATTCCTTTTGCAGGCTTGCGCAAGCTTGTGTGAGCGCCCTTACTAGCTTGCACAACCTCAGCTAGCTTGTCGTAAGCTTGCTGCAAGCTTGTCGTAAGCATGCATTTTGGTTTGGGTAATTCTTTTTCCATCAACATATGTGTCAGTGTTTGAGAAAATAAAATGTTATGCACTAGATTGACCAGTATTCAACATGTTTACTTCTTCACTGATGTCTGTGTAAACATTTTGCAGCATTTATTTAGGAGGTAAATGTCCCTAAAGCTAGATATTGTTAAAAGCTACATTAATCAACAGTCCCACATCAAGTAGGCACATCATAATTTGAACCTGCTGAAAAAAGATTGAAATCGTGCAAGTGCACAGACAGAATTTGTTATAAATTGAAGGCACTAATAAAGGTCTCAGAAAATTCACGAAAAAAAATTCAGTAATGATGTAGTCATATAGATGGATCTCAAAGTTCCCACAGTGCTGGGAAATGTAAGAAAGATAAGGAGAAAGATTAGATTTGTACCAAACCTGGAAAAGCCCTTTAATTTTGCAAATATTTATCCAAGAGTAAATCGAGGAATTATCAGTTGCAACTCAGTTGCATAAAAAATATACAGTTGAGTCATAATTGATATGTAAAGTTATCTAACAATGTATAAATGTGTTACTGATATGTACAGTTAACTAAAAATGTCTTGTGATAAATCGTTGGATATAATTTGCTAGTTTGCACTAGGAACATGCTGTTAAACATTATTGGCAGTAGTAGCCTTTGCCACCACTCCTGCCTCCAAGTTGCCATCGTGGTAAATGATACTATCAGGACTTACTAAGTATGTAGAAATCTTTTTTTTGTGCAGGATCCCTACACATTGTTACAGTGATTGTATTAAACGTACCAGTCATATTCAGAATATCTTGATATTACATGTTAGGGCACCAACCAGAGATAAGTGGATTTATATATTTTAAAAAATTTTAAATACCTTAATGTTTATACAAAGAATTTTTAAGGGCATTTTTAAAAAAAAATTTAAACAACCCTTTACTAAAACATTTTCTTGATACCAACATATGTAGTAAAGCTAATATCTGTCTTCTGTAAATTTAAATAAGTTAAAAAGGAAATATATATGAATTTCAAATTATACATGTTTCCAGTGATACATTCTGTGGTTTAGTACATGGTTGAATGTCTAATTCAGATTTTATATGCACTGTCTCAAGATAGGAACAGAGACTCATTGTTACATTACCGATTACGACTCTGTATTAAAGTTTGTCTCAGAAGTTTGATGTGTGCTGAATGGGACAGATCAATTCAACAAAAGAGATTTTTGCATGCCTTTAATTCTCAAATAGATATCAAACTTTGTTAGATTGAACTGTACCCAGGGTGAAAGTTAATCAGTGCCAATTTAAAAATGAATCAGATTGGGTGTTACGTATCGGCTCGTTCAAAGTAACACAAAGAAAGACTGAAGACAACAAGCTTTGTAAATTTTAACAAAAATAATTTATTTCCCTAGAAAACACGGTGAAAAGGTAAATATGTGAAACAAGACTTACGATTTACGAAGAAGATCCAAAAAATTGTTCTAAATTTGTGAAAACACATAAGTCCTGTAAATAAACAGTTCTAAATTGATACAGTCTGAATCTCAGTTCCGATCCAAGATGGCGGATGATGACGTCAGACGAAGGCTAACACAGAATGTTCAGAATTTTCACTGTAAAGCACAATTCGTATTGTTCTGTTCCGATTTAGAAATAATTTCATCAAATGTCTTTGTCCAAAGCCAGTAGTGTTGTTCTCCAGGGAAAATAATTATTTAGAAAGTAGATGAAATACAGCTACCACCACTAACAACACACATGTTGTTCCTTGTACGAATGCCAACTCTTTCCAGCACAGAAAAACTCTATAAGATGTTATGATGTGACTCTCAAGTATAACTGACTTCGACTATGACTAAACTTTTCTTACAGGTAACTGAGCATTTAAAACAAGCTAATGCGTCATTACATGTACACACGCATGAAGGACACGTGTGATTTCGAAATCACTACAATGCGTAAACAAGTATTATTTTGAAATAACGTGGTCACAGCCAATCATTTACATAGCTCTTTCTCACTGTTTACTTGTTACGAAAAACCGTCATGCAAAAATCGTGCTTACACGAGTCACATTTACGTTTTAAATAAATATGATGTTTCTAACAAACTATTAGACCTTGCTAACATAATCACCATAATAATAATAATAATAATAACATTTAGTGGTATAAAAAAAAAAATAAAAATGAAACAATAGAATTTAAATTTTAACACATACGTAATTTGACTACAGGGTCGTAACAGGGTTTTTTTGGGAGAACATGCTGATTAATAATTATGGATTCATTTTATACAGGCAAAGAGTTGAGAGAGTGGATGTATTGCAATGTTTTTAACCTTATATATCAGTTCTTTTTATCTATGTGTAAGTGTTCTCTGTGGCATAATTGGTTAGAGCATTATACAGCAGTGTTGATTGAGACACTTCAGGCTCAAATCTTGATAAAAATGTTTTCTTATTAGTTGAGAAGGTCAAGCTTCATTTGAGCTGCACATTGAATACAAAAGTTAAATTGGACATCAGGCATGCATAAATCTTTGAGAGGTCTGATCTGAAGCAACCTCTGAGCCTTCTCAGATGTTGTTTGGCATCCTAGGAATTGATTTTGGGTAGCACATTCACACTGCTGCAATTAACATAGACCAGAACACATCTGTTGCCTGTATGCAAGTTATATTAAATTTAGTTAATACAATGGTCCGAATATGCCCTTTTACAATTTACAATTCTTCAGTTTCATTTTTATTAACATTTTCTTCCATTTGTCTGTTCATCCATTCATTCTTCATTCACACTTTCATTTCCAGAGCTTAATTCCAAAATCATTCAAGATACTTAATCCAAATGTGGTTTCTCTTGACAAGGGGATTCATTACAACTAAATACTTGATTAGCCTTTTCAAGACATAAATGCCTGAGAGAGCTCTGTTTTTCTGCTTTCAAGCATAATGAGTGAGTTGATCTTTTGAGTTTCATGTTTTGATGAACTGTTATGTAAATTAAAGCAGCAGAATTTATTATGCCTCTAATAACATATGATATGGTCTTAATAGAAATGAAGATATTGATTTATTATCACTTTAAAGACAGATGAAATGAAGATACGCACCCAATAATTGTGATATATATATATATATATATATATATATATATATATACACACACAAGCTAGTTTGATTCAAGGGGGTTATATCTGAATTTAATAGAGGATCAAGGATCAGCTACTCAAAAAATAGTGACATGCATACTTTGTGAGGTTCTTCAAAACCAGTGCTGTTAGACTCAGATGTCATTGTTAGGACAAGTGGCTACAATTACAGACAGGAATTTAGCTAATTACTACTAGACATGTTTCAGGACAAATAAATCTGGTTCTGTTTCCCTGAGCTGGTAACCACAGGAACACTCTGTTTTTCAGACTTGTGAACATTGTAAATACAAGAATGCAAATGATGAGAGATGGCATCGGAATCTGATTATCTTGGCAGCTGAGCATGCCAACAATGGAATATACAACTTCATTGTGCCTCTTCGATCCGAATTCCTCGGAATGAGAACTCTGAGTCCCATCATACTGCTACTTGAAGAAGAGTGAGTATAGATATTGTATCAATTCTATAGATATGGTATGATTTCTATTGATATAGTATTAATTCTATCGATATCGTATGAATTCTATAGATGTGGTATGATTTATATAGATGTTGTATTAATTCTATAGTTATCGTATGATTTTTATAGATATTGTATTAATTCTATCGATATGGTATTAATTCTATAGAAATGTTGGAAATAATGGATTTTATTAATTTTAATGGTATTACATGCAAACAAGCCAAGTTTTAATGCATGGGACATGTTTATTTCCCATTTTAAAAGGGCAGATTATGTACGTAATTCACTTTTTTCAATTTGTTCATCAGTCCATCTGTCATGTCCATGCCATTTTGGCAGATTATGTACTGAATTCACTTTTTTAATTTGTTTATCAGTCCATCTGTCATGACCATGCCATTTTTACATTACCTTCCAACTACTGCCAT
Organism: Megalonaias nervosa; assembly: GCA_016617855.1. Lineage (NCBI taxonomy): Eukaryota > Metazoa > Mollusca > Bivalvia > Unionida > Unionidae > Megalonaias > Megalonaias nervosa. The sequence goes on along the minus strand of JAECUM010000476.1, from coordinate 48,852 downwards.
GAAACTTGTAGTGTGGGTGTATCTTGGTATAAACATGTTACAGATATTTGGTTTGTTCAAAGCGCATTATCTCAACCTTGGTTATCACGAGAACCCATGTATGTCAAGCGTTTTGATCAGGTCCCAAAAGATCCTTTGCTGTGCTACTTTTTCCCTACTTATATTGACCCCTGTTTAGTCTATAACCCCATTATGTCAGGCGTAAGTTTTGGTCCAAAGCAACATGTGGACCCACTTAATTCGACAAAATGCAACGTTTATTGTCCATCTCAGAGAAATTTTACAACGCTACTACCAGTACATTGTACTGGTAAGGATGGGAAAAGTTGGTACAAGACAGATTTTACCAGTACAAATGCTAATCAACAAATCTCATCCATACAATTGTTTATCACATGCCAATAGCATTAAATTTAGCTAAAAATACCTAATTTGTTTTACACTATATATTTAAAACGAATTAGGTACTTTTAGCTACATTTGATGACGCTAACCTGAAATGAAAATTAAAAGAATTACAGATGGGATACATTTCACGATGCTTTGTGGAACAAACTATAGTGTAATCCCATTCCAATATCGTCATGGTCAGTCACCAACTTAATCCATACACAATTAACAACTTTGGTTCAGAGTTCACTTATAAAGTAATAGTTAAAGTGTTTCCATGTTTGGTGTGAGTGTAAACCTTGAACTTCAGCATGGCTAGATCATGTGATTTACAATCATCTATATATAGAGCAAGCGACGTGGAACGCGACTAGGGCACAGTGAGACACCATTAGACACTGCTGGCCATCCACTGCATCCCCCCTATCTCCAGCTGTCTCGACTCTGTCTTGCCACTGGACCCAGATATGCGGAGACGAGAGAGTGAGGTCGACGAGTGCGCAACTCCTCCTCACTGAAATCCAGTTCTCACGTGCAAGTCATGACTTCACCAGATCATTATCCCATTCCATCATCCTGCAAGTCCTGCGGCGACGGGGAAGCAGCGAAGCGGCAGGTGTGGATTCACTGGCAGCCGTAGTAACAACCCCGCACGCAGGCGGCTCAGGCTATAGGGTCATCTTCCTATGACCGAAGTAGCATGGGAGTTCGGCAGCCACCTGAGCGTCCGAGCAGCCCTCTTCAGGACTACACTGCTCGCCTCCACAGCAAGAGGAAGGGACTAGAAAAGGTGTCCTAAACATTGTCTACTTCATCTTACCCTGGCCAGCTTACTGCGGCTGGCGGGGATCCCACTCCAGCGGTAAGAAAACAAAGAAACAGATCAAAGTGACAACTCTCACCTTAGGCGCATGGAATGTGCGCACACTCATGGATCGTGCCGGGACTGAAAGGCCTGAGAGACGGACTGCTTTGATTGCCAGAGAGCTGAACAGGTACAAAGTCCAGATCGCAGCACTCAGCGAGACCCGATTTACCGGTCAACTGTCACAGGTAAATGCAGGCTACACCTTCTTTTGGATTGGACGCAGCATGGAAGAACGTCGCGAGGCTGGAGTTGGGTTTGCCATCAAGTCCAACCTGGTCAACAAGACAGTCGGCCCACCTAAAGGCATCAACGATCGTCTGATGACCGTTCGACTGCCGCTCCCAAGAAAGCGATATGCCACACTAGTCAGCGCCTACGCCCCAACACTGACAAACCCTGATGAGATCAAGGACAAGTTCTATGATGAACTGAGATCCACTATTGCTGCCGTGCCCAGAACAGATAAACTCATCATCCTTGGTGACTTTAACGCCCGGGTTGGCGCAGATCACACCTCATGGGAAGGAGAGCTGGGAAAAAATGGGATTGGCAGCTGTAACAGCAATGGCCTCCTACTGCTAGAAACTTGTGCAGCGCACGAACTGCTCATCACTAACTCTGTCATCCGCCTACCACTTCGCAACAAGACGTCATGGATGCACCCATGCTCCAAGCACTGGCATCTGCTCGACTACGTCATAGTGTGACAGAAAGACAGGCAGGACGTCAGAGTGACGAAGGCTATGTGTGGAGCCGAGTGCTGGACTGACCATAGGCTGATCATCTCCAAACTTAACATCAGGATACAGCCTCCTAGATGTCCTCAAGGAAGCAAGACGCTGAAGCGACTGAACGTCTCCAAGCTGAAAAACGATTCAGTGAAGCAGTCCCTTGCAGACGAACTAGGCAACAAGCTAGAAGCCATCACTCTAGGCTCGCATGATGTAGAGTCTGATTGGGCGTCCCTTTGGGATGTTGTCTACTCCACCACTGCCGATGTGGTAGGCCCTACTACGCGCAAGCACCAGGACTGGTTCGATGATAACGATGATCGCATTCAAGAACTGCTCGACGAAAAACACCGCACACACAGAGCGCTGCTAAATGACCCGAACTCCACATCTAAGAAAGCTGCATTCGCCAGTATCAGAAGAACAGTGCAGAGAGAGCTCCAACAGATGCAGGGCACATGGCTGAGCAAGAAGGCGGACGAGATCCAGTCGTATGCAGACCGCAATGACATGAAGAGGTTCTATGAGGCGCTCAAGACAATCTACTGTCCCACTAAATCAGGATCTTCCCCACTCCTCAGTGCAGATGAGAACACACTGATCACTGATAAGGAAGAGATTCTCAAGCGCTGGGCAGAACACTTCGACAGTGTCCTCAACCGTCCTTCCTCCATCAACGCTGAAGCCATCGCTCGCCTGCCCCAGGTCCTAACCAACGCTTCCTTCTCGGATTCGCCAAGTTTCACAGAAGTAGAGAAGGCAATTAAAAGTCTATCCAGTGGCAAAGCCCCGGGTTTTGACTCCATCCCAGCGGAAGTCTACGCAGCTGGTAGTCCCCGACTGACGCAGAAGCTTACTGACCTCTTCCAGTCTGTGTGGAACCAGGAGAAGATTCCACAGGAATTCAAAGACGCCTCTATTGTCCACCTCTACAAGCGGAAGGGGAACCGTCAAGCATGCGACAACCACCGTGGCATCTCCCTATTATCCATCGCAGGGAAAATACTGGCCAGAATTCTGCTAAATCGACTGACCGTCCACGTGGAGCAAGGCTTGCTACCAGAGAGTCAGTGCGGCTTCAGGCAGGATCGGGGCACCGTGGACATGATCTTCGCAACCAGGCAACTCCAGGAGAAATGCCAAGAGCAGAACGTCAGCCTCTACACCACTTTTGTGGACCTCACAAAGGCTTATGACACTGTGAGTCGTGAAGGTCTTTGGAGGATCATGGCAAAGTTCGGATGCCCCGAGAAGTTCATCACCATGGTCAGACTGTTCCACGATGGCATGCTCGCCAGAGTACAGGATGATGGAGAGTTCTCCGTGCCCTTTCCAGTGACAAACGGTGTCAAGCAGGGCTGTGTTCTTGCCCCGATCCTGTTCAGCATGATGTTCACAGCGATGCTGACCGATGCTTTCCTTGAGGGTGACATTGGCATCCACATCCGGTTCAGGACTGATTGGAACATCTTCAACCTGAGAAGACTGCAGGCTAAGACCAAAGTCCAGGAAGACACCATCCGCGACTTCCTCTTTGCTGACGACTGCGCTTTGAATGCTGGTACTCAGTCTGACATGCAAGAAAGTATGGATCGGCTCTCCAAAGCCTGCACAGACTTCGGACTCACAATAAGTACGAAGAAGACCGAAATCATGTACCAGCCTGCACCATCAGTGCCCTACACCGAACCCAGCATTACCGTCAATGGACAGAAGCTCGCTGTTGCTGACAAGTTCATCTACCTTGGCAGCACCCTGTCGCGCACAATCTCCATCGATGAAGAGGTCACTCTCAGGATTGCTCGTGCAAGTGCAGCCTTCGGCAGACTTCACAGTACTGTATGGAACAGAAGAGGAATCAGCCTGCTAACCAAGCTCAAGGTGTACCGCGCAGTAGTACTGCCCTCCCTCTTGTACGCCTGTGAGACATGGACGGTGTACAGTCGCCATGCAAAATGGCTGAACTCCTTCCACATGCACTGCCTCAGAAAACTGCTCCACATCAAATGGCAGGACAAGACTCCTGACACAGAAGTCCTCCAGAGAGCAGAGATGACAAGCGTCCATGCCATGCTCAGAAGGTCACAACTCCGCTGGGCTGGTCATGTCTGCCGTATGCCTGATGAGCGCCTCCCAAAGAGACTGTTCTATGGGGAACTCGCTGAAGGCAAGCGTTCCCGAGGAGGCCAAAAGAAACGGTTCAAGGACACGCTCAAAGCCTCCATGAAGTCCTGTGGCATTGACCCAGACAGCTGGGAGCAGCTTGCCGAAGACCGCGCTGCCTGGCGTCACCAGATCAACTCAGGCGCAGCTGCATTTGAAGAGCACCGGATCAACGAGGCCAAGCAGAAACGCCAGCAGAGGAAGAGCAGAGCCAGCGCCGACCTTCAGTCCATCCAGCCCCCGGCAATTCCCTGTCCTCATTGCCGTAGACTCTTCAGAGCACAGATTGGCCTCACCAGCCATCTGCGCACTCACAGACCAGCCCAGATCTGAAGTCATGGTCATCTTCGAGACCGAAGGACGAACATCATCATCATATATAGAGACCAGCAAAATTTCAAACGTAGCTGGTACCCACCCACCCCAACAAACACCTGTTTATTAATTTGTTTTGAACAAGAGTAAATGAAAGCACAAATGGTATTTTAAAAAATCCATAGCACCCAGTATTTTTTTTAATGAAGTTGTCCATCGCTGTGCCATGATTACAGATTCTTCAACGAAAATGGAATGCAGCTGAAAGTGATTGATAGGAGTAACATCTATGAAACAAAGAGGAGTGCTTTCATTTGTATTGTTTTATCTTTAATTGAGTATCAAAGCCTTGCAATCCATCAAAGTGATATGCTGACTCTCCTTCTGGTGCTCTGTTGTTGCCAATGGTCACTGATCAAAGTCAGGAGGAATATGGGACTATAACTGTATGAATAGAATCAGTCAACTTCTTACAGAAGTGATGTTGAGACAGTTAACTTTAAACATATTTTACAGTTGTCATTGCATGAATACTGACAGCCTCATCTTTTTTCCAGTACAGAGGCAAATTTTATCAGTACAAACCGACATACCGTTGTAAAGGTACCTCTGATGATCAAGAAAAGCAATCGATTTTTATGTACAATTTTGGTCAGTTATCTTTTGCTACTAGTTCAAGTCAACACTAACAAAAGAAAATACTTTAAAAAAAAGTACAGTCCTACATGTACATGTACTTAAATTGGCCTAGATTTTGGTCAGCATGAGAAAACTATTGCCTTGCTGAGGATACCAAAGGGTTGAGGCTATTCACAGGGAAATAAAAGCAACTTTAAACCACTGACATTGTTACAGTAACTTAAATGTTGTCAAAATGTGTGACTTGTTACTTAATCTCATTTAAAAGACCTCCAGTCTTTTGTTTTGGAACCTGCCATCTATGATGACTGAATTATTATTTTTGTTGTGCATTAGAAATGCCATTTGTTTTTAGATATAAAACTCCTCATTTTTGGTACATCAGATGCATAATCATTGTTCTGCAGTAGATTTGTCAACTAAACTCTGATATCTCAGGACCCAGTTATGTCAATGATTTTTTTACACCACCGATGTAATCGAGATAACCAAGTTTGACTGTACATTAATATTCCTTTTAAATTGTGACTGCATTACATCCAATACTAGGGTCCATGCAGGATTGTAATATTTGGGTTAAATTCTGACTGCATTATATCCAATACTAGGGTCCATGCAGGATTGTAATATTTGGGTTAAATTCTGACTGCATTATATCCAATACTAGGGTCCATGCAGGATTGTAATATTTGGGCAAAAATAGCTCTCAGTCTGAATAGGGCAAAGTTGGCAAAAATGGTGAGTCCAAAGTGATTGTTGAAACATCAAAATTTAAAGTGTTCAAAGTAGTCACTTTAAACTTATATTTTTGCATACTTTCATGTCAGATGATTAAATTCATGATGAAATACTATTAAAACTTGAGTTTATAAAATATTGAAGCTGCTATTATTTCACTTCACCACAGTTCTTGTATAAAACAGTTATGGAAACCTTTGAAAATAGGTTACCATTTATAATCAGCAACTGTTTTCCATAGCAAGTCATCTTTGCATACATTTATTGAATGAAATGTTGGATAAAATTGTCAGTTTTATTAGCAATATACCAGGATATGCCCACTTAGTCATAGTTCAATTCTGATTGGTTTACAAAAATTAATTTAACGTTCTTGGGGTTTTTTTTCTCAAGGATCATTTTTTGTGTGGATTACATTGACAAAAATGTAATTTCTGCAGTTATGAGAGCACCAGAATTGACTACAGAACATAAAACGTCTTTTTTCTAACTTCTCACCTTCCTCTATGAAGGGAAGACTGACACACAAGTCAGTGGTTTCTTTGATTACCATTATACCGTTGATTACTAGTTTTTAAGTTGAGTCCCACTGCATTTTGATTATCTTTATACCATTGATTACTCGCTTTTAAGTGGAGTCCAGCTGCTTTTTGATTACCATTCATACCATTGATAACTCACTTTAAGTTGAGTCCAGCTGCTTTTTGATTACCATTCATACCATTGATAACTCGCTTTAAATTGATTCCAGCTGCATTTTCATGACCAATTATACCTTTGATAACTCGCTTTAAGTTGAGCCCAGCTGCAGACTGCATTATGTGCCAGCAGGTCTGAGTCTCTGCATTTTGTTATGTAGAGTATCATTACAAACGTGTTCCATAAATACATTTTTTGAACCAGTCTAAGTAAATTGCCTTATATGCATACTTATGACAATCATTGCCATATTTGGAGATGCAGTGTTGATATCGCTTCAAGCATATGGATTATATTACAGATTTTCAGAGATAAGATAATATAAATAGATGTATAGAATTATATCATTTAAGGCCAGTTCACACTCGTCACCAGTCAGTCTTATTACATGTACACAGTGAACATAACTGACACGGCTTCACATGGTTTTACAAGCAAAAATTAAATACCAGAAATATCTGAATACTTTATTTGTAAAAGAAAACATTGAAAGATTATCATGAAAGTATTCTTTGGCAAGCAAGGATATAATGCAACCTAGTTTACCTAGACCACTTCCAACCAGCATCAAACTCGCCAGTTGAACTTTGTACACAATCCTTACAATGAGATTAATTATTTTTCAGACAAAATATTTGAGGAAAATTAATAATTTTCATTAGTACATGAATTATCTGGACATAGAGAAAAGTAATTTTTTAATGTGGGGATATTTTAGGTCTGATTTTGACAGAATAAACCTTTGGGTTTTCATATTTTAATTTGGGTTAACATCTGTATTTGTATACAAGTCGGGTCTAAGAGCAAAAAACGTAGACCTTGATCTGCCAATTCATAACATACAGGTAGAAATTCATAACATACAGGTAGATATTCATAACATGCAGGTAGATATTCATAACATACAGGTAGATATTCATAACAGACAGGCAGATAAGGGTCTTTGTTGTTTGTTCTACTCCCAACAAACTGCATCCAGAACTGCCAGCACATTATGATCTGGGTCTATGCAGTTTGCAGTTGGTCCCAGCTTCTAAATGAGTATATATGGTGTCAATCATGCCTCTTTGTCCATGTATTTCAGACCTCACTACATATTTTTGGAAGCAATATCTCACTTTCCTCTAGTCTATTGGATGATAGGAAAGATAACAAGGTAAGTGGAATAATCTTCATTTTGCATTGATGCAAGATAGGGTGCCTTTTATTAAGGAACTTAAGGAAAAAAGAAACTTGTCTCCAGTTTATATCCACATATAATCCTCAGCTGCCTCCAGACCCACCCATGGCAGTTTGTATATGTCACAAAGTTCATTCTTTTGTTACAGTATTAATTTTTAAAATGATCTTGGTCATTATCAGATGCTGTGTATTAACATGAAAGAGCAGAGAAACAGTCATATGCTGATTTATTGTAAAAATTAGGACATCATGTAACAAATGATCAGTGCACTATCCAAAATGGCCTACTGTTGTCACACTATGAAATGGAGTGAAATTGTCAAGATTTTAAATGTATGGTATCTATGTGCATCATATGGCAGAACTAATTTTTGCCCCCCTCCCCCCATTTTGGGTTGAAAATCGTGGTCTGCATTGTACAAAAAAATTTATGGTACATCACCATATTTCTGCCACATATTTAATATGATCTGATTTATGATGCTTTGTACATAAACTTAATGTGTAAAACAAACAATATTATGTTGGAACACGAGTTTAAAAAAAAAATAACATGCAGATCTACTTTGAATTTGTTAAGCTTTATTGTTTTTACAACAGTGTGGATGACTTGTTAAAGGCTGGCATTAACAAGGCAAGCCATTTGGTAATTGTCAACAGAGAGACGTCAAGCACAAATAATGAAGATTATCTCGTAGATGCAGAGACCATTGTAGCAGTTCAGACTATATCCAAGTAAGTATACATTTTTAATACTCGTATCATCTTGTACCATAATGGGTATGTTTAGTGATGGGTACATTTAGCATGTTATTTAGTGGTATCAGGATTAGAATTTCTTCAGATATATGAATTAACTTTTAGATTCTTGACTGATGGTCTTAAGAAAGATGAAAGGTTGCTGAGCAAGTTAATCAATCAGTCTCAAAGTGTAAAGTCATTTAGTTACTCTCTCGCATAGTGAAACAGCATAGCGCCAACTATATATTGTTGTGTGTTTTTGAAAGTCTTGCATGTTGTACATCAGTTGCCACATTCCATTGGCACTTTGGTACAGCATAAGTTTATACTCAGATATGTTTGGATTCTTGTCCCATTGAAATGAGCAGAAAGCTATAGTTTGTATCCAAACAACTGAGTGAATGCATTGCATCCATTAAGCAAATGATTGGATTCATGCAAAGACATTACCCATGTGTTATACACCAAGCTTTAAATAGAAAACACTATCAACAGACAACTATTTAACAACAGTGGCTGATGTTAAATTAATTTTATAGAAAATAAATTAAATAAATATATTTAAAGTTCAGTCACAAAAATTAAGACTGAAAACAGTTTTTAAATAACTATTTTATTCTTCTTTTATAAGAAGAGTACCAGATGATAAATCTAACTAGGATTGATTTATACTGAATCCTTTATAAAGTCAATCTCTTGGAAGGGCGCCAGTAATCATATTCTGTCTGCAAGAAAGAGTCCAAGAAAGGTTTTTACACTTTTCTGCCATTAACCCAAAGTACTATGAGCCAGACATTTTTGTCAGGTTTTCAGTTGTTTTTGAAGTACCAGGCTAAGAACAAGCTTCAAGGCAGTACTGAGCAAGTCATTCAAATGATGTTGGGTATGTGAGAATTTAAGGTTGATACAGATGGGTATGTGAGAAATTAGGGTTGATATTGATGGGTATGTGAGAATTTAGAGTTGATACAGATGGGTATGTAAGAAATTAGGGTTGATATTTATGGGTATGTGAGAAATTAGGGTTGATATTGATGGGTATGTGAGAAATTAGGGTTGATATTGATGGGTATGTGAGAATTTAGGGTTGATACAGATGGGTATGTGAGAAATTAGGGTTGATACAGATGGGTATGCGAGAAATTAGGGTTGATACAGATGGGTATGTGAGAATTTAGGGTTGATACAGATGGGTATGTAAGAAATTAGGGCTGATACTGGATTAAAATGTTTGGCAGTATTACTTCACTATTTTACCAGAATAGAATAAAGTGGTAGGGAAAATAGGGAGGTGTGATTTTGGAGTGATCATTGCATGTTTACAGCAGTTGTTTGAATTAGCCATTTTATTAATCCTCAGAGTAAAATAGTATATAAAAAGAGAACCAAAGGAAATATTCATTAAACTGTATGAAAATACTAATATTTGTCTTAGTTTGATTATGAAAGATTTGTATGTGACCGTTATTGCAACCTTGATAATAGATTACTATTAAAAATAGGTGTGATATAATGGTTCAAGTACTTTTACAGGATAAAATACTTAAACTTGTTTATTTTTGAAAGCAAACAGTCTCTAAACCTTCATCGAGTAATACCTTTAGATGCTTGTAATTTGGTTGCATTTGCATGAAATATCAGTCATCTGAGGGAATTTTTGGCTGGAATCTCAGATTAAAACATAATTGTAGTCGTAAATGAGCATTCACCTGAGACAATCAGAAAGCATGAATTATAATACTTTTAGTGTTTTACATTTCTCATTGACTTGAAGAAACAAAAAGGTGCAAGAGTTGATATTGTGTGAAAACAATCATTGGTCTGATAAGGGGCTAGAAGGTTAAGACCAAGGTCCATGATGGGGGCAATTGTTGCATGATAGTTGCCACTGAGTCATTTTGTCTAAGCATGCCCATAAAGTGGATTTCACTATGCCTTGGATTCAGTTGCTCCATTCCCACTACCCCCCTTAGTTTCTTTCATTTTTATGGGTTTTAACTGCACTTTTAACACACTATTGACTATGCCATGCTGAGGAAATGATAGCTAAGTACCTTTCCCAAGGATGCACTAGGCATGTATTGAACCTATGATCCCTGAAGTACAAGTCTGATCTTCTACCAGCTGAGCTATCATGGCTCCCCTCCTTTTGTTTTCTCTTTCTCATTATAATTTTGGAAAAATGACAGACACTGGGGTGATTATTTTGCCTGAATTGCCCCCCAGTGTGGTCTGTTTGATTGATTGAGATATCAGTGCTGGTCTGCTATATTCGATAATGACCATTACTGTCTTGAAGATACCTTTTGTCAGTTTTTTATTTTTTGATTGACTTTATTTTGTTTGGAAATTTTAGTAAATGTACTTATTTTGTGTAAATTCAAACAGTTGTTGTGTATGTTTTTATCTGCTGTTATCAACATTGCAGATGTTTGTTGCATTATGCATGCAGCTGTGAGCAGAATATTTTATATGTGTTTTTCTCTCCAGCTTTTGCTTGAGTCTCAAGCATTTTGGACCTATTTTTTTAACTCATCTCCATCACTCATACAAGGGAGACATAATCTGTGGGTTTGTATACATTGTAGCAAATAAGGCTATATTTACATTATATCACAGGCATAATGTAATATAACAAATTTTTAAGCATTGAAGCAAATAATGTTATGTTGACATTATTTCACATGCATAATGATTATATAATAACTTTTTACACATTGTAGCTAATAAGGTTGTATTAATAAAATTTCAAATACATAATGATATGTTTACTTTTTAACATGCAAATTTATAGTACAACATCAAAAACACTTACACTCATGCACCATTGTCACAATGCATGGGCAATAATCCACTATACCCTTTTATCTCCTGTGGCTGCCTCTGCCGAGATTTCCTTGATTCTCTTGAATATGCATAAACCTGCTCGACCAGCAGCTGTGAGCACAAGGAAACTTTGAGCCAATCAAAGTTTCTCTTCCAATTTGAATAAGCCAATCAAAGTTTCATTTCCACTTTGAATGATCCAGTTAAAGATTCTCTTCCAATTTGAATAAGCCAATCAAAGTTTCATTTCCAATTTGAATGATCCAATTAAACTTTCTCTTCCAATCATAGCTACTTGTTGATTGATGAAAAGGTCACTTTCATTGATATGTAGGATATTGTTATATTGTGGTGTTAAAAAAGTCTCAGCACAGGCAGCAACAGGTTATAAACAAGCATAATGGATTGTCACCAGTTCTTTGCGATGATGCTTACACAAGTACAACAAAAAGTCATACACCTGATCTGTGATCACATAATGTGCTGGCAGATCAGGAACTTTGCTGCAGCTTAAGATGGCAAGTACAACAAAAATCATATATCCAAATCTATGATCCAGTAGTGTGTGATCTGTGATTACATAATATCTGATCTTGGATCCCATAATGTGTGATCTGTGATCCCATAATGTATTGTCAGTGATTGCATAATTTGTGATTTGTGATTCCATAATGTGTAATCTGTGATTGCCTAACATATGATTTTATGATCTTTGATCCCATAATGTATGATTAAACAATTGCATAATGGGTGATATGTGATCCCATAATATGTGACTTTTGATTGCATAATATATGATCTTTGATCCCATAATGTGTGCTGTGGTTGCATAATGGGTGATCTTTGATTCCATAATAATGTGCAATCTGTGATTGCATAATAGGTGATCTGTGATCCCATAATGTGTAATCTGTGATTGCATGTGTGATCAGAGATTGCATAATTTGTGATCTGTGATTGCATAATGGGTGATCTGTGAGCCCATAATGTGCTGTCTGTGATTGCGTAATGTGCAATCTGTCATCCTATGTGTGATCTGTCGTCCCATAACGTGCTGGCAGATTTGGAGTACAACAAAAATCAGACACTCTGCAGTCTCTTCTTGAAGTTAACATTCATTTGGAGAAGGGAGGTAATTTTCCCCTTCATTTTGAAACTAAAGATGGGAATTTTTGCTATTGTAGGAAGAATTTTGTGAAGAAATGAAGGTTGGGCTTGCAAACTTGATGGTGCAGTTTTTGCACATTTGGTGGATATTGTGACAATTTGTAGAAATGAATTTGAATCTCTTAATAGTGCAGCCCTGATTTGCTGCTAATTTATGTGATGGAAGAGCTTAATCTGTCTCGTTACAGTCACCTAAATAAAATAGACCCTGTCCTTATCTGCTGGTACATTATGTGATTGGAGATCTGGGTCTGTGCTTTTAAAGTTGCCCGCATGTTACACAGAAGCAAATAACATAATTATTGTTATGTATTAATGTAGACTATTCCCAGGCACAAACATCATTACTGAGTTGACACAGGAGTCAAACATGCGATACATACAATTCTGCGCTCACGACGTCTATCAGCAGATGATTTCCAAACTGGAGAGGGTAGGTCTTTTGGACCAAGGTGATATTAACCCATGTAGATACCCAGTTGTTGCTATTCTAGTTAGTATTTTATATTCAGAGGATGAAAACTTACAATACTAATAACACAAGACCCTTTATTATTCCTTTGATTTAGGTCCTGGTGAGCTGCACCCTTGGTTTTCCGTTAATTTTGTTTTCCTCTCCTTCCAGGCCAGAATCATCGTTTCACAATTGGGTTGCTTTGGGGTTTTTATTTCTTTTGGGTTTTGTTTTCCTCCATATGATGAAAACTATGTAATTGAGGTCCTTCTGAGTTTCTCCCCCCCCCCCTCTTTTTTTGGAGAAGATGCATAATACTCTTGTAGAAAGATAGATATCTTGAGATCACCATTTGATTCAAAACAAATTCTCAAGACATGTGCTGAGTAATCCAGGGATATCTTAGGATTTCTTTGGACTTGGGAGATCTCAAAACATTATTTTAAGTAAATTCTTTCAAGACTTCTCAAGATCTACACCATCCTAGAAGTTTTTCAAGATCCAGTTCATCTGCCTCTTGAGAGATCTTTTGAAATCATAGACATCTTGCATACTGGAAACTCCAGAGATTTCTGGTCTTAAATCTCCTGAAACTCCTGAGAGATCTTCAGAATTACAGGTATCTTGGAATTTTTAGTGACAAAAATCATGAGAAGTCTTAAGACTTTTTGTGATTGTTTTACTTTAAGACTTAATGAAGTTTTATGCGGCTCAGATCAGTACCGATAACCAGACAACTTGACTCACTAATGATATTAAACTGAATCATATATTTTAGTTTATACCATAGGTATCACAATAACCAGACAGCTTAACTTATTAATGACATTTTACTGAGTTAGACAATATATTTTATAGCATAGCTAGCACAGAAACTATAAAATCGACATCTTTTCAGTCAGGAACTATATATATTCGTAACAACATATTACTAACTCATCTCAACTTTTAAGTACAACATTTTGTCTTAAGCTTGAATGAAAGAAATTAGGTATAGCATTAGCAATAACTATGGGCATATCCTCAAAAACAAGACTGAATGAGTCATAAGTACCATATGTACTCACTTATGAGTCCAACTACAAACTGCACAGACCCAGATCTGCCATTGCATACTGCGCTTGCAGATCTGGTTCTGTGCAATTTGTTTGGAGTAATCAGTAGAACCAACAACATAGACCCTGATCTGCAGATGCATTATGCTATGGCAAATCAGGATCTTTGTTGTTTGCAATTTGACTTGACTTATAAGCAAGTACATATGGTAATTTTGTATACTAAGGAAAATCTTTTTAAAGGATTACAGTTTTCGTAGTATTTTATCTATGTGTATACAGCATCAATGAGTTAAAATGCAATTTAACAAATGATAACCATGTTGTTTTTTACACACACCAGTAAAAAGACAAGGGAGAACTTGCAGTCTCAAGACTTATATTGTATAAATTATACATTGTAAGTCATTATTTCTTAATATTTTGGCCATTAGTAACCCATGTTTGTTTATGAAATCACTGCTAACTTTAGAAATTCCCCCATTTTTTTTCTCAGATAGAGGGGGATTTGCCCTCCTCATTAACTTTCAATGTTAGAATTGTCATTGGTCATAATACAAATGAAAACATCTCTATTTCTGCCAAATTTAATTGCAAAGCTTGGTTTAGAAGAAACATCTCAATTTAATTGAATGTGAGATACAAATTTTGGTTTAGAGAATCTTATTACTGGAATAAAAATACAAAGACCAGTGTCATGTGTTTCCAAATCATTCATTCGTAGAAGAGCCATCAAAGAGGGAATAAATAAAAATTAGGTTATAGAAAAAGTACCTTAAATTCAACCATGCACCTATTAAAATCATTTACTTACATACTTTTGATGGGACAACTCCACTTGTGCCCCATCAGTACAACAAGTAACATGCAAAAGGGTGTAGTTAGTCTCATATTTTTATGAACACCATCCGAAGCATTCAATTATAAACAATTATCCCTTTAAACAGGTGATTTATATTTGAATACAAGGTGCCAATTGTCACAGTCAAAACAACCCTAATTTCAACACAAAATTGGAAAGCAATACTGTAAACATTTGCCAAGTAACCCACAAAAATGTGATATTTTAAATCTTTTTAAAATAGATTATAAAAATAGGATAGTGTTAAGAGCATTTGGATGCAACAAACTTTCAAACTGCGGTCTCAGTTTGTACATTTTACAAAGCCTTTTGTAGTAGGAAGTATCCTACATTTTAGTAGATACACCACTCCCTCGATAACTCGCGCCCTGATAACTCGTGAACCTGCTTATAACGCGGGGTCAGATGTGGATGCCATTTTTTAAACCCAGAAATTACCCCAAAAATAGATCCCTATTTTATGAACTTTATGGAAATCACAATCAAAATTAGCTACAAAAACTTTGATATATCGCTCGTTTTATCGTTGAAAACAGTAGATAGGACCTGGAAATTTTAATCAACTACCAATTTACAAATAAGTCCTACAATTTTTTCAGATTTTCTTTCCAAGTGACATTCCTAGCACACCGCAATTAATGATATGTAAGGAAATTTTGATCAATGAAAATGTCACTTACGCCAAGTGGAGGCAGTACTTTAATAAATAAATACAAATTAAATAATTTTTTTATCAATTGAAATTTGTGTTCTAGTTCTATCTTCTAGTTCCTTTTAAGTGTAATCATCATAAATGCAATGTGTCCTCTTGTAATTAAACGTAAAATGTGTCAATCTACCGTAACAGCTATGTCCACGAGCATTTCTCTGAGAACCTATTTAAGTGCCGACTGTGTTTTGATAACTGACTTGAAGAAGTATTTGTTGCATTGTTGCACTGAATTAAAAGCTGGCCTCCTTTGTAATATCACGTTAATTATGTCTTTTGAATCAAATAATGGAGGTGAAATAAATGAAAAGTTAAAAGGCACGAAAATCCTACAAACTTAAAATCTAGCTGCCCCAGTCATATGTCGGGTGAACTCACTTCACTTGATCAATTGAACACTGTTGTAAATGTTTTTGTGTATGTAACATAAACTACCTTAAATTTACCGACTCATTGGTAACTGTGATCAAAGATAGCACGGCAACCAAGCGAAAAGAATACTATACTTCGTAAAATAAAGAGCTTGGTTTCACAGATACAGATCATTGTGGGCAAGTGAGTTTCAGAGAATTCTTGAACTGGCACTTTGAGATATCCTCAAGAATGATAAAAAGTTTAATTATTACTTCCAATGAAATCACGATATCAATACTGTACTAACTGAACAGCACAAAAATTGAGATTCGACGTAGACGATTCTTACAAAAATTTCACTTGCTTTTTGAACAAAAGGAATCTTGTTTGGTGGTGTATCAACAGTTAGTCTATTTCCCTGCTCTTTTCACTCCCAGTTTGGCAGGATACAATGCCATACCACTCCAGGAACCAGACTCATCAAGAAAACAAAAAGCAGTGACGTAATACACACGTTTTCGTGTAAATGTAATGGTTGTTGAAACCAGTTGGAACAATCTTTCACATGTTGGACATTTTGAAAATAAATGTTATTTAAATAGAATAACGAACAACTTCATTAGAAAAAGTGCGTTATTAAAAGTTATTATCGACGTGAATGTAAAATGAGGATTCAGTCATTAAACAGCGAAGTTCCCTAACCCTGACACCCACCCACCCTCGCTGTTTTCTCGATGTCCAAGCAATCTTTTTCAATTTTTGGAGGTCCCTCGGTAACACGTGCCCTCGCTTATAGTGCGGTCTATGTTTGTGGACCCCGTTGTGCACAAGTTATCGAGGGAGTGGTGTAGTTAGGACGGAGGGCAATCAGAATGCACAGCTCCTGTAAATGACAACTTGGAATGCTGGAAGACATTCAGGGACTTGTCATTAAAGAGCTGAATGCCAAATCAGGTTGAAAGCCATCAAACCTTGGTAAAGTTATGCCATGGAAATCAAAGTCTAGAATGATGGGCATATAAGGGCATAACTCCTGCAAATTATGTCATGAAGTACTGGAAAACAAATTCATCAAAAGTCTCTTTGACATATAGCTTAAGCCAGATTTTGGTCCAGCTATCCTTAGTAAAGTCTGGCTGTGTTAAAAGAATGAGTAATCAGGACATCGTTAAAAGTTAATTTTAAAATACTTAACACTGACCCATATAACCAAAGATCTGCAATACTGTACTAGATATGACATGAAAAGGTTTTATGAATGGTCTAGTAAAGGCAGTCATTAATTATAGTTTGATCTTTATTTCATTCTCAATTCAAGTTATATAAATATAGGAATTGTGGAGGGGAAAGACATAAAAAAAATAAGTAGCCACGATTTCTACTCCACATCAACTTATTAACCCACAAGTACGTTAGTCAGGGAACAAGCAAGTATCGCCCTAACAATGCAGTGTATCAGTATTCTTAAATATACACATCTACAGTAACTAATTAACTGAGCCAAATTATAAAAATTAATGATTAATTTGTCAGCATTATTTTGCATCATATACAATACCTATTTAATCAGATATGGCTTGTATACCTAATCTAATGCTTAATATGTGATGTAATGTATCAACTGTCAATCATCTGCCCTGCATCAGAGCTCAAACATTGACTAACCCAACATAAAATGGTGAGTAAAAATCTCTGGTTGTCAGGTGAGTCTTACAGTCACTCAGGTGAGTGCTGTCTTACAATCACTTAGGTGAGTGCTGTCTTACAATCACTCAGGTGAGTGCTGTCTTAAGATCAATTAGGTGAGTGTTGTCTTACAATCATTCAAGTGAGAGCTGTCTTACAGTCACTCAGGTGAGTGCTGTCTTACAGTCACACAGGTGAGTGCTGTCTTACAATCACTTAGGTGAGTGCTGTCTTACAATCATTTAGGTGAGTGCTATTTCAAGGCTGACCAGTGTATCACTTTAATGAAATGAAATCTTGGTTAAGAATATTGCCAACATTTTTTTTATTGAAAGTCCCTACTTTCTACCAAACTTTTGCTTTCAGTTTACATGTATTTTTCATTGACAGTCCCTACTTTCTACCTCTACCAAAGTTTCCTTTTGATTTATATTTTGATCAAGCATGTTCAAGTGCTTCATTTTCACTCTTCAGTATATATAACTAGTTATGAGAAAAAAGGCAGACTAATCTGTCATTACTTATGACTGGTGTGAGAAATGTCACAGATCCAACAAACAACCATTCACATAATAAAATTTAAGCCGATAACATTGTCATCTTTTATGATTTTTGATACCCGGTTGAGTAAGAGTGTTCTGCATGAGTACTTGCCTGATAAGGTGACAGATTTTTATAGGTGTGTCAACCCTTTAATATGCATACATAATACGTAACTTAATAAAACCTTATTGTTGGGAAGCCACTTAAGTTCTTTATGCATGGATCATTATTGTAAAATCATGTGACAACCTCTCAAGACAATTTTAGCTCTCCAGACCATAAGGTCAAAAGAAACCTTGTGATATGGTCCATCATTTGTGTCATCCATCATGCATATTGAGTCGTCCAAAGTCCATTAAAAATTGGACAAAATTTAACAAAACGCATCCTAGCATAAATGTTTTTCAGATTTGTTGAAGTCTTGCCATTCTGCTGTCAGTACGGGAGGTCACGGGTTTGAACCCCGGCTGAGTCATACCAAAGACATATCAATATGGTACTAGCAGCTGCCTCACTTGGTGCTCAGCTTAAGAGATTAGGACTGGTTGGCCTGGTGTCAGGATAATGTGACTGGGTGGGACATCATGTTACATGTCTGGGGCATGATTCCCCAGTGCTAGACATCACTACAAACTGCCACACTGCAGATATCATAATTATATGACAAAAAATTTGTTAAGCTACATTAAAAATCCAAATCACACACACACATTCTGCCTTCATATATGGCCATAACTACTAAAGTACCAAAGCCTTTAAATGACTTCTAAACAAATACACTTGACTGACTTTGGCCCAATTTGACAGAAATCACCTTAGCATAAAGGTCTTTCAAATTCATCAAATCCACCATCAAACATGGCCAGCATCACTGAAAATAGAACATAATTGAAATGACTTCACAAAGACTGGTCAACAGAATTTGATCCAATTTGGCAGAAAACATAACAGCTATCATTGCTAACATCAGACAAAATTTTGCATAATTTAGTATTAAAAATTTGCTCAGCAAAAATAAATCAGATTTTACAAAGTATTCAGTAATAAGATTGTACTAGTCACCAGCGATGTCATAGCATCCATGGAGGTTGGGGTTTCTTTATGTCTGCCTGGATTGTCATGCAAAGAGACTTTCTGCCTTGTAGATTTAGCAGCAATGTGAAAATAATCCTTTTTCAAATCCATATATGAAAAGCATTTGTTTTATTCCATTTTTTTAATCAGTAATAATTCTGTGCAGTCTGACTGGTTCTATATACAATTTACCCCATGCTCTTTATCAGTCATTGTTCTGTGCAGTCTGACTGGTTCTATTTACAATTTACCCTCTGCTCTTTATCATAGTTCTGTGCAGTCTGACTGGTTCTATATATAATTTACCCTGTGCTCTTTATCAATACGTTCAGTTTTGTTCTGTCTTTAAATTCGTTTTCATATCCCTCTGTATTGAGTTCGTTTTGTTGTACATCTATACTGAGAAAAGTTTACCATAGGCCTCACATAACAGTTGTACTCATTTGATTCAAAATCAGTTTCACCTCATAAAGTTTTGGCAGCAAATATTGAGATTTGCCAGGCAAAGCTTTTTCTTTACCAGACTTCATGATGTAGGCATAGAGTTTGAGGATTCACTTTTAGCATTAATAGTGTGATGGTAAATGATTACGTATTAGATGGATTATTAATATACAACTTTTTAGTAGACTCAGCTCAAAATGAACATTACTTGTCCAAAACCATCACAGACAATTTCATTTTTACATCATTGCTTGATCTGACACATGCATGCTTATCTTTAGCTGGTGGAACATCATCAATGCATGATACCTCGGGGGTGGGGGGTGGGGGAAGGGGACACTGTGACTCTTCCCATCTTTAGCTGGTGGAACATCACCAATGCATGATACCTCGGGGGTGGGGGAAGGGGACACTGTGACTCTTCCCATCTTTAGCTGGTGGAACATCATCAATGCATGATACCTCGGGGGTGGGGGGTGGGGGAAGGGGACACTGTGACTCTTCCCATCTTTAGCTGGTGGAACATCACCAATGCATGATACCTCGGGGGTGGGGGAAGGGGACACTGTGACTCTTCCCATCTTTAGCTGGTGATACACCATCTCTGCATGTTGCCGCTGCGGATACACTGTGACACTTCTCCATTTTTAGCTAGTGGTACATCATCTATACATCAGGGGTCATGCGACCAGGCGAAATGGGCAACTAAGTCGCCTAAAAAATGTAAACTTCGCCTTCTTCTGTTAGGAAAGCGGAAATGACTTTGCCCCCCCCCCCCCGTGATTTTATTTTAGAGGTATGTTTTTGAGATACCTTTTGAGATGCCCCCTCGCCTTTGGCAGGTTTATTCTAGTATTGTGTTGTAGCGAAAGGTATTCTTCAAGCCATCAGTAGCTAGGCCGTGTTTTGATATAGGTTACGCTGACAAACAAACTCTTGCACATTCACTGGCATGTGTTTTGATAGCTGATTGACCATTAACCATTTCCTGAGTTGGCAACTAGGCCCCTATTACTACCTGATTTGCGCATGTTTTCCTTCAATGATAAAAGCATACAAACTTGTGTTTCGAAACTTTAACAATAGTATGTATATAGTAATTTGTGTTTTAAGAATAAAATCGGTGATCTGTATATTTTAATTGCCTTTTGTACACTATTTTGTCATAAAATTAGTTTGAAACTGTAAGTATACCAGTAACGGGGAAAAAAATGGCAGACATCGCTATGTCTGGGAAGTACCAGTTTATTAGATCGTCTGTTTTCGTAAATCATCGAGCAAATATATATAAATATACAATTCATAGAAAGCAAAGCCTAGGTATTATGTTATTTAGCCTAAGATTTAACTTTAAAATGCAATTATGTAGGTCAGAAACGTATGAGACAATGCTATGTTGTGGAATTCACGAGAAGTATTGTAAGGTCAAAGTTGTTTTTTGACTTGACTCGTATTTGTGAAAATACGGAAAAAACCTGTGAAGCAGATAATATTTAATCAATGCCTAAAATTAATATAAGCATGTAGACAAATAAATTAACCATAAATTTGCAATCATATCATGGACAGTTATAGTGAAGCTATATTGAGTGATTACATTACGAAAACCCCTCCTTCTAAAAATAGATGCACTTACGTCTGTGTTGATTCGGTTGGAAAGAAGGGTTTAGTTCATATACCAACTATAAATGAGTCGTGTCTGTAATTTTATGCATTTTTATGTGTTATGTATGAATAGTTACAGTAATGTTTTATCTGCAACAAAGAAATGAGGACACTTGTGTATTTGCCCTCATTACATGGTACAGAGGTTGTGTCAAACGCGTTTAGAAATCTTTGAAAGTGCCGTTATTGTGAACTTTGAAAAGCAAGTTTAAAAAAATAATACAAAAATATATAAAAAAAATTCATTAAGGGTAGTTGATTAAGCATTTTTACCAACTTGCAATTACAATATTGTAATATAGTTACTCAGTTAAATTTTGTTAACAATGCAGTTTCTATTATTCTCATTTAGAGTCATATGGCCAAAATAACTAAGAAAATTTTCTACTAGAAAATAAAGTATTGCTTAAATCCAATGTTAAATGCAAATATGAATACTGGAAACAGAGGGCATAATTTAAATAAGAGAACACACATTATATATATATATATATATATATATATATATATATATATATATATATATATATATATATATATATATTGCGTTTCTTGCTTCGCATCCACTTCTTCCTGTTGAGCTCTCACTTCTCCCTGTTCTGTCCAAAAGGAGAAGTCACTTCTCCCTAAAATTCAAGTCTAGCTTGACCCCTGATACATGATACCCCCGGGGGAGGGGGGTTACACTGTGACTCTTCCCATCTTTAGCTGGTGTTATGTGACTCACCTTTAGCTAGTGATAAATCATGATGCCCCAGGTTATACACAATGACTGTTACTATATCAAAAATGAATTACTACACATTGACTGTCGCTATTATCTACCATGAATTACTACACAATGACTATTACTATTTCTACCATGAATTACTACACTATAACTATTACTACTTTTACCATGAATTACTACACTATGACTATTATTATTTATATCACGAATTACTACACAATGACTACTACTATTTTTACCATGAATTACTACACTATGACTATTATTATTTTTACAATGACGTACTTACTACACTATGACTATTACTATTTCTACCATGAATTACTAAACAATGACTGTTACTATTTCTACCATGAATTACTAGATCAGAAATGTGTTGCACAACATTTATGTGCATGTTACAAAAGTTGTGATCTGAGTTTCTACAAATAGTGGTTATGCCAAAGCAAGTAAGTTATTTTATGGTAAAGGTAATCTAGTACCACATGTAACTGCCAAGTCAATCCTCCCATAAGATGGGGTTTTCTGAAATAAACAAAACCATATGTACTTTTTACTATCAATTCTTTGAAGATAATTATGTCATGGCAGGTAAGTTGTTTTTTCTGTAAAGGCTGGGAACCTACTATAAAGATAATCCTATATCCTAGTTTCCAGGCAAGTCTTCTAACAAGGATGGTCAATATAACACCCTGATACTTTCTCTGACCAAAACCTCCTCTCTTCTCCTCCTACCAGATTATTTCCCGATGCTAACATCATGACTGAGCTGAACTCTGCTGCAAACATTAGATTTATGCAATTTCAAGCACATGACGAGTACAGCCAGATGGTTTCAAGAATGGAGAGGGTATGTCCACATTTGATTCTAATCACGGATAAAGGTACAAAAAGCATGTTCAGTTTTCTTGGCAGTGCACTTTAGTCTGTCTTAAAGGACACTTTAACATAAAGGACACCTGTCTATAAAGGGTATAAAAACCCACAATTTCACAAATTACTTAACTGGCTGACAGATGCTAAGGCGATGTGTGAAGTCCTTTGAAGACTGCTTTTGGGAAGCCCATTGTGCCAATTTGCATATGGCATATGCCAAGGAAATGATAGATAAGGGCCTTTCCTTAGGACACATCGAGATAGCCAACCTGGGCTGGCTTGTGTGGGTATCAAACCCACAACCATAGGGTTACAAGTCCAATGTTCTGTTGAACTAATATGGCTCCCTTGTCCAGAAAGGACAAAATTTTATGGTCCCTAAAGTGTCCTTTATAGACAAGTTGATTATTTGAATATAAGGATCATTCTGGTATGATCCTTATATTCAAACAATTAACGTTTCCCAAATCTGGATGGGGTCAATGCAGCCCTAGTTCCAAGGGCAAGGGTTTCAGCACACCCAAGGGATTCAGACAACAGGGATACCAGAAGAACATATATGACTGTTATTCTTACATAAAAATGAGAAGTAAGAAAAAAGTTTGAAATTTTCTTATGCATTTAAAGTTTTCCTGGTGAAGGTACCAATCTGATACTCTGGCTTTACTTTTCCTTTTCTTTGGTGGCACACTCTTGACCATTGACCAGCTGATGTAAAATGGTTGATATGCCTGAGAGTCTATGCTCTTGAAATAAGTAAAAGAAAAGAGTGAAAGACAACAAGCTTTGTAAAATTTAATAATTTATTTCCCTAGAATACAAAATGAAAATGAGAAAAAAGAACTTAACAGTATTGCATATTAAATCCTAAAATAATCCAAGAATTACAGACACAAGTCCTAGCAATTTAAAGTCCTGAATAAAATTCAGTAAAAGTCTAGGAAAAAATCCAAAACTGAAGACAATGACTTGTCTTTTACAGCTTATGGAGTGCTGATGTGTCAACAGTCCTTCGTTGAATCACAATAATATAATTCCAGGTTTGAATTCAGTATAAATTCCAGTGAATGTCTCTATCCAAGAATTTTGTCAGAGTACTTTTGTATTTCCAGAGAAAATAATCACTTGAATTCAGTAATTTGAACACAAAAAAAAGATTCCAGCCCAAAACTCTAGGTCACAACATATAAAAAACATATAATACAACTTAAAAGTGCTAGATATTAAAGAATGAATGACTAAGTTCTCACAATTACAAGATTATATAGTTTTCTACTTGACCTCAGGTCACAATTAGCATTTTCTAAAAAAACATTACCTACTGGAAAATTACCTTTTAGAATGATCTAATGAGCCTTGTTTACTTACAACACAATAACCTATAAAATTCACTTAGGAAGTTCAAAAAACCCTACCCAAATAAATATATTTACTCCTTCGTGTTTACCTGAATAATAATCCTGACATTAAACTCATAGCATAGAGAATAATTTAGCTATGTATTAGTTGTTGACATAAAATGAAATAAAATATTTTTTTTAAAACGTCAATCAGGTCAAGCAGAAATGATCCCAATTTTGGACAAGGTCAAGTCCAACATACAGTGTTACATTACAATAGCATGTAATGAAATGAAAAAATTAAAAACAAACAATTAAATTAAATATACATAACAGGAGGCAACTTTCAACACCTTAAGAAAAATAACTTAAGCATATCATTCAGTATGATATTTCATTTCTGAGATTACCTGTTAGGACATGTTAGTGTAACAGGAAGATTCCCTATTAGGACATGTTAGTGTAACAGGGAGATTTCCCTATTAGGACATGTTAGTGTAACAGGGAGATTCCCTATTAGGGCATTTTATTGTAATAGGGAGAATCCCTATTAGGACATGTTAGTATGACAGGGAGACACCAAGTATAAAATACTCCAGAAAACACCTTAACCAGAATAGAATTATTATGTCTCAGAATGAAAGCAATTAGAAGTGTATACCTCCTCAAAGTCCCAAATGCAGTAAGAAATTATAGAGTGTTTAGAAAATGCAAAGGTAGGGTTTCTTCTATCCACCTTTCTCTACAGTACGTGTTTGGGAACTGAGCTCTTGATGTTCTAATGTTAAAAATGTTTTTTTTTTAAATGGAGCATTTATTTCCAGTCCTTTTTTTTCCTGACTTTTTATCAGTTGTTGAAAATTATGATACTGTAAATATGACTATCATATGTACATATATAAGAAAGCTTTCTGAACATGTGTTCAACCAAGTATTCACTAATTTGACATTTTAGTGTGAGTAACTGATAATGTATATATCACATTTTGACGTGTTTTAACACATTATTAGAACATACTAACTTTACAAGCGCATGAAACATTTCCTTTTTTATTATTTATTTGGACACCAGCATGATATGTATAATCAGCTTAATTAACAAAAATATAAAATTGATGATTTAGGCTTTATATATACATGTACCAGGCTTAGAGAATTGTTTTTGTTTTCTTTTTATTGATCACAAGTGTCACATATACTATAGCTATTTTAATAGAAGCCCCCTCCTTCTAATAAACACCCACCCCATTTTTCCACTAGAAAAGAAATTCCTACTTTATTGAGGCTTATAGATCTGTATATATTCATTATGGTATGTCAGCATAATTAAAACAGTACGTGATTAATTCAACGACTCTTAGCAAAATTAAAAACAGCTTAATTTTTAGAAACTTTTTCAATCAAACAGTGATGTACAGTATTTAACAACCACCCCTTTGGAAATTGCACTGCCCCTCGGGTTTCTATTAGAATAACCATGGTATGTATTTTTGTAGGATGCCATAAGGCAGAGCTTATTATGTTCTGATGATATCTGTCCATTTGTTGGTTTGTTGGCCTATCCCCATTTCCAGTTTTGTCCACCATCTATGAATTGAAAGTATTGGTGTTCCTTATTCTTTTTTTTTATACACCTGCCATAAAATGGAACATATATATGATGTCCATCCATCTATCTCTCCATTTTCTTCCAATATTGTTTCTACACATTAACTCGAGTTGCCCACCATCAGTGAATTGAATGTACCATTGTTCCCTGTTCTTTTTTTATGTCTGCCATAAAGTGGAGCATATCATGTCAGTCTGTTCCTCATGATGACTTGAATTGTACACCATCTAAAGTTAACAAACTTTTTGGATGGATGGCACAGGATGATGGGAAAAACTATATTGATATTGGGATCAAAAGCTTTAAAGTTCACAGTCACTATAACTATGAAATGAAAAAAAATCTGCACAATAGCTCGAGTTCTTCACCATGCACGTTACCAAACTTTGTGGATGGATTGCAGCAGATGCATTAATTACCCTGTACATATTGGGATCAAAAGCTCAAAGTTCATGGTCACTGTAACTGCAACTGAGGTGAAAATAAATTTTGCACAATAGCTTGATTTATGCACCATCTGAAGTTGCAAAACTTTGTGGATGGCTTGCGCTTGAAGTTGAAAAAAAAAATTATTGATATGGGAATCAAATGGTCAAAGGTCAAGGTCACTGATCGATGTAATAAAAGTAGTTTCTGCAACATAACATCAGTCCTACATCATATACATCAACCAAACTTTGTGGATGGCTTGCGCTTGAGGTGAGAAACACCCCTACTGCTTTTAGGGACAAAAGGTCGAGTTCACTGACTTAAATAAGAAATATGGTAGCTACACAAAAAAACTAGTTCTGCATCACAGACCTGGACCAAATTATGTGCATGGTTTTTATTCAAGAAATGGGTGAAGCCTATCATCGCATGGTTTAAGGTCCAAGGTCGAGATCACTGTGACTAAAATAAGAGAAATGTTTTCTGCATGGAAATTTCAGTTATCTGCATAGTGAACATGGGTGGGTGGTGGGTGTATATAATGTGTTGTTTATAGTACTCTGTTTTCATTTTGAAAGTTGCATACTAAGATGGAAACTTAGGGAGTGATCAGCTTAGAAACATTAGTTAAAAGGGCAATATTATTGTTATTATTATATGAAAAATAATTTTTTTATTTTGACACTATAATTAGCGCATTTGGAAAAAATAATTTATATAATTTTTCCAAATGAAAATAAAATTCTGATTGTTATAATTCATTGCATTGTACGTGTTTTCAGAAACTCAAGTCCAGCATCTTTTCCAACCTGTCTCACATTTTCCGTCTTCCATTTGCGGCTGGTCAGGTGTTTAGTGCCAGCATGCTGGATACCCTTCTCTATCAGGTAAAGAAAGATGTTACCTGGTTTTCTCATTTATGTTATTCCTTAAATACTTCCCTTGACATAGACTCTATGTTTTGTGTGTGTGTGTGTATATATATATATATATATATATATATATATATATATATATATATATATATATATATGCTTATGATTGACATTTCTTGATATTTCCCTTGGATATAGACCCACCCTTTTGTTTTGTATCAGGTACACAAAGATATTTCTGTTATTCCTTAATTACTTCCCTTGGATATAGTCCCCTTTGTTTTGTAACTTTGCCTAACAGTTCCATAGCATTTGTCTATCAAGGCCATAATACTGTACAGCAGGTCCATAACTTTCTCTAACAGCTCCATAACTTTAACAGGTCCATAACTTTGTAAAATTATGTTGAAACATTTTAAACTCAGTCCTGATCAAAGTATTCAGAATTGAAAGTCTTCAATAATTTCAGTTGAAAGTTATTTTACAGTTAATAAGTGAAAATTAAATTCACAACAGGAAGGACATGATGTAATAGATGAATATGAGTACCACTGTATGTCCATTC
This sequence comes from Megalonaias nervosa, assembly GCA_016617855.1. NCBI lineage: Eukaryota > Metazoa > Mollusca > Bivalvia > Unionida > Unionidae > Megalonaias > Megalonaias nervosa. Next base: position 21,123 of record JAECUM010000476.1, on the reverse strand, counting down.
TATGGATATGGTGGGGAAATAAAAGACTCCAAAATGGGCATTGCATTGTTCATTGTATTACTGTATTTTTCAGACCTTTGTGAAGGGCTACCTGATCACATTTGTACGACTTTTGCTAGGAATTGATGCAGAGGAGAACTCGGGGCACTTGTCCAGTGTAAGTTTCACATTAAGGATTTTTGGTGTTGAAATAAGCATTTAATATCTACACACACAATCTACACACATAAGTTATGTACACAATTACAATGTTTATATAGCACTGTAAAATCAGTTGTAGTTGTAATGTTGCATAGCACATTTAACTCTGAAAGGAAGTGGAAGGATTTGTTAAGAAAAATTGAATTTTGACTAAAAAATTTGAAAACTGGTTTACAACATTAATGCTACTGCACACAGAGGTAGAGACATTCTGAAAAATTCCATGGCAGCCCCTGGGTAACCAGCTTTGAAAATCTTGTTGCCAAGCAGATATTTCTGCTTGCCAGGTGAATTAATGCATTTGCCCCAAAGACAGCCATAATCAAAATTAGTCGGCAAATTTTGTCATCTGTTTGGTATAGCCCCGTGTCTGGTGAGCATCATCTATAGTCCAAGTCACATGGGTCATGAAGGCATTCAACACCATTTCAGTAATGGGTGCCATTTTTTAGAATTTGAATCTATATACCTTTAAGTGGCAAGTATTCACTTCATTTGGATTCCTATGCATCCATATTCCTTTGGAAGGTCATTATTTAGACACCTCATGAGGTGCATATAGCAAAATCAATGTTAAAGTACGTAGACATTTTGGAACAAAATGAACCTAAAGGTGTGATCCAGTACAATCCGGATTGAATGTCACGTGCTGTTGTGTGACAATGAAAGGTACACATATTGATAAACAAAGTCGTACTACCCTCGATTGTGACGATACCACTCAACAAGCTCTTATTTGGACCCAAGTTTAGTACATGGCCACCATTGTAAAAGTCCATAACGATAGATAATTTTCGTCTGGAAGTTTCCTGATAACAGTTAAGGTGCAGAGCATTCAGTAATCAGGATTGAATAGACTTTGGTTAAAGAAAATTAGTGTTAAATTTGAAAATGAGCAATTATATTTAATTTAAAATGAGTAAATGCGCATGCATAACCCATGTGACTTGTACTATAGTGGGTGTCATTCTTCGTTCATCAGCATTGTTATTTACGACTTCTTCCTAGCCACTACTGGGCCAATCTGGATCAAACTTGATGGAAAAGTCCTTCAGGACAGATCCTACCAAAATTGTTTGGAATGGCTCCCTATCAATGGTGTGGCTTCATTGCAACCATCTTGGAAACTGATTTTTGACTTAACTCTCCAGAACAGCTTAGCTAGTTTTGATCAAACTTGTTTGGAATGTTTCTTAGCACATGGTCTATCGAAATAGTGTCTGGAATGGCTCCCAATAGTGTGGCTTCCATAGCAACCATACAGAAAACCTATTTCCATTTCTCTGTAGCAACTGAGCAGGCTTTAACTAGACTTGTTAGGAATATTTTTTGACACCCCTAATATGGTTGCTAAGGTGTGACTTACTTAGCAACCGTGTGAAGGAAAAAGGAGTTTTTTTTCTGCTTCTTCCCTAGAGTGGTACTTAGCCGATTTCATTCAAGTTTGGTAAGAATGTCTGACATACTGCCATATTCACAGACATTGTAAGGGGGGGGGTTTGAGACTCAAAAGATGTGTTTTTAGTTCCCAAGGAAGTCGGCATGTGTAACCAAAAAATGTGATTGATCCAGTTGAGAATAATCTTTCTCTATAAGCCAGTAGGAAATGATCAGCAATTCAAATCTGAATTGAAAATATTAACTTTTCTGCTTTCTTAAAAGCACTTAATGCATTTACAAAGATAAAAAATAGCTAGTAGACTTAACAGTAGCTTTACAAATGCTCACATAATCACAGTGACACTGACATTAAATGAAAACCATGCACAAAGTTTCTGTCTTTGAATCTTTGCTGCTCTGAATAGTTAATGGAAGTGTCATTAGTGTTCATATTCACTAGAGACTGGATGGTACTACTATTCAACCTTCCTTGCTGGATTCACTGAGGGAATCTTGGTCAGAACAGAGATGTTCTTTACAACCATAATTTTAGCATTGTCAGAACTGTATTTGATACATGTTAGAATATAGAAATATGAACATGTATCAGATTTGGGACTGACCATTTCATTAGGATTTTTGGATTTTTTTTTTTTAACGTAGCTTTAACAATTTTTCGGTCATATCGCTACCATGTCTGCAGTGTGGCAGTTTATAGTGATGTCTAGCACTGGGGCATCATGCCGCAGACATGTAGCATGATGTCCCACCCAGTCACATTATCCTGACACCAGGCCAACCAGTCACAACACTAGCCTCATAATGCTGATATTTCATTAGGAGAAAGCAGGAGGGAGATTTTATACTTAATGGGGGCTTTGCAGCTAATACAGCAGTAATAAATGCCTCTGTCCAGTCTAGGTGTTAACACTTTATCAACACAAACCAACTGTGAAACATGAGTGAATGCTTGTCATTCAGTAAATCTCTTTTTATTGCTATAATCATTCGGAAAAGCATGAGTCAATTAATAGTTTTGACAAGATTAAGATAATGAATAATAATAAAGAGAACTAATTTGAACATTCAATTCAGCATGTTGAATATGTTACAGGTGGTGCCTCTAGTTCGACGGATGTCGTACACTCTGAAATGACGTATGTCGATATGTTGTTTATAGTATATGCAAAGAATTAAATGCTCCCCCTTGCTGTTGGGCTTCACAAGTAAAATTCCGTCAACCAAGAGTTATGAAATTTATTTTTCCTGGGCTTTGCTGATAGCTTATTGCTACTGATTTACCTTCAGAAAAGAATCACACTCGAAAACTATTCCAGCAACTGAAATCACGTTTTGTGTTTTATATATGGAGTAAAATCCAACTTTAAAGAAACATTGCCACTGTTCATAAACTTGCCGATAATCTTTAATACAAATGGCATAAATTTTATCATTCAAGGCAATTGTGTAATAACTTTTGTTCTTCAGCATGCAACTAGCATCTCTTTGACTTACCAGTAACTTAAGATTAAATTGGTTGTTCCACTTTGTGAATATGCAAATTGGCACAATTGGCTTCCCATGAGCAGTCTTCAGAGGGCTTCACACATCACCTTAGCATTTATCAGCCAGTTAAGTAATTTGTGTCCCAGACCACCATGTCTTTTAATTGCATCTATGACAATCTGCTGTGTAAATTGCCCAAAGGATAGTTTTATTGGAATTTTAAGTAGAACTGCTTACCATTTATACATGCTTTCTGCTTTTTTTGCGGGGGTTGAAGTTACTGAAAATCGAGTTTGCTGCATGACACGTGTTATGGCAGGTATAGTTTGATAGGACATGATGTATTCAAATTGTGTTCATGTCAGCACCCTGTCAGCAGTGTGGTTTTCATAAGAATCAATGGAAAACCTATTTTTAACCTCGTTGGAATGGCTGAACAAATTTTGTATTGCACATTGGTTATCAGTAGTGCAGTTTATTATGATAGTTACCTTTCAAGTTTTAATTGTTTACCCTTAAAAAGGGAATTAAGTTAATTTAATTAAGTAAAATATAGAAAGGTGATTTATAGATAGTTGATAAAGTTAATCTAAGTTAATTATAATGTGGAAAGGTGATGCAGATTGCTGACAAGATACATAGTTATCATCATGGTTTGCACAAAGTCAACTTGTAAGAGAGTTTCCATACATTACAATATTTTCAAGTGCGTCTCAGTAGTGTGATGTATTACTTTGCAGTTAATTCAAAAGTTTTGATTATTTGTGCAGCAGACTTTGTTGCACATGATTTAAGATAGATAATTGTGGAAACTATAGAAAGGTAATGCAGGTTGTGGACAACATTCATAATTATAGTCATGGTTTGCACATAACTGAGAACAGAAGGTCATTTGAAGGTCAAGTGAGTTTATGGTATGGCCATGCTTCCATTGTTCATTGTGTGTTGTTCCTTATGTATCATCCGTTCATCATCAATTACTTGTTACCAATCTGGAGCCCTTTCCATTTCAATCAGATTATGGGATAATATCATCAAAGTCTTTGAGTTTAATAATCGGGGACGGACAAATTTAAAATCAAACTTCCAGTGTAGGCTATTAGCACATTGCATCTGATTGGCTTAGCTTGTTATGTCTCTAGATTGAGAAACTGTGTATCTGTTGTCCATTTCTATAAAACTTGATAAATGGGTTTATATCATTATAACCTTGGATGACTTCAGTTATGAGCAAGAGACTTCATATTGTGTCATTTTCTTTAAAACAAATTTTTATCAGGATATAGTAAATTAGTTGAAATTAACATTTAATGTTTGGGAGACAGTTTAAATAGGTAGTGTTCTTACAGTGCTACATAAGTCTGCTTAGTGAAATCGTCAACTATTAAATTATGTAAACAAGCTAAGCAGTGTCATTCCCAGATGGGCCTCTGGTTGTATCTTATGTTTTGTCTTATATGTGTACATGTGTGATTATATTTACCACCAAAATGCAAGAAGGCCATTTTGTGTTTATTTTCAATATACACTTATTTTCAATTATGTGTTTGTTTTCCAGATTTGGATTTTTCAGTAAACTACCATATTTACTTGCATAAGTCCAAATGCAAACTGCACACACCCAGATCTGCTTTTGCATAATGTGCCTGCAGATCTTGGTCTATGCAGTTTGTTAGAAGTAATCAGTTGAATAAACAATATAAACTTTATTGATAGCAGATCAGGGACTGTGTTGTTTACAGTTGGACTTGACTTGTAAGCAAGTATATTTGGTAATTGACTGTCCAGTTCCTTTTTGTCTTCTAAAGATTAAAATCAAGAAAACAACGAAGGCCAGTTATCGTACGTATGGTGAACTGTATAATGGACTGTGCTCCACAACGGGAGAGATTCCTATAGCTTTGTATCGGACCGACCAACAAGCAACAGACCTGTCTGAGGAAGGTAGCAAGGTCAGTACAGTATCTATAAATATGGTACATGACTTAACTTTCAAAAAAGTTGAATAAAAGGTGGAAAACACAAAGAAAATTGTAAAATATTATCTATTGTAGCTCCCCAGCATTCTTCCGACAGGTGTTAATAAACATTTTAGGACTGGCCAGTCTCACAATATAAGGCTGTCTGGTATCTCCTGTTAAACATTTACAAAGAATGACTTTTATTTATGAAATTTTTTCTTATAGGTATCTGCACTGCAATGAGAAAGATATCGGCTACACAAAGCTTAATGGATCCATGCATTCATTTGTCACATGAGATTTGCACATACTTTCAGGTCATAAAAGTCCAGTTTGTTTTACCTGTTATGATTGGAGCAGTTCTGTAGGCCTTTAGATCGTTGGCAGTGTTACATGTACTCTAATAGTGTTATGCACTCACAAGAGTGTAACAGGCACACAACTAAATTTTTATAAAACATTAATTTTTTTTAAAACATTTATAAATCAGTTTGTTACAGATTTGTTCCGTGTATGAAACTGGTTGAGTAAATAATACATTTTGCATTAATTTGCATAAGACAGGATGACTACACCTGTAGATTTTTCAGCAAAATACAGATAGTTTAATCCAAATGTGGATTTGTTGACTTTATAGACTTCTTGTGTCATTTTTAAATTTGTGGAATTTCTTTGCACTTTATGGAATTTTCTCAGTGTGATTGATCAATAAAAGGAAAAAAAATTCATATTTTATTGGTTTCATATTCTATTCAGATTGTGATATTCAAGTTCATAATGATGATTACATACATAATTAAACCGTGCACCCTTTTGAAATTTGAATGAAACTTGAAGAAGTTTTTATATCATGGCTAGACAGTGTGTTAGACATCACAGTCACACTCCCTACCTCAAGGTTATCACACCAAGGGAAAATATATATCAGTGTGCTACATACCATAGTCACACTCCCTGCTTGAAGGTTATCACACCAAGGGAAAAAATACATTAGTGTGCTACATACCATAGTCACACTCCCTGCCCCAAGGTTATCACACGAGAGGAAAATATATATATGAGTGACTTCTATCCATGTGCTGTAACTTTAAACCAATGATATTTTAACGGTTTTGCCTGTTATGTATCCTGCCTTGACAGTTTCTTGCATTTTCAGTCATACCCCCCGACGCAGGGTCAAGGTCACAACAAGGAATTAAGTCAGTGGCCTGTTCTCTTGTCCAGGCTGTCGCTTTAAATTAAGCCCTTCATTAACAGGTATTAGATGACACTTTACCAAGTTCCATATCATATACTGTAGGCCAGTCTGTTGGTCAAAGGTCAGGGTCATTAATAGGGAAATGGACATGAGAGACGGACATATCAGGTGAGACTCTTATTGAGAGTTTAGATTGTGGATTTTGATGAATATTGTCTGCTGAAAAATTGCAGATATTTTTGGTTAAATATTTGTAGACACCCTGGGTAGAGGTACAATTTGAACTAGTTTGACCAATTTTGCTTTTACCAACAAAACTTTAATTTGTGTTTATATTTATGAACTAAGGGCATTTTAACAATTGTGAAGGAATTTGAGACTGATTTTACAAAATATACCTACATTTACTATCAAACCGCTCCGGTGGGCTAGTGGTAGAGCGTCCACATCAGATGCGGGAGGTCGCAGGTTCGAACCCAGGCCGAGTCATACCAAAGACTTTCAAAAATGGTACTGACAGCTGCCTCACTTGGCGCTCAGCATTAAGAGGTTAGTGTTAGGACTGGTTGGTCTGGTGTCAGGATAATGTGACTGGGTGGGACATCATGCTACATGTCTGCGGCATGATGCCCCAGTGCTAAACATTACTATAAACTGTCACTCTGCAGACATGGTAGCGATATGACTGAAAAATTTTTAAAGCTACGTTAAAAATCTAAATCACACACACACACATACTATCAAATTACCAAAACTTAAAACATCATTGAAAGAAGTAAACTTGAAACTGCTGGTCCACAAATTGTATTTACTCCTGGAGAATGACGCCGTAAAATTGGAATAGATACAAACAACAAAACACCTCTTCATAGAAACATTGAAGCTGTTTTTCAAAGTTAATGGTTTAACAGCTGAATTGTTTGATTTAGTCTTATATTTTGATTAGTATATGCTGTGACAAATAATATAATAAACATCAAAGTTCAGATCACCCCAGCATTTTAATCCTATCTCTCATGTGTATGTACCAAATACAGACATGGCAAAACAAAGCTATAGCTAATCTGTAGTATTCTAACCCTGTCATCTGCTCTGTTATATTTTATGGCTGGGTAATTGAAACATGGTACTCTAACCCAGTCATCTATTCCATTATATTTTACACCAGAGTAATTGAAGCACAAAGTGGCAGTTTAGGAAATTTTAATTAGATGATGAATTTGTGACAAGAAATTGTATTATGGTGAGGTACCATATATACCCATGTACAGGTTAAATCCAATAGCAAACTGTACAGGCCCAGATCTGGTATTGCATAATGCAGTGGTAGATCTGAGTCTATTCAGTTCAGAGTTCAACATAGATCCTTGTGTGCCAGCATATTATGCAATGCATATCAGGGTCTTTGTTGTTTGCAATCAGACGTGACTTATTGGAATATATATAGTATTTAGGATCTATTCTTCAGTGGATCTGCAATACAAGGTGCCGAATCATTATATTGACCTTGTGTTGTACATGTGTTGTAAGCTGCTCATGATAGTGTTAATGTTTGTTGTTGGATGCATTAAATGTTACATATAATAAATGTTGCATGTAATAAGAGTAGCATATAATAGACTGCAATCAGAATTTTAGCTTAATTAGATGACAACTTTATGAAGTAACATTTGCTTGTATAAGGCAAATATTGTTGAGTTAGAGAGACAACACTGTTGTTTCTAAGGCATCACAGCACATGGGAATTGTCCAAACTATTTCAAGAATAGAATAATCAGCAAATACTTAGGTAATAATTTGTCATCCACCCCATAATGATGCAGTCAAAAGTGTACACTTATGAAGTTGGACAGTGACCTTGATCGTATATGGTCAGAAGTATACAGTTATGAAATCTTGACTGTGACCATGATCAGATACAGTCAAAAGTATACAGTTATGAAGTCGGACAGTTACCTTGGTTGTATATAGTCAAAAGCATAGTCATAAAATCTGACTGAACTGATCTGATGCAGTCAAACGTATAGTTATGAAATCTGAATGTGACCTTGATCTGATAGTCAAAAGTATACAGTTAATGAAAGTCAAAAGTATACAGTTAATGAAATCTGACAAACCTTAACCTGATACAGTCAGAAATATAGTTATGAAATCTGATTGTGACCTTGATTTGATACAGTCAAAAGGATAGTTAAGAAATCTGATTGTGACCTTGATCTGATGGTCAAAAATATAAAATTATGAAATCCAACTGTGACCTTGAGCTGATAGTCAAAAATATACAGTTATGAAATCTGAATGTGACCTTGAGCTGATGCAGTCAGAAGTATACAGTTATGAAATTGACTGTGACCTGTTATTGGGCAGATATCAAAAGTAACCAGATTTCATGGTTCTGTCACCATATGAAAAATGCCTTAGAGTATGAGTGCAGAAGTTGTGGGGGCAGGAGTGATAGGTGACTGACCTTAAAGATAAATCCTAGACTGTGATACATGAGATTATGTCAGATTGAGAAACAGAAGTGTAATATATTTATCCCAGTCACCCCAGACATCATTTAAAATATAATTATGAAAAAAAGGAAAAATAAACTTAAATTGCTGGCAATAAATATAGAAGTCCACTGTGAATATGAAGCAACTTCGTGTCAGTGTATAAATATTCCAGGTTTTATCTTCAAATGCATTTTGGTTATCAGGCAGAATAAAAAATGTGACTTAAATTTACATAATTGATTTATGACCTTGACAACGAAGATTGGACCCCACTGGAGTATGTGTGATGCATTCTAGTAATGGTGTATCAATAAAATAAATTCCATCCCTTAATCTCAGTCATCTTGTAGGATATAGATCACAAAGGAAAGGTGTGATAGAAACATTAAAATATTTAGCAAGACATTAAGTTTCATTGTCAAAATCTTTCTCATTGTGATGTACAAGTTTACTAAGTTTCATCCCAAAGTCTCAAATGGCTCTAGAGATGTAGAATGGAAACAAAAGTGTGATGGAAAACTTTAAATTTTCAGGTTTGACCTTGAAGATACGAGCTCTAATGTGGTTTGGACATACATCTGTTGATCATGTTTAAATATACCAAGTTTTATCCTTAAATCTCAGCTGCATTTAAAGTTATAATGTCGAACAGAAAGTATGATAAAAAACCTTAAAACATTGAGCAATGACCTTGACATTGAAGATTAGACACACACACCCAAGTGGTACACATCACAACTTCTGTACCAAGTTTCATCATTTAATTTCAAATGTTTATAAAGTTGAAGCATGGTAAGGAAAGTGTGACAGAAAATTTTTATCTTTGACCTCGAAAATTCAACCTCAAATGTGGTATGGGACATTTGTAACGATGATATATTGTTAGTATACCAAGTTTAAGCCATTAATTTTAAATGGATTGAAGGCTTTAGAGTAAAAACAAAAGTGTTATGAATGAATGGATGGACAGACCAACAGAAACAAATACTATTTTTTACATGAAAGAATAAGGGAGAAAAAATTACTTTATCAACTGGACTGAACATTTGCCATGTACATGTTTCAAATGGTTCTGATGTCCAATGTTTGTATGTTACGTTTTGTCAAAAAAATTTAGACGTTTGTGTAAAACAATTTACAACTTAAATATTGTAATGCTAAAGGAATAATTATGAAAAGAAAAACACTTATCTAAAGAACATGGTATACCAATGAGTGGGTGGAGTTATCTCTCTTTGGGTTTTAGATTTATTAACGAGTCAGCAGTTCAGTGGAACAAAAGGAAATGCTTTTTTCTGTGTGTGCTAAATGTTTCCATGTATTAATCTTAGTTTTTATCTTCTTGTAGGAAAATAACAACACCTCCCAACCACTTTTAAAGAATGACTTGAGGAAGAACTCTTCATCTATGTACATGCACAAACATTGGAACGCAAATGAGAACCCAGAACAAGCTGATGTCTCAGATCTAGTGCGCAACAGGATGAGAAGCCTGGGGCTAAGTGAAGAAGATTACTGTAAGTGTTGGCCATTGTGACACAACTGTTTTGAACTTTTATTTTTCATATGAATTCTTCACTTTGTTAGATAGATAGGTAGGTAGCTAGATAATTATATATAAGAAGAATAATAATAATAATAATAATAATAATAATAATAATAATAATAACAAAAATATAATGATATATACAGGTCAACATCTCAGATGGAAGGATGTTTCTCCTGTGCTGAGGGTGTCTCCCTTCCTTACCATCACTCATTGAAATCTGTCATGTATGCAAAGTTGCTACTGAGAAATTAAAAATTTGCTCCATTTTTTTCACACTTTGTTTCCTGTGTAGTATATTTAGAGTAATACTGCCTGTGATCACGTAACTATGAAATGGCTTAAGCAGGGCAAGACAATTTACAATCAGACCTGTGCTATTAGTCACCTGAGTTAAACAGTCACCAGCTCACAATGGCCATTCTAATTTCCCCCTTGCAAATTTCCTATATAAATGTCATGTAATCATTAGAACCAGACAGTACCAATCTTGAGCTGTTCTGGCAGACAGTCGGAAATCTAAATCTACCCGCTGGCAGAAAACAGTTTAAACTTCTTTGTGGGTTCTGTAGAGTTGTACTAATGTTGCCACATTCCAATGCAGACAGGACATTTCCCATTCTGAGAAAAATTGAACTAACTGCAGTGGAAACCTGAATCCAGTAACAACATATTTCCTAAGTATTAATATGAACAATGTCATCAATATCATCCAGGCAGTGATCTCCCAAGGAATGCCAAAAATGCTTGTGACACTTATTAGGAGAGTTTGAACGGCAACAGGTTACTGTAAAAGGGCTGATTTCATTACGTGCACATTTTAATATTTTTAAAAATTACACATTTGGTCAGTAGTTCTAATTTTTGACCATTTGTATGCTAAAAATGAGGTTGATGAAAATTCTCCATCTTCTTAAGTCAAAACTCCTGACCAGATTTTGGAAATCTGATTTGTACTGACCTGAACTGGGGTTTTTTTTTTCCTATGTAAGCTAATGTTATATTTATTGAAGATAACTCAATCTAGTATATGTCATACTTAGGAGCAGTCATTATTTCAGTACTTCATGTATTTGACTCCAAAATATCAGCTAGTCCTGATTAAGTAACTCTATTACATCTGGTCTTCAACAAAGCTTACAACTGCCAAAATTACTGTATATTGGGAATTTGCCAAGGTTTACCAAACTAGCTGTATTTAAAGGCAATTGAGAGCCTCATGATCCATATAACTGTTGATTTACACAATATGCAACTAGATGGAATGATGGACAGGTGGACCATATGTGAAATCGCCAATTCACCCGACACTCCTGTATCGATAGCTGGATTGACTGACAGGTGAACTGCATGTAGCATAAGAAGAACTAATAAGAAAATAATATCAACTCTTTAATAACACTGTTTAGCATTATAAAACAGTACATAATTATACATCTTTGGCATTCCTTGGGTCTCACCCTCCACTGCATGAGGTTAATGTGTAAGATGGAATAGAAGCATGCAGTATTTATGAGGCGGAATCGCCAGTATGACTGCTGTCAGGGCTGAATAGCCAACATGCACTACCTATGAGGCAGAATCGCCAGTATGCCTGATGCACTATCTACGAGGCGGAATCGCCAGTATGATGATTGATGTCAGGGCCGAATGGACAACATGCCCTATCTATGAGGCGGAATCGCCAGTATGACTGATGTCAAGGCAGAATTGCCGATGTTTGACTGACTGACCTAACTGTTAAGGCAGAATTGCCGCTGTATTGAGGCAGAGTCGCCATAATTTGTTATGTCTGTAAGTCGAGTGGATTGGGGACAGAATGCCCAAACGACGCTGCATGCCGAGAATGGAACTGCAGTAGTATGCAGCGGAGAGCCCCAAGGAACGGATATGTATGAACAAGAACAACCTGCAGTTCTGTTAAAATAAGCACGAAATATAACACACAATATAAGCAATTAGGAAAATGAAACACGAATCATTGTCATATTAAGAACCATACAACTGTGAATATATCTGGATAACACTGTGAGGACCCGTGCCAAGGTGTTACTGTTCAGGGATCCCTGCCTGCAAACATTATTATGGTGATAACAAGACTAAAATCACAGTAAATCTAGACCGTATTGGTAAGGTAAGCAATGCTTTGATGCGACAATCTGAAAGACAGTCATATATGAGGAAACAAAAACTAAAAACATGTATGTTCAGCACTGCAATGTTCACGGCTTGTTCCCCGTTAGGGGGCGATGTATAAATAAAGTAAAGTACAGGAGTGCAAATTAAGTTGGATGCACAAAAACGGTTGCAGTGCAGTCAGTAACAGATTGAACTAGAAGGCCCTACTGGTGCCTAAACGCCGCCCAATGCCAGTGAATCTGATGATCCTGTTACACATTGTGAACACACCGATGCAAAACCCACCTCACAGGGCGCCTGAATCTGATGATCACACTCCATAGAAAAACTGAAGAATTCCAAATGCAATGAAACACTTGGCACCATACACAGAATCTGCTTACTCCTTTCTCAGAAATAACTCCATGTGCAGAATGTGATGATCACATCCGCAAGAATAACCTGACACAAACCTTTTTCAGAAATCAGTCCATGTAAAGAATCTGATGATCACATCTGAAAGAAAACACTGACACACACCAACTAACGTATATTAGCACATAAACAATTCCATCAAATGCACTCTATCCAAGAAACATGCTGACGAAACTGCTCATAGGGCAGCACTTGTCTATGAACGGGTAGATCCGCACATGGCCTGCTGTGCATGAAAAATGGCGTCATTTGAGGTCCTGATGTAACGTAAATAAGAATCTGAAGTCCAACGGCCTAGTGTTTTAATAAGGTGGTCCTCGATCCCAGCATTAGCTGTGGTAGTGGCGGCCCCTATCCGAAAGGAGTGCCCATTGAATTTGTATTGTGGATAGCCTAGTACCTGCAGGAGCAGATGTAACTTCTCCAAAAACACTGATCTAGAAAGTGGATTAATACCATCTGTAGTAAATAGCGGGTCAGAAGGCCTAAGACAGCCCACCCTGCCACGGAGCTCTAGATAGTCGTGTAAAGCCCTTAAGGGGCAAGTACAGTTATGCACTGCAAAAAGTCTGATCTGCACACCATAACGGAATGGATCAGACTTTGATGCTCTCAACACTAAAGTCCCATTAGAATTATCACCAGCAATAATAAAGTCACTGATCCGCAAGTACTCCATATCCGTAGTTGCCGTCACCGTAAATTCGCCACAACGTAAAAAGGCAAAGAACGCTAATGAAGATGCAGCAAGCAGCATACCATCCACCCACTGACCAAAGAAACCTTTCTGAAGCAAAGCACACATGCGCGCCAATATATCGAAGGTGATGGGTAACCTTGTGTTAGGGCCATTACTCTGTGATTTCTTCACACCCCGCAACACCATTTGCAATCTTGGACAGCACGAATACGAAGGGCCATCGAGGGGGTGATATATACCCCGTTTGACACAGAAATACTTCACACAAATATAGCTTGATAGATGCGTATCGAATATGAATAATCTTGAAGCAATATGCCACAAAATCAACAAGGGTATTCTCATCAATTGGTACTGAAGGTTGATCACACCTATGATCCCAGTGACCTGACATGACCAAAAAATGACTGAAGGCTTTCCAACCCGACAAATAGACCGATTGTGTCCGTGGGCTATGTGCTGCTTGTAGTAAAAGGTCCACAGTTTTGTTTAGTAGAGTATCAGTTCCTCTAAGACTGGGCATGGGTGAGGAGTTTTCTCTGCAGCTGGAGCCAGATGCCAGAATTTGTCCATCAGAAAACGAGAGAGAGCATCTGCAATGAGGTTATCTTTCCCTGGGACATATTCGGCTAGAATTTCGCAACAATATTGAGCTGATATCCATGTTAAACGCCTAAGCAATTTCATTATCATGGGAGACTTGGATCGACGTTTCCTAATTATCTCAACTGTACTGATATTGTCACAATGGAACAAAATTCGTTTTCTCTGCCACATATGGCCCCATATATGGGCTGAGACTACGATGGGGTAGATCTCCAGCAGGGCCATAGACAACTTGTCTGTGCCTAGTATGTCTAAATTGTCCGGCCATGATCCTTGGAACCATCTGCCTTGGAAAAAACCGCCAAAACCGACAGTTGATGCTGCATCAGTAAAGAGCTCAAAATCTGTAGCAAGGGTAACATTAGAGTCCAAGAAGAAAGAAATTCCATTCCATTGCGCCATAAAGTCACTCCACATCCTTAGATCCAGTCTACATTCGCTACTTATTTTTACATGATGATTCAATTCAGTGACAGTTGTTGACAAGGATATTAGATATGATGTGAAAGACCGACCGGGGACGACCACACGACATGCATAATGTAAATGGCCCAAAAGACTCAGTAATTCCCTCTTCGTGCAAGATTTCCTTTGCAGGAAAGCTTTAATCGGTGCAGCCAACCTGCTCAGCTTATCTTGTGGCAATCTAGCTTCCATTTTTTCTGAGTCTAGAATTATACCCAAGTATTCCATGACTGGTGACAGTCCTAAAGTCTTGTGGGGAGCAATTGGAATAGATAACCTATTGAAAATCAAAGTGATTAATGCCATAGTTCTTTCCGCTGTAAAATCCGGCTCATCAGTGGACAAAAAAATCATCCAGTAAATGCAAAAAATGTGATATACCATAATTATGTTGAGCTATCCACGAAATCGCTCTGGACAGTGTATCAAAAATCTTAGGACTACTTCTACTACCAAACACTAACTTGGTGTAGAAATAATATTTGTTCCTCCACTTGACACCATACAGAGGCCACAATGATGGGAGTATGGGAATTAGCTTGAATGCATCGGTAATATCTGTCTTACACATATTAGCACCCATACCTAACTGCACCAGAATATGAATAGCATCATCTATGTTTACGTACGAGAGAGAAAAATCATCTTTGCTGATTAAGGCATTGATACTTTCATGCTCGAGTGAACTGTGCGGTGCTGACAGATCTACTATAAGTCTGTACTTGCCCGAAGATTTGCTTTGTACTACACCCAGGGGGCTAATCCGGAATATAGGAAATGGTGGACTTTCAAAGGGGCCTATGAGGTAGTTGTTGGAAAGCTCATACTCAAGCAATACATCAACCACATCAGGTTGTGATGTAGCTGATACCAAATTTTTACTCAAATGAAGATGTAGGCTGATGAGAAAGTCCTGTATGAAAACCATAGCAGAGACCATTTATAAGATAGTCGACAAAGTCTTTATTAGGATGGTGTTGCAATTCTTCTTGGAGTCTAGTGATGTTGATGGGTGTGGTTGCCTGAAATGTTTCTAATGCTATATCCTGAATTAGTCATTGAGGTTTTGAAGGTGGCAGCACTTGCTTTGCCATCAGGTTGCACTGGAGCTGTGGATGTGTTTTTTTTGCAAGTCAAGCACACGTGCGCATTACTACAATTTGCTCGGGAACAGCCATTTGTTCCATTGAAATTATTACATATTTCTTTCCCTAAGTGTAATATCCTTCTCTGACCTTGTCTATCTACTGTAATCTGACTATTCACTGATGGACTTTGTCTTGGTTGACTAATTGCTGTCTGCGCAGCGAGATGACAGAAGTCTGAATCGTGAGCAAAACTCCGGCAATGATGGCATGGAACAACTTTGTAAGCAGACAAGACATATGTTTGTAGCTTGGGATCGATTCTACTCCAATCTACTTTAATGTTCATGGTGCTGCAGTAAATGGCTGCTTTTCGTGCAAACTCTTTGTGGTACTCATAAAAAGCTGGGCTTCCTTTTGTTAGGGCATGCATTTTTATCATCTCTTTCTGATATAGATCCAATTCTCGAGTTCTGGAAGGGAAGGCATCACACATAATCGCCTTATACCGACTAAACGCTAGTATGAACTCGCTAATAGTCAAGTTCTTAGACAGCCTATGGTCGCAGACTTGTGTACTATTAGAAATTTGACCAGGAAACTTTCCCACCAACTTCATGCCCCATTGACCTGACTGAATGGATGTTTGATCTTCAAATTCATGTGGCATGAGAAGTAAAGATAAATTCACGTATTTACCTGCAATAATCTCTTTCCGCAATTGTGAGCTGACGGGGTCAATATCCGGTAGCGTAGAAATAGGCACGCCATGGTCAGAAAACTCTGTGATGCCAGACCTGGTTTCCGTGGCCGACATCGCTGTTGCGAGGGTATGCGCCTGTGTCTCAGTACACGGATATCCCGTATTGTTGGACATATTTAACTGCGTTTGCATTTTTATCACAGCCGCTTGGAGAGATGATACTGCTTTCAATAGAACGGTATCCTTCTCAGGAACATGGTGTATTAGTTGTTGTTGTTGATAAATGTCTCCGGTGTTAGGAGCTCCCCTTACCGTGGGCACGAAACAAGGCATTCCTATTGCTCGCGGCTGCGCACTACGTTGACTGGTTCTCGAAGCTGAGCGTACCGATGGATGTACTGAATTAGCTGCAGAAATACCATGCCCAGTCTCGTCTAGGTAAGAGGGCGATTCTGTGGGTACTGACGTCATCCCGAGCTGCTGCAAACCCTCCCGTGCGGGTGAGTCAGAATCCAGGGGCCTAACGGCTCGTGTTAGGCCACCATCTTGAATTAGCTTCAAATTTTCTTCATAGATCTGCACAAGTTGAGCCTTCTTTAGCGAAGCCGGCACAATAATGTCAATTTCACGTATTTTTTGAAGAAGTTTCCCCACTGACCAAGTTTTTGGCGACTGAGCATCCCATTGTTGTCTGGTTTTTTTTGCTCTACGACCGCGGCACCCACAAGAAGAGGAAAGCTGCTGCGGTTTTTCCATGATATACCAAAGTCAACAATTGCCCGCAGAAGAATAGGGTGATATACACACGGCAAACAGGTTTTCCAACTTAGCAATTGCTCAGCAGAACAATAGGTTTTTGCAGCAGAAGATGCTACACGACATCCACTTTAACGACTGGCGTGTGGACAGTTGTTGTTGCACTGTAATCCCAATAAATCAAATTCTAGCGTCATGCCTAGGAATTCGAACTAGATCAGCATATTTGCAGTATAGGTTATGATTGAGTCCTGAAAGAATGACAAGTTCCAACAGCAAACAGTTCGTGAACCAAGAAGAGAACATAATACGAAACAAACTGTCCACTCTCAACGCTGATCACTTGTAAAGTGAATGACCAGTGTCAGCTGCCTCAGCACAGCAGACCCTTGTCTCTGATTAGCTGATAGCCAATCCAACTAGTGCGTGTGTCCACTGAACTGACTTTGAACTGACCCACATAATGGGCCTTGACTGGAATCCATTCTTTGTGTAAACATCATTTAATTGCATTAAACACCTACTTATTTCGCAAACAAGTGTTGTCTCAACATGCCTGCCACCCTTCCAGGAAGTGTTCGTGCATTATTGAGACTCGGAGTGTTTTGTTGTCCCAAGAAGATCAGTGCTTCTGACCCCATTGTAAGTTATTTATTCATATGAGCCATAGAAAATGACTGGAAATTCAAATTTGAATAAAAGAAAATAAATGCCTTTTTAAAGTAATTACCAAACCACATAAACTCAGACACAGACAGGTTCACAAACTAGATAATCACAACTACACAGACATTAAATTTTTAAAAAAATACCCAAAGTTTGTGTCTTTAAAACCCATTCGACAGTGAAATACAGTATTGCACTTTAGTTGAAGACAGTACTGCAACCCAATAGTTCATTGAAGGATTTGAAGGTGATGCAAATGTCATTAGTGTTAATCTCTTTGCGCACGCTAGAGACTGGATGGTATTAGTGTTTATTTCTTTGCACACATTAGAGACTGGATGGTAGTGTTATTCGGGCTGCCTGATGATCTTGTTCAATTTTTATCAGCATTGAAAATAATCTTTCTAAGGCTGCACTGATACAAAGCAATGTTACTATGGCAATAAATATTGTATAGTCCAGAATGACTAATCTCAGTATGATGTTTGCAGTATGTGCAATATATAAAATGCTCCTCATTACTGTTGTGCTTTACAAAGTCAGGCTCCATCAACCAGGAGTTCTGATATTTAGTTTTTCTGGGCTTTGCTGGTTTGCAGGTTGCTCATCCTTCCCTGAATGAGAGCTGCATTCCAACATTTTGCTGTTACAAATGAATCACACTTTCACAGTGCTCCTAAATTACTATTCCAGCTACTGAAATAATGATTTTAATTATCCCACTGACATATAGCAGACCTGTCAACCCTTACAATTTTGCCGTAAGTTTTACGGAAATTACCGTTAAAATGCAGTCTTACAGCATAAAAGCAAAAACTACGGAAAAATGATCATTGCCGAAAAATCCAGAAAATGTATTTATCTGTTTGATTTGGATATGGGTTTCATATTAGAATTAATGAAAATAGTCAGGGAACCAGACTGACTTTACAGCAGCACCTCAGATGCTTTAAACTGCACCTATTTGTTCATGCGAAGCATCTGCATGATCAAACTGTTGATTTTAGAATTTTTTTAAATGGCGTCCAGCAAGAGATGCATGTTTAAGACGAAAGGGAAAATAAGCCACTTGAATAGTGTTAATAATCAACACCAAGGAATGTTCAGATTCTTGTGAATAAAAGCCGGAAGGGACACAATTACTTTTATTGGACATCACATGCCAATTTGAGTATGACTCATGGTGGGAGATATGATTGCTGTCGTCAGGTGAAATGGAAAAAGATAAGAATTATGTTAAGTTGAGAAATAGCAACAAACCATTGAGCTGCATAGGGGTTGGAACTTAAGTTTGTGCAACTGTACTAGTGGTAAGTAAAGCCTACGCATACTTTACAAACTTTTCAGTTGAACATAATGTTTATTTTCGCTGCATGTTTCGAACACCGAACTTTTAATTATGTTTTCAAGCTTTACAGTAGCAGTTTATGATATTTTTTTACACCTTACTGAAAACTGGTTAAACTTAACATAAAAAAAAATCAACTGCCTTACTGACACGGACTCGTCAGAGTTGGCAGGTCTGATATAGCTATAAATTGACTAGTTGTGATAGTTTTCATAAGCATTCAGCATGAAGCTATGCAAATCACAACTGTTTAACTACAGGTTATAGACATGTATCTTTTTGTTCTGTTATTTTGCAGGTGAAATTGAAAGCAGGAAGAATGAGGTGTCCTATGTCATTCTGAACCCTTCTCCAAAGAGGAAATTAAAAGTTGGGGATCTAATGTAAGTATATATTATACATGAAAGGATCCTGGATATTGGAAGGCTTTTGCATTGAATTTTAAATCAAAATAAGTATCATGGATATTGGAAGGCTTTTGCATTGAATTTTAAATCAAAATAAGTATCATGGGTATTGGAAGGCTTTTGCATTGAATTTTAAATCAAAATAAGTATCATGGGTATTGGAAGGCTTTTGCATTGAATTTTAAATCAAAATAAGTATCATGGATATTGGAAGGCTTTTGCATTGAATTTTGAATCAAAATAAGTATCATGGGTATTGGAAGGCTTTTGCATTGAATTTTAAATCAAAATAAGTATCATGGGTATTGGAAGGCTTTTGCATTGAATTTTAAATCAAAATAAGTATCATGGGTATTGGAAGGCTTTTGCATTGAATTTTGAATCAAAATAAGTATCATGGGTATTGGAAGGCTTTTGCATTGAATTTTAAATCAAAATAAGTATCATGGGTATTGGAAGGCCTTTGCATTGAATTTTAAATCAAAATAAGTATCATGGACATTGGAAGGCTTTTGCATTGAATTTTAAATCAAAATAAGTATCATGGATATTGGAAGGCTTTTGCATTGAATTTTAAATCAAAATAAGTATCATGGACATTTGAAGGCCTTTGCATTGAATTTTAAATCAAAATTAGTATCAAGGACATTTGAAAACCTTTGCATTGAATTTTAAATCAAAATAAGTATAATGGACATTTGAAGGCCTTTGCATTGAATTTTAAATCAAAACAAGGATCTGGGCATTGAAAGGCCTTGAATTTTAATCCAAATAAAGACATAATGATATAGCCTGTTTTTATGTGGAATATCACTGATGTAGATATATATTGTACCAAAACTTTGGATGAAAAATCTAAGAGCATGGCTGTTGTCTCATTTTGAAGAGCCCTTGCTGTTGTGAAAACTTGGCAAAGTTTTAATGTTGGCATCTGTATATTCATGTTGATTTCATTTTGGCTTGGTTAAATTTACCTGGGAATTTTGCCTAGAGTTTTAAACCTTTGTGAAAAAAATATGAATCTGTTTGCAGTCTGTGCTGGTTTCATGGTTTGAAAGACAACTTATTCAAAATTATGATCAAACTACTTGGTTTATAGTCATAATGGATGTAGAAAAAAACCCTGGCTGTTCACTTTTGAATTTGTACAGTTTATTACACCCATGCAACTGCGAAAAAAACACTGATCTGGAAAGTGGTTTGCTACACAGTCGGGTGTAAATAGAGTGGTTTACTACACAGTCTGGTGTAAATAGAGTGGTTTACTACACAGTCTGGTGTAAATAGAGTGGTTTGCTACACAGTCTGGTGTAAACAGAGTGGTTTACTACACAGTCTGGTGTAAATAGAGTGGTTTACTACACAGTCTGGTGTAACGCTGGTTTACTACAGTCTGGTGTAAATAGAGTGGTCTGCTACACAGTCTGGTGTAAATAGAGTGGTTTGCTACACAGTCTGGTGTAAATAGAGTGGTTTACTACACAGTCTGGTGTAAATAAGAGTGATTTACTACACAGTCTGGTGAAACACTGGTTTACTACACA